>CM070036.1:40928494-40962490 GCA_036250615.1 Ptychadena robeensis | reverse complement strand
TTAGTGCTCTCCAGCTCCCCTCTTATGTTCAAATCCCATTGACTGTCATTGTAGAAATCCGTTGTGCGGATTTATTGCGTGAAAATTTTTTTTTAGGGGAGTTTTACCATGGATCCCCCTCTGTCATGTCATTGTCCAAGTGTTAGTCCTCTTGAAATAACTTTCCCAACACTATTGTGGCCAGAAAGGGTCCCTTTGTTTTTTAATGTTCGCCTGCCCATTGAAGTCTATGGCGCGTTCGCTGGTTCGCGAACATTTGCGGACGTTCGCCGTTCACGAACAGCAAATTCCGTGTTTCCGAATATTAATCGCGAATATCGGCAATTCGGAAATTCGCGAAGATGGTGAATATATTGCCGAATATTCGCAATTCCGGATATTCGGTATTTTTTATCCATTACACATGCCACTCAAGTGGACGAATGGAAAGGCTGCAAAAAGAGCTTAGCAACACTCCCTGCGACCATCAACAGTTTTTTAATTGAATATTGGGGTGATGCGAATATTGCGAAAATCTTCACTTTTGAAAATTCCCATAAAAATTTGCGCCATGTTAAACATATATTGCGCGTGCGAAATTCGCAATCAAAAAACTGCCAATATTCGCAATAAAAAAAAACACAGAATATTGCCGAATGGAAATATTTTCCAAATGTTTTCCATAAAATTCGCGGCATGCTGCGAATACGAATGTTGCCTATGCCACTCATCACTAGAAAGCATCAGGTGCAGTTTTCCTATTCAAATGAATGGACATTATGGAAATTAAATAAACATCATTTTCAATACACTCAAAACTGTTTAACTCTGTAAAATGGTTAGAAGGCGTAACTTTGTTAAACGTTTAGGAAAAGTCCAAATCATCTTAAACAAACTATCCTCTCCACATATTGACAGTGCTTTCTTAAATACTGTATATACAGTGGCGTGAGTGTAGTCACACCAATAAAGAAAATGTGTTGCTGGCTGGCTTTTATCAGATGAATATAGAAACGGATGTAGACATCAACATCGGAGTACCAGCACGGGGGACCAGAAGCAGGCAAAATATTAGCAGAATAAACTTTATCTTTAAAGGAGAAACACAACACTGACACCTCAATATCATTCTTTATCACCAAGATCTTCCTGCTGCCCTGAGCATTTAACCATACACTAATGAATTATTAGGTTGAATGCGTAAAGAGAGTTAACCTGTTAAGACTTTTGTAGCCTGAAGATAAGGCAATTATTAAGTGATGTAAAAACAGCAGGGGTGGGCTACAAGGATCATGGAGAGCTCCAGAATTTGCTTTGATTTCTTTTAAATTTGAGACACTAAACCCATGTTTTATTCCCTTTGTACTGACAATTTCAAATATTTGTAGATAGATTCTGTATAAAACTATATTTTTTTACTGATTTATGTTTGTAGGAAACACTCTATTAAACATATTAATGTGTCACATATTCCCTGTACAATTACTGTATTATCCATTAATAATTACTTTTAAAAAAAAACAACTATTTGCCAGGTCCAGTGGCTCAAGTCATAAAGTAAATCTGTAACTACCCTGTAATTGTAACCAGTCATAGGTGTGATGTGTAGGGTTTGCATAGTACCCAGGTGCCCAGCCATACTTGTAGAGGATATGAAGTCTCTGGAAAATGTCCATGTTGCACCGATGATCCTACCCGGAAGATGCACTGGTAGTGAACAAGGAACATTAGAGGCAACATTCTGAAACATATTTGCATAGAAAGAAAAACATGTTGGTGGAGTGGGACTCCACTACTTGGGAAAAAGAGTATGTGGAAGGGTGACGGGTCCTGCTCAGAGTATGGAATATACATATTTTTTTTATATTTATTTGTCTGTATTATTTATGTAGCAATGAGACCCTGAGGTCCTGCTGATGTTTTATGTTTAGGTCTGGGCAGCAGCAATGAGAGTTCTTGGGACACAGGAATGTGGATGCTTGAATAACTTTATTCAAACTTCTGCAACAGTTCCTATGGGAGAAGGGTGAGGAAGCAGGATTTCACCGACTAGAGCAGACCTGTAGCAAGAGCACCTCTTTAAATACCTCTCCCTGAATCTGTAGCCTGACCAGCTGGGGACTTGCACATTGACCTCTGACCTTCCCCTCATCAGTTCTCACCTCAGAGACTGGCAGCACGATACCCTTTCAGTGACAGGCAAATCCCCTTTCTTGAACCGGTGATCTTGAACTCTAGGCAGACAGGTTCTCACAGAGTCAACTTCTCCAGCGCAGATCAGCTCCTTTCTCTGGCACCCAAAATACAAAAGGCTTCCTGGACCTTGTGATGCACCCAGGCTTGAGGTGGAGATTCATCTCTTTCTCAGGCCGACTTTACCATAGGAGACACAGAGGCCCCCGAGGGTATCTCTGGCTCACAGGAGATGCAAGACAGGAACACAGACCAACAGGGCCCAGGGGGGATCCCTGGGTCACTGAAGACATAGACCTTAGTGAGCTGAACCTTTTTATACACCTCTAACGACACCCCACATTCCAGAGAGTCAGTTCCCTCCAAAATGTTACAGAGTTAATGAGCAGGTGCCATGTTGTTTGCCAGTCTAAATGTCATCTCCGGGCAGATCACGTTTGATACATTTCCCGCCAAAATTCTGGAGGGAAAACTGGACAAGCCCGCACCTGCCAGAGAAAACCAAGTTAACCCCTTACTCTTAGCACTAACTCTTATCAGGAGGGAGGATTCAATTATAGTCTAAGAAATAGGACTTTTCTAATACATTATTTGCAATCTGTTTTGAAGGCAGGGAAACACCTATTAATCTGAAATGCCTGCATGATGAAGACATGTATTAGTTGTTTCCTAATAATGTATCTATTGCTATTGATAAATAATCCCAAGAGTGTTCAAGAAAATCTTAAGGTATGTAACTTTGTTCACAGTTTGGTTTGTATTTTGGTGTCTGTTACCCTCCCTAGCGCACTGCTGAGGTCCAGATTTCTGTACCAAAAGCGCACCATAGACTTCAATGGTAAATATTTCTTTATGTTGTAGGCATGTAACTTCCCAAAATCTGTCCGTACAAGGGTCCAGTAGACATCCTGAATATAATAATGTTTGAAACAAACAATTATGAAAACACAAGAATCAGGGCACAAAGCTATGCTGCTATGTATTAAATCTCGCCCAAATAAAGTCTCTGGTGCCCCAGATGTGCCCATTTGCAGTTAACCCTCTCTAACCTGGTGTGATGGATGTGGTAAAATCACACCAGGTTAGAGAGGGTTACTGCATATGGGCGCATCTGGGGCACCAGAGACTTTTTATTTTGGTGATATTTAGTACATAGAAGCACATTGAACTCAGTTTTCTACATAGAAAACTGATTTCATGCACTGTACTTTTGAATTTCCCACCGCCTCCCCGATGTGACATCATCACGTCACTCGGAGGGTGGGGGGGGAGAGACGGAGGATATGCTGCCAGCCTGCCTGTGACATCGGGGACACCGGGACAGCGCAAAACTGTAAGTATGCGCTGCCGGAGCCCTGATGTGCACTGGACAGCACCATCTCGTCCAGTGCTATAGTAGCAGTAGCAGCGCTGGACGAGATGCTGCCATCCTGACCGCTAGGGCGGTTAATAATCACCTGTTTCTATGACGTGGGCCTTATCCAGATGGTAAGTTGGGAACAACAAGTAGGGCACTTCCAACTGAGTAGGAACTACAACTGTGGGGCGAATGTAAAATGTTGCATCCCACTAGCCGTTTCTCATAAACATAGAATGTGGGAGGTTTGGGTTCCTGCATAATTGCAAACTGCTTCACTAAATGTAACTGTCATTGCAGTTATAGGGTGGCTGATACTGATTACTATTACATATATTGGATTACAGCAAGGTTCGACCCATTGAGAAATATTGGGTATTACTTCTATTTTGTTTTGACAATCCACTAACAATACTGAATCACTAGGTGTAGAATAAGGAATAGGGGTAGACAGTACATTATATTCTTGCACAACATTGGGGTCTGTTGTTTTGCCTGTTCTAAAATGTCCACAGAGTAAATGCTATTTTTATCATAATATTGTTTGCTTTCCAAATCGTAATATGGAAAGTGGCTTGTATTTCCTATTATTCTTTCACCAGATAATATGATTATATGCCCCCACACTACATCTTTACAGCAGAATTAGATGATAAGAGAATGTTTAGCCATACAATATGGAAAAATCCATCAATTGTGCAATGTGAGAGGTGTAGCTCAGTTAGTTGACTGCGTTTGTGAATGCTAGAATAAGTATCATAATGAAGCTTGCTCAGTCAAGTGAAAAATAAAAAAAATGAGGATCTCATGTAGAGCGAGTCTGCCAGGAAATGCATAACATATACTGAGAAAGGGATTAACCCATTGGAAACCCACTTGTATTACATCTAAGGCTTAAATATCCAGGGTAAAGGACTATAAAAATGCTGCATAGCTTGCAGGAAAATATTTATGAAGACATAAAGGCCTATTTATCAAGGTAGTGCAGAGAAATTATGTGTAACATTATAGAGGCAGTCCCTGTGATACCTGGGCTACATACGAGATAGGGACTGTAGGCGTGTTATTACGTTGAATTTGATGTCGCAGCAGGTATATTATTTCAATAAATGTAAATTGTACAGATGCTTGTCTCAACATGCTATTATTTACCTTATTATTTATAATACAATATTATTATCAACACTGGCAGTAGCTGTGGCACTAGTGACCATGGCCCTTGAGTTACTACTTGTCATGTACTCAGCTGCCCACTAAGACAGATAAAGGATTAGCTACGGCTCTGTTCATAGGTAAGGGTTGTTCTTAAATCAGATTTCTGTAACTCAAAGGACTACTGTATTTTTTTTACCATAATACGCACTTTCGCCCCCAAATCAAGGAGGAGAGTCTGGGTGCGTGTTATGGTGCGAAAGTGCAAAGTTGTGAGAGTGTGGGAAATTGGTACTAGGTTGAGTATTTTAGTTAAAGCTCCATTTGGACTTGTAACCCATAATATATAATTCCCCAGTAGGGACCTGTTGTAAATTACTTGCCACCTCC
The DNA here is from genome assembly GCA_036250615.1 of Ptychadena robeensis. Taxonomy (NCBI): domain Eukaryota; kingdom Metazoa; phylum Chordata; class Amphibia; order Anura; family Ptychadenidae; genus Ptychadena; species Ptychadena robeensis. The sequence continues at coordinate 40,957,419 of CM070036.1, read as the reverse complement.
AAGGGGAATTCATTAGTAATGTTGAGGATAGCTGATCACTCCATACGCAACATACCAACATCACAAAGCCCTAGGAATTAAACCATTTGTAGATAGATACCATTAACTGAGAGAATAGATTAATATCCTAATAATTGTTTTAGAATGCAACTATAGTTCTTTTCTATAAATATCAATTTCAATCGTCAAAAGACTATGAACATACATAATCTAAATACCAAGGTAGAGCGAAAAAAAATCTTCAAATAACTTCTTTAGCAACAACCTCTCCAATCTTATCCAACAACAAACTCCACATTCTATTAAGATATCACCACACCATTAGTTTTAATAGTTGTAAAGATTGAATTCATGTACAGATTTGTCTCATGTGCAATTGCTGGTATTGTACTATATGTCATACCCCATAGCCAAATCTTATCTTCCCCCTGTTATCATCATACAGTTGCAAGAAAAAGTATGTAATCCCTTTAGGATTACATGGAGTTTTGCATGAATTGGTCGTAAAATGTGCTCCAGTCTTCATCTTAGTTACACCAATAGAAAAGCAGTCTGCTAAAAATAATACTACACAAACATTTTATGTTTTCATGTTTTTATTGAACATAGCATGTAAACATTCATAGTGCAGGGTCAAAAAAGTGTGTGAACCCCTAGACTTATGACTTCTTCAAGAGCTAATTGGAGCCAGGAGTTAGCCAACTCCAATGTGAGTCCATGTGAATGAGTCCAATCAGTGTGATGATATTGGGTGTGTTGCTGAAAGCTGTCCTGCCTCACAGAAAAGAACTCTCAGAAGACCTACGATCAAGTATTGTTGACTTGTATTAAGCTGGAAAGGGGTCCATGGTAATACAGACTATCTACAAATGGAGAAAGTTTAGCACTGTTGCTACTCTCCCTAGGAGTGGACGCCCTGTAAAGATGACTGCAAGAGCACAGCGCAGAATGCTTAATGAGGTAAAGAAGAATCCTAGAGTGTCGGCTAAAGACAGAAATATCTGGCACATGCTAAAATTTTTGTTGACACATCTACAATAAAGAAAAACATTAAACATAAATGGAGTATATGGGAGGACACCACGTAGGAAGCCATTGCTGTCCCCAAAAAAATTGCAGCACGTTTGAAGTTTGCAAAAGAGCGCCTAGATGTTCCAAAACACTACTGGCAAAATATTCTGTGGACAGATGAAACCAAAATTGAGTTGTTTGGAAAAAACAGACAACACACCAACATCAAAACCTCATCCCCACTGTAAAGCGTGGTGGAGGGAGCATCACAGGCAGCATTGCCTCATGGCATGGCATGGTTGTCAATGATGGAAACATTTATTTCAGAGTTTATCAAGACCTTTTGCAGGAAAACGTAAGACCATCTGTCCACCAGCTGAAGCTATGCAGAGGATGGGTGATGCAACAGGACAATGAACCAAAGCATGCAAGTCATTCAAAAAAAGAGTGGCTTTAAAAGAACAAAATACACCTTCTGGGGTGGTCCAGTCAGAGTCCTAACCTCAACCAGATTGAAATGCTGTGGCATGACCTTAAGAGAGCGTTTTAAACCAGACATTCTAAAAATATTGCTACACTGAAAAAGTTTTGTGTTTAGAGGAGTGGTCCAAAATTACTCCAGATCGTTGTGCAGGTCTGATCTGCAATTACAGGGAACGTTCAGTTGAGGTTATTGCTGCCAGGAGGGTCAACCAATAATTAAGTCCAAAGGCTCACATACTTTTTCCACCCTGCACTGTGAATGTTTACATGTTATGTTCAATAAAAACATGAAAACATATAATGTTTTAAGCAGACTGTGTTGTTCTATTGGTGTGACTTGTTTTTCGGACCATAGGACGCACATTTTCACCATCACAATCGGTGGGGGGGGGAGTGCCGGGGGTCTGAATGCGAGAGCCCCGAGTGGCCATGGGTGGTCGTACTTTGGTTCTCTGCCAGCATTCCGGCTAGCAGATTAGTCAGGAGCTGTCAAAATGAGAGATGCTGGTCGGTGTCCGGCTCTCCCATCGGAACTGTATAATTGCTTATGCCAACAGAGCCCAGAGTCCTGCTGGCATAAGCAATGAAGAGAGGGCTAGATGAACCCCTGAAGGATAGATCTATCCCTCTCTCTTGTCCATGGAAACTGCAATCACTCTGCAGCTCCAAAGGACACAGGAACAGCAAGTTCGGCAGAGGGAGAGCAGAGGACTGGGTAGCCTCCCCCCCATCTCCGTCTGATCAGTGAAGAGCTGACGTCATGTGCTGACGACATCTACTGGTTGAATCTGATGTTGCATTCATTAAATCAATTGCAGTAACCCAATTGATGTGAACATCATTTATATATGAAAACATTGGCCCAGTGCATCTTATAGTCCGAAAAATACGGTAGATGAAGATCAGAACACATTTTATGACCAATTCATGCAAAACTCCACGTAATCCCAAAAGGTTCACATACTTTTTCTTGCAATTGTATGTCTTGCATATATGAAGTTTTGAAGATACACATGAAAAAATATACACAAAAAAAGTTTACATTCAATACAGTCCTCAGTAAGATCAAATATATATTTGTATTATTTATTTTCAGACATATTTTAATTGTCGTTGCCATTTCTGCATTGTTATTGTTAATTATGTTAGTGACCAGGGCTGAATTTACCAATTACACTACATATGCACAGGGGTCTTGTTTTTTTTTTTGACAACATTTTTTTTAAAAACAATTGACTAACCGCACCCCTTTTTGGCATAGCCTGGCAAAACATTCACCTTGCTCAGGCATTTTGGGGGTTCAGGTGATCTAAAACGAAATTAATGTCCACCATTTTCTGTTCCATGGAATTCATCTTCCCTGATATCTAAAAAATGCCACAGACAGCTCAGTAATGACAATTCTTCCAAATTTTTATTACTAAATATGTTTCTAAACTGTTAAACTCCCTACAAGTGCCATTTATGTTATTAGATAAAAGAGATGATTAGATGTACAACATACATATTATTATTATCATCATCATTTATTTATATAGGAGCCAACATATTATGCAGCGCTGTACAATAAAATAGAAATGAGACACAACACAAGATAAGAGGTACAGGATATAATACAGGAGGAGTAGAGGACCCTGCCCGGATGGGCTTACAATCGAATTGGTTGGGGAACAGAGTATACAATAGGTGAGGGGGATGGACATACATCATAGGAACATTGCATGTCTTGGGATCTTATCAGTTCCTGATTGTCATTGGGTAGATGTCAACCAGTTTATGGCAAGCCTAAAGCTAGCCATACACGGCACGGCTAAGTAACAGATTAGAGGAATCTCGGGGAGCCCTGTGCATGCTCACGGCTCCTGATGTTCCTCTAATGTATTTCTTCATCTGAGCCATCCACGGGTCATTCAACCGGAACTCGACCAAACAGGTTTCCAACATGTTGGGAAACCTTGGTGGAAATCTGAGCTGAGCTGCACACACAGGCAGCTGAGCGCACACACAAAATGTGTGTTCAGCTAGCTGCTCTGTGTGTGTGTGAAGGGGGCATGGCCAGCATGGAAGGGGGGGGGGCACTGGCTGCAGGCTGGTTGCTTTCTCAAGCTGGAGGCTGGGTAAAGGAGAGACTCTGGAAACCGGGTCCCTATTGTACGGTAATTGGTGTGCCCATTAATTACCGTACAATTGACCCGCAATCAATCACAGCGTGGTGACGTGTAGCCAGCTTTAGTCATTACAGACGGCCCATCTGAAAACAATATGCAAAATTTTTTTTCAATGTCTTATATTTAATTAAATAATTTAGCATATTTTGGAAACGTTGATAGCTTTCAAGGTTACTGTCAGATAAACACAATGTTGCAAAGATGTCATTATGTACTTGACCTATTGGATTATATAGAACCCTTTGTATTATTTGCTGGCAATCCATCCAGATTGTTTTCCTTACTATCAGTGTTGATTGGCTTTGTTGGTTTAATGGCTAAATTAGCAGCAATTGCAGTGCAGAGTGACGGAGCAGCCATATAGTCTGAGCAGGCAGATGCTGTACAGCAGGTAACTGTCTCTTAAGAAGTCTGTGTGTATATTCTTTGCAGATGGAGCTGAGATTACTCAGCTGATCATTCTTAGTCCAGCAACATATCATTTTCAGGTTATGCTCTCCCACCAAGCCTTTAACAATTTGATTTTAGGAGGTAGGTGAATTATTTCCATGAAAAAAATATAAGCATGAGGAAGCAATTTTTCCCCCAGCGTGCAATTCCTTTGCGAGAATTTACATTCTTCTAATTTCCTGGTTTACCGCACCACTTATTGCACTCCTGCAGAGGTGCAGAATGGCATCAGCACCAGAATCACAGGGATGTATGATCTATGCACTAAGGAAGTCTCTTCACTTTGCTGACATTGTGTCCATTGTTTCATTTACTTACTGTGACAAACATGTTCCAATCAAGTTCATTTAATCCTTATAATTCTAGGTGGAATTCCAGTATACTGCATGTAATAAAAGAGGAAAGATTTTCAACAAACCACTGAATAATATTACAGATAAGAAAATGTATACTGAAAGGACATCTGCTGCAGTCGGTACAGTGTTAGCTCAGGCTGTGTGCACAGTACACAGCTGAATTTCAGGGAGACACAAACAATAGCATTAAAAAATGCACGTCCTAATAAAATAATATATAGTTAACAACATGGACATAGACATAGACATGGTCAATGCATCTCAGTAAGAACCATCATTTGTGATGAATCCAAATGGCTGGGGGACAAACAACCACTGTACACACAGTACTCATTTTGTTCTATAAAGAGGGGAAAGGGAGCTGGTGGCATTCGAATGGATCCTCCCATATAGAAAGCAACATTTTGTCAGATGATTGAGCAATCCACCATGGCATATTCCCCAAAACCCACAAATATTGGACAAAGTTTCATCTACCAAGATTATTCTGAAAAGCCTATTCTGGTTCAACAAATTTGTATTAATTTATTTTAAAATTGAAACAATGCAACACAATGCAACACAGTATATAAGTGCAAATCTGAAATACATAAACAAAAAAATCTAAGGAAAGAGGTTCTGACAAAATTGTACAATACTTTATCCCCAGCAACACTCCTCATGGTATGCATTGAACGACCTACGTAACACCCTGGGAGTCCTGAAAATTACTTAGGTCTTTAGGGGTGACCTCGGCTACATTTGTTTCATCTAGAAAATACCATTTCATTGGGAAATGACTGCCACCCTTGAATTTAATTTTTCTGATCTTTTCTGTACTCCATATTTGGTTTATTTGTTTATTGTTTATGTACAATATGGTTGTCTTTATTTCCTCTGTGCGGTTTAACAGAACAAATTTGTTAGCTCCCACCTAATCCGACACTGTATTTGTGACTTTGTAAAATAAAAAAAAACAATAAAATGTTTTAAAAAAGATAATTTTGCAATACTTTATATAAAGCAGGAAACCATACAGTATGTCCATATATATCAAGGAATAACATAAGGGGGAGGGGAAAACAAAAGACATTGTAAACAAATAATGGTTAAAAGTCATGAACTAAAGTACGAAGGGAAAAAAAAGTTAAAGAAAAAGAAGAAGAAAACTGAGTGCTTATTGCACTGGTGCATAAATAGGTATAGAGGTAGGTGCCGGTGGGGGGGGGGGGGGGGGGGGGGGGGGGGGGGGGGGGTTGAGTTTCTTCAGCACCAACAAAACGTCCAGACTTTAATGGTAAGAGAATTCAATAGGGATTTAGTTTAATAAGAGATCCAGGGTTCCCATAATTCCTTGACCCAAAGTAGTATAAATGAGTTGATAACTATCCAAAAAAGTTTCATTTTGGGACAATCCCTCCAAATGTGGATCAAGGAAAAGATTCTATTCAATTTGTAATTAGGAACTGCTGGAACATTTTATGTTGCCATCTGTAACACTGTAAGTGTTAGTCTGAAGACTGTGAAGTGTTTGTTTAGTTTTCATGGAGTGAGAAACATTTTATAATTTTATCATGTTAGGACCACACACATTCACACATACATACATACATACATACATACATACATACATACATACATACATACATACATATTGATTGAGTTAGATAGATATAGTACAACTGCAAAGAGCTGTGGTCATAGGATATTGGCCAGTACATGTGGCATGTGGAGTGGCATATCTAGAATCTCTCCTTTTGTATGTTAGCAAGTAGATACATTCTTACCCAAAGCAATAAAGGATAAGATAAAAACTATAAAAAAGGAAGAAAATATTATTTCTAGGCATATTTTTTTAAATACTTGTTAGCCCTTTGGGAAAATGCTTCCTGTGGTACAGACCATATACAACAGAGAAGACTATGATATCTAACTAGCAGGGTCATGAACTCCTCTCTTAAATTGCTGACACAGTCAATTAAAGTTATGGAGGTTCCATGGCTAATTAATTTCAGATTCAGCAACTGCCTCACCTGCATTTACACTGTAATTCATACATGTCAGTAATTATAGGGATGAGATGGTAACTCAGATTGCTAAACAGAAACATCCAGTCAGTAACCTCTACCTGCTTATCCCACTATTGTCATTCTGATCCACAGTTTAAATTACTACAATGATGTACTGTAAAATGGCCTCTAAGGGCCACAGGGAAAAGGGGTTTCATAAACAATGTCACATTTTGTTGTGTGTGTGGGTATTTTATTTGATATTTCTTTAGTTGACTGTTGACTACTTAGACAATTTGCTATGTAATTGTAAGTCGGCAAGAGTAAACTACTTTGGTATATACTTTATATGTGTTTCTTATTGTGTAATTCTAAATAAAATAACTGATTCCACCATGAGAACATAATAGATTTACAGCGAACTATAAGTCCAAAGCTGTGTCCCCAATCCGATGTAATGTGAACCTGAGCAATAGTGGCATATACAGACATCTGGAGAACAGGGAGGGGAGCTCAAGTACCTATTGAAAACAATATATTACCTTAAAAAGGAAAAACCAACAAACTTATACACATCCCACTCCCTCCCAATCTTATTCAACAAAACAATTAACCAACATTCACATCCAGAAACGAAAATAGAGAGAAATTAAGTAAAGAGAGCAGGGTAAGAGGAGAGTTCTCCAAGGAAGGAATCTCCTCACACTCCACCGTTCCCCTAAACTCGGGTCAGAATGGTCCGGTACTCAGCTGAGCATTGAAACCATTGCTTACACAATTTATTGTGGTGGTCCAGAAAAGACCACATCATTTGGCGAATTTCATCAATTCTTTTGAACCAGTCACTGGGACCCTTGTGCTGTTTTCAAAGGGCTGGAATGCAAGCCTTAGCTGAGTTAAGTAGGTGAATCATAAGGGGTTTCTTATATCTAGGGAGGGGGATCGCGTTATTATGGATACAGGAAAGTTGAGGGCTCCCAACCCAGATCCACATTCATGAGTTTGTAAAGCCTGCCATACACACGCCGATGTGTGTAGCAGACTAGTCCCGATATCTTTCCGGGAGGCTAACGTGATGACGTCATCACGTTAGCCTCCCGTTGCATTATGGGGCCCCTTCAATCGGCTGGGCACCCTTTGTGTGCCGGCCATAAGCTGCAATGAAGACGCCGCTTCATTGCAGCTTATGGCATCGGCTTTCATCGGCTCCCATCGGCCAGAGAAGATCGGACATGTCCGTTCTCTGGCCGGCGCGAGCGCGCACGCCCGTCGGTCAGATTAAAAATCTTGCTTTAGAAGCAAAAAAATCGACAGTGCATGCTGAGTTGTCACTTAGGTCCTGTATGGCGAAGGAGCAGGAAAAACAAGGCAAAAATGGGTCCCATAGATGGATCAAGGGATGAGGTCACTTGGGATGTTGGCCAGCTCTTTTATGCTTTTTCATACACCGAAGTATTGAAGCTGCATGACCTAGGATCGCCCTTTGTTTCAGTTCTATACCATCATGTCAGGACTTTATATCCCGTCTCCTGTATTTTACTAGAGATTTATGTGCTAGGCATAGGAATTTTTTCCTTCTGGGGTGAAGCTGATCCCTAAATCTAATTCCCACTTGCGTAGGAATAGTGGAGGAATAGTAGGAATGGGGCCCCTGTAGTGACTAGAACTGAGTGTGCTACTGACATCAAGACTTGTGAAAAAGGTTTCCCTCAGGTCGCTCAAGGTGCTCACTGAGCCTTTTCTTGTGAACTGAGAAATCTGTGAGGCCCCGAAAGACAGGATCCACACAGCCCTCCACAAATGTCACACATCCCAGTGCCGGGGAGAGTGGCTAAGCAGGGGAGGAGAACCTAAACCTCCGGGAGGCTCTAAAGGCCATCCTTAAGGTGGTCCTCACCAAGAGTTCATTTTTAATAATAAAGTGGTGAATTTTTCCCAATGTAGTTTAGAACACTACTACCTGGGCTGAAGCTTTAATACATTTTGTAAAGTAGCTGTTGAACCTCGGAGGCCATTGTGGTTGTGGTCTTGGGTTTCACTATGCGCATAAAAGCATTAATGATCATGCTTACTGTGGTGATAACTCCATAGGAGAAAATAAAGAAAGTTGTCAGTGCAAAAGACCATAAATTTACTCCGACATCTATATAAAACTATGCCTTGTACCCCTGCCTTTCCCTCCCATCATCTGGTTATTTATGTGTGCCAATGGTAACATTGTTACTACACACTAAGGCTATGTTTCCACAGCGATATGGGTTCCGTTAATCCCCTGTGTTTTTATTCATGGGGAGGTCAATGGAGCCCATATATGGCTGCTTACAAGGCGTTGAGCCGATCAGCCGGTGGAGAGGTTAACGCAAGGCACTACGCCAACCTCCAGCCATCGGATTGGCTCCATACCATGTAAGCAGTCAGTGCGGCAGACAGATAATATATATGGGCTCTGTTGACCTCCCCATGAAGTAATGTGCTTAACGCAGGGGGGTCAACAGAGCCCGTAACGGCATGGAAACATAGTCTTATACTTCCTGAGTTGTTTTGGTAGCTTAATCAAATAGGATGGGAGGGAATGCAGGGCATCATGGGAACCTTTGAAGCTCACCATGGAAATGGAAAATTGCTCCAACTTTCTGCAGAAATTTTTTTAATTATCCAAAGCATATACATTGGTATTATCCTGGTGAAATGCCAGTTCTCTCATCTCTAGTAATAATATATTGCAACACTGAAAAAAACACTTTTACTGGAAATTGGCCATGGGTGGACTTCTTCCTAAATTTGAACAGCCAATTAACAGTTACAAGTGAATTTGACATGAAGAAGGTTTGTAATCTCAAAGCAATTAGATACTTAAGGTTTATCAGTTGTTTAACAAGCTTGAAAAGCAAATGTTTGCCCAGGTGGCCCTGCTTGGCAACCTTCCCATTCCCGAAGAGAATATTACAAAAAAACAAAGTCTCTGCATTATTACACAAATATGTGCAAATTCCAATATAAGTGTGTATCTACTCTCCCTGAAAATGTTATGTTTCACAACATCATAAACGGCAAAAACTAGAGTGTGAAATACAATTTTCCAATTGTACCAATTGTATTGTCTGTTCTCAGTGACAGCTGGAAACCCACAGCCACAGCATGAAAATGAAGATACTAAACACTTGGTAACTTTTTCATTGTACCTTGTTCATTTCATGAAACATATTGCAAAATATCACATTATACAACTCTATACTACTTTAGATGACAAACAATGACACCTGGGGTTGACATAAGGACAAAAGAGGCATCTTTCTTCCTCTAAATTTTTTCACTTAATATGCACTGATTTTTGTAACAATATAGTTATAGGAGAAACCTCAACAAAGGGGATGAAAGAGTAGCCCGGTTGGAATTGTTGCTAGGTTCCTAAAGGGAAAGCTCGGACCTAGGACCTGAAAAAGGATCAGTTTGCAATAGTTAATGTTGCTCTTGTGGATGAAGTTTAGGTGAACAAATGCTAGAGAAGATTCCCACCAAGATTCAACACTCAGTTAGGAAGCATGCAGGTGGTGTGATTGGTAACAGGAATACAGCAAGTAGAATCGTGATCTGGCTCCCAGTACCTTGAAGGTTCAGTAGTGACCAGGAAGAGTGATCCACCAAGTCAGGGTGATATCCAGAAGGCTTGGTCAGAGGCGAATATTGACATGACTGAGTGGCCTACAGTCCACAGGCACCACATTTTGGGTGATCTTCTATACTGACATATGTCATCTTTTAGGGATCCCTCTTAAAATCTTCTCTGGAACAAAAGCCTTTATTGACATGAATTGGGCTATAATAGTACATTTCTTGCGAAAAGTCTAATTAAAGTCTACGTGGACATAAGGCAGTGATGGCAAACCTATGGAACCTATCTTATAAGAAAGCAGAGTGTGTGTTTTCATGTTTTGTGTGTGTGTGTATATGAGTTGTGTATGTGCAGTTCAGGTAAAATTTCCCTGCCGGCACTTTAAGATAAATAAGCAGGGTTTGGGGACTCGGGCTCTAAAAGGTTCACTATCACTGCTCTAAGGCATGACGAGTAGTGAAATCTACAACAAAGAAAAAAGATAAAAAATACTAATCAGCAAACTTTATTAAAATTTTAATGATGGAAATGTAATGCACTATACCAACATTTACCATACCATCCCTAAAATCCCAACAATTTGCATATCCAATTAATGTTAACAACAACATTGCCAATAAAAGGATTGGTGATTAGCATAGACAATATTCGCGACATTTTCTGAATTAATGCTCCAAATATTCTAAGTAAATGCATACATTTGAAATCTACTCTTTACTTTTTGCGAATATCGGCACTTTTACATGCAAATATTGTGATCGCAATGTCACAGAGATGTCTGGTGGCAGAATGTAAAATAGCAGCTGTAGTGTTCTCACCACATTAGACAACACATAGAAGTAATTATTTGCAAAAATCTGCACTTGTACATGCAATGCATGGAACTTTCCACAGAATCTCGACTATGCCAGATTACGAAGATATAGCACTATATTCAAGACCTTCGCGAATTCTTCAAATGCCGATATTCGCAATAAAAATTTGTGATTCGAATTCACGCTCAACACTATGAAGGATATGGGTTGTTGGCCAGCATGTATGCGAAATACTTCAGCCTATAGACCTTGACAAAAAACTAACCACAATTGTTTTAACAAAACTAAGGGTTGTTTCCATATGAAAAGGTTCATCTTTATATCTGATAAGAAACTCCTTTACTTTGTAGACATTTGTTTTAATAAATATCAAGGTTGGTCTTTGACTTGATATTCATGTTTGGAAAAATTTGTCCAGACGGGTATTTGAGTTTGACACACTTGCTATAGACCATTAACACAAAAACATATTTTTATGTTAAAATTTCACTGCGGTCTCTTACATACATGGTATATTCTCCCACTCACTGTGGTTTCAGAACAGCTCCAAAAGATTAATATAGGGTCAGTTTCCCCTGGGGTTGATATACCCGGGAACTGGTTCACAGCACTAAATTTCCACAAAGAGAGACAACCTTCAATGATACACCTTTAGGAAACTCCATACAATCGCTTTTAGATCCACCAACAACTATGTAGTGCTGGGTCCTCGCTGATAGAATCCATAGTGATTGGAAGGTTTAGAAAGGTCCTCATATTACAGTTTTGGTAGAACAAAAGTGGATTGTACAGAAATAGTATGGTAACATTGTAAGGGGTGTTGGGGCAACAGTTGATTTCAGAATAATCGATCACTGCAAGCGCATACGGTGATCGATTGTTCGGGAATCGTTTAAAAACCCACCCATGTATGGCCACCTAAAGGGCCCTAACAATGCATGCTCTGGGTCTCCTGCAGCCATACTGACAATACTAAGTCAAGGGTTTCTTTACTCTTAGGGCCCTCATACACCTTTAGATTTCTCTGTAAGATTTCCCTTAGATCTCCTTTTATTTTACCAAAAACCATGTAATATGAGGGATTTTCTAAACCATCAAGTCTACCTGTGATCAATCACAGAGGACCCTATACTACATAGCTGTTGGTATATCTAAAGGCCCCCATACACGTCCAGATTTTTCGTTCAATCAATTCAAAAAGATATTTTTGGGGGGGGTCAGGAATTAATTGGATTGTATGCTTACTGTAGTAACAGATATTTGATCGATTTTATGGGGGGGGGGATCGACTGAAAGCCTAATTGAATTAAGGTTCAATTTCAATCCAACCGATTAAAATTTTCCAGCATGTCCAATCATTTTGCGATCACATTTTTTTTCAATTTTAATCATTTTAGGTCGATCTAACCATGTGGGCTGCCATAGATTTTCAATCAATCAACAAAAAAAATGTATTGAATTAAGTGGATTCAACGAAAAATCTAGATGTGTATGGGGGCCTTTAATGATATCTGACAGAGAGATCTAAAGGCGTATGACCAGCTTTACTTTGTGTCCAGTCTTATGTTGGCTTCAAAGTGGTTTGAAACTCAAGACCCAATGGGTAACTGCTGACAACCATTCCCATTAACGCAGATAGGTGGACTTATTGTGGAGGCATGGCCAGGAGTGAAGATTTTGCGTCAGAGGTGTATACAGATACGAGGAGATAACTGTTTGGTTTTTTGGGTTTTTTTCTTAAAGGAAATATTCTTTTGAATGTTCATTCACCGCGCTTCCTCAGATTTGCGTACAGGTGTCACATAATCTCCATTACCCAACCCTACGATATGGTGATCCATTGCAGTGTGTGACAAGATACAAGCACTTTTATTTTGGGTGTCGGGCTCTTGTAAGTGTGTTGAATGCTTTGTGCAGTGGTGAAGGACTAAGACAGCAATTGCAGAAGTTAGCAGAGTTCACTTTGCAATTCATGTAAGCTTTATTAAGCAAAGTATGGCATATTCATTCAAGCAGGGAGGAGGGGATTAATCCTGCATAAGTAATTCTAAAACAAGTTCTTTCTTTCCCATTTCTGTAAACTATTTGAGTTTCCATTTTCAGGATTACTGAGATTTCCGTCAGTCAGATTTTAATTTTAGTTTCATCTGAAATGGCTTATGCATAAGGGTCCAAAGCCGTGCATGGTAGCGCCTTGTGAAAAATGTAATTGGTGTGGAACAGTGACATACACAGAATACATCTGACAAGGTCCAAGAAATGAGTTTCGGTTCCATAGTTCAGCATATCAGCTAGAGATTAGCAGAATCTTTATTGCAGATACAAACTATACAGCATTAACAGGGAAAAATATAACCTTTGCATCAATCACGAACAATGACACAGTCACTATGTACTATTGTGTTAGATGGTACAGATATTTGCAAAACCAAAACATCTATGTTTTAATGCCATTGGAAATCTATTAATGGTATAAAATAAACTACAAGTGATGACAACAATACATATTATCCTGTCACAAAATTAGTTTTGGTTGTTGTTGGAAGTAGCAGAATTTTAAATTTTCTCATTTGTGATATAAAAAAGCCTCAATGATTTTGCTAATGTTGTGATTTAGTGAAATGTAGTACCAAGGGATAGTTGTTTTTTTATTTACATTGGGGGTCATTGTGTGACATAAAACACTACCTACCAGTATTTACTATTAGTTTTTGGATGTGTCATTTACAAACACCCATTACATTTCAGGCTTTTCCCAATATACTGTATGATGTCAGATTCCAGTTCCTGAGCCACCATTTATGCAACTTGTTGTACAATTCTATTTTGAATTGATTTAAAATAGTTCTCTATCAGGTTTTTACTGTTGCCTGTATCTTCAATAGGTAGCATTTGCATTCAGTTTTATTTCCCCTCATTTTGAAGAGTTATGTTTTTTACTGATTTAGGCCCCCCATTCAGGTTCAGATTTTTTGTACGAATTTTGCCCGATCGATCAGTGTGGTCGGTCGGGGTGATCGATCGGGAGAATAATCGGATGCAGAATTATGTAAAATTGGTCGGGACCGCTTCAGGCCTGTCCGTAAATTTTGGTTGATCTGCTGTTAATAAAATAGTGTCAGGCCTATCGATCGGTGATAATTCGAATTCCGATTTTTCGTGCCAGCCGACTGATCGACCATAACATTTTAAGTGAAAATCGGGTGACCCGATCGGACGAAAAATCGGAACGTGTATAGGGGCTTAACTTTTGGAATTAGGAGAAAAAGATTCCTATTTGGAACCACAGAAAACTGGAAAGAGTTTTAAAAATTTTCTTCCCTGTACTCAAAATTGGAAAACATTATGTCTGGAGTTCCAGTTTTTTACAATGCCCCAGAACTAAAAGACATACTGGTACTCACTAATATGCATTAAATTGGGACTGCAGATGGATTATTGCACTAGACTCTGAAAATAAGGCAGAAATAGACAAAACTGTGGAGTTCCCTGAGTCTTGTTTACTCTATGGCAAGTGGTAGGGCTATGTTTCTACATGTTTGAAGGTATGCATCAGTAAAATTGTCAGTTAAATACAAAAATAATATAATGGGTGGATAATTATAAATATTATTAGTTGTAGAGAAGCTTGGCACTTGAATGCCATGTTACCGATGCTTGGAGAAAGTGTTAATGCGCACCTCAACCCACTAGACAAACTTTTCCCCCTAGCTAGCCAACCCCACATTATTGGAGCAATATGTAAATAAAAAATTGTTACCTGTGTGAAGATATCTCCTCTCACCCCTCTGTGGATCATCTCCTCATCGCCCCAGAGGGCTTTCGACAACGTTAGCAGCTATTCACATTGTTTTCCTGCTTTCACTTTGTGTCCATTGACACACATTGTATCTGACAGCCCGCCGGCGTTATTGCAGCCTTAACGCATGCAAGCTGGAAGCTAACACTGAATCTAAAACGGTGGCTCCCACAGACGTCAGCAGGATAGCTAAGTATATATTTTTTGAGCAACTTTGAGCTATTGGGACAGTTTAGAGGTAAGTAGAAACATTATGTTGGTGTTTTTTTATTTTTGAGTTTAGGTGCGCTTTAATAATGTTAAGGGCTTGTTTATACATGCGTGTTAATTGCACGGTAAATGAGCCATAGGCGCAACTGACTGGCTGATGCAACTTGACGTGTCTTTTGGTCAGTTTTAGGGCTTTTGCCAAATAGATCTGACATAGAGTTGTTATCAAAACGACTCGCGTGCGACTGCACAAGTTTGCAGGAGTTCGAGGAAGGTCGTTTGGCAGGCTGCTGTGGGAGCACCTGGTCGTTTCCGTGTAAATCCAGCCTTACTTAGCCACTTTAAAAAAGCTTTGTCCACTTCAACCATTCAGTCAAGGCCTTAACTATTTCACTTCAGGGATCAATAGATGTGCATCCGTTTTTCTGATCCCTCTGTCTGTGCAATCATTTTACACCTTTTGCACAGATGTTTTAAAGGTCATAACGGTGTCAGATATCCCAAATAGCGAGATACTTCCCATTCCCAACAATAAATGTATAGATCTAGTTATGTAATCTCACTTAAATGTAAGTTTCATATTTTAAAAAATAGAACATGAGGAAAGTACAACATATTAAACCAATGATCTTCAACTCCACTCATCGGGAACAAAAATTGGATTTTCATGATTCGTTATAAATTATCTGTTCATTACTTAGATAGGTCTGAATGAGCCTTAAAGCAAACTGTAAAATAAAACATGCAATAATACATTATGTCTTCAGTGTAATCACTAGGTTTTCATCTTACCAAAAGCATTCACTTTACATGTTGATTTGACCCCAACCTGTATGTGTAGTGTTCTATTTTTGAGTTAAACTATTTAGCTATGTGTAGTTTAAGCAAGGGGGACTTATCAAATGAGGACTGAATAACATCAACCTTTTTTGATATACTGAACATGAACATTTTCATCAGTTGGTTCCACGCACTGGCTTCACATGCCCACTCTATCAAACCCTATATTTTGTTGTATCATTAAGGACAAGGTTTTCTTCTACTTTCGTGTTGTCTAGAGCTGTTATGGGCATTGACTTTAGAAGATATGACCTTCAACCATCCTACTTCATAGACCTCATTAATAACAATCCAGCTTAATGTTCATTGAAGGATTTATTTTGAGCCAAGTCAAATTTAAGCAAAAGACCACAAAGAAAAAAAAAACAGATTCTGACATGACAAGAATGAAAGACCAAAAGAGTAATTCTTACATAAAGTTTTATTTAAAGTTTTCTTCCTACAAGCAAGCTCAATTTATACATTCTGATACTGTACAAAATTTACATCCTTTTTATGATTTGTTCAATAACACCGCTTTCCTTGGTCATGCCTTCTTGAAAGATAGAAAGCTTTAAATTACCATGGTTAAAAAGGAACCTTTCAAAGGACAACAAATAGCCTTTTAAAGTTAGAATTCAGAAGATTGCACATTTCATTAGACAAGTCAGGTGACAGCTGCCGTAAATTGTTCCAAAACAAGTCTTCCAACAATTTTAATACTAAGCAGGGATGCCTCACTTTGTGCCGGAGTAAATTGCTTTTACCGCTTTCTTCCAACGGAAAAAAAAAATAATCTATCTCACCCAATGTCTTATTTTACAAGGAAATTGGAGTCCTTAGGATAAAAAAATGTAATTTTCCCTATCACCACTTATACAAAAACAACATTGATAGCACTTTACATTAATCATAATAGGGGTATTTAAATCTGACCAAATAACCCAATGTTTTCATTTATTTAGGGGATGGTTCTGCTGTGCAACAAGGTGGACAAGAGTAATTACCTACAAACGCTAAAGTATTTCCTTGAACCAGTTAATGGCATCAGTGAATTTAAATGACTTTTTTCATTTTATGTACTCTACCCACAATTATAATATGGTTCAAATACATATAAAAAGATATTCTTTAAAAGGAATATACAATCTTAAGAGATAAGTGTGGAAACTAGATTTAAAATAAATATTATTTTACTGTAAGCAAATCAGTCCTAAAATTATGTTAGTTGTGTTTAAATATTGGTCGAAGTGAAGGTGCTGGAAATTTGTTGCTAACCTAAATTACAGGAGGAATGGGAAGAGAAACAAAGCATATTTCGGAGGTTGATCACATGAGATATACCCACATGTCTGTATTTCTATAAATTCAAATATACTCAGCATTTTAGTAGAGAATGCACATAGTACAAGCCTTATTCCTAAACATTAAGGTTAGGTCTTCTAAAGAAACTAAGCATGCCCTTCAGCATTGGATGGCTTTTAGAGCTCTTGTTCTGAGCATAGCGCCAAGTACCTCTATAGGATATCGTCTTGTTGATACAATCAACCAGAGTAATTTTCTAGTTACTACGAGAGGCCCTGATATCAGTGACCTCAGCTAGGGTAATAACACGAGACCGAGCCCTAGTGAGGACTTTTAAGGCACTGTAAGTCAATTCAATTCAATACTGTACTAATTATGGTATAAAAACTTTTTTTGGATTGTTAAGGTTTTTATACCATAATTAGTACAATGTCGAATTGAATTGACTTACAGTGCCTTAAAAGCCCCAACTAGGGCTCGTCTAGTGTTTGTACCCTAGCTGAGGTCCCTGATATCAGGGCTTCTCCTAGTACGTAGAAAATAACTTAGGGTTATCGTAGTTAGGGATGTGCCACATTTACAAAAAAAGTTACTTATCATTTATATCCACAATAGTCTGATCACAATTGTAGACACAATAGCCAATATATAAGTGCGTACAGAGACCACTCTTTCTAGGGTCCAACAAAACCTCTAAGCAGCAGGTGTCTTTGTATGATACAAAATCCATAGTCGCAGGCCGCAGCAAAGCAAATGAAAAAAACATTTTTGAATTTTTTTAAGATAAAAAAATGTTTCTCAAATAAATTTAATGGATTGGGTGACTATAATTTCTGACATAATTAAATATGTATATATTTCTACCTGCCCATATCCATTGTTTCATGTTATAAACAATTCACGTCTTTTTATATCCTATGATAGGTTGATATATGATTCCCATTTTACTTGTTATGAACAGAACTCACTGATAACTGAAAAAAAGAACTGAGATCCATACGAACACAACATGTCTGATGTCCATTTCAAACTTTTTATACATAAGTGAATGGTACATCTTGTAGTGAACCAATGTCCTTAAAATAATTCATGATCAGATCGTCTCAGCACACAAAGGAGTAAGATGAACATAGAGGTTGATTCACTAGAATGCACTGCTGACATTTAGATTACATCCTGATGGTGAACCTATTAATACTTCATGGTTGTCTGCCTATTAAATTATATTTTTCCTTCAACCTGTAAAATTTGTGTGCATGTAGAGCACTGTAGGTAAAACTGATTATATTCTGTAATTGTAAAAAGAAGGACCCTTTGCACTTTTATGCACATAATAAAATACAGTACATCAAGAACAGATGCTGGTAGATGATTGTCTTAGAGGAAAGTCAAAAGGAATTCAGTAAGAAAGTGAGCAAAGCATAAGGAAAACTTAAAATGTGTAGACTAGTTTGATGAACAATGCCATGTTTCGAGGTAAGGCAAAATGTACCAAATTTCAGCAGCTCTACCCTAATCCTCCCATCATTGCACCAATAAACATTCTAAATTCTGGCATTCAGTGCATCATCTTGTGTGCTCACTATCTTTCACCATTGTACTTGTCACGTTGGCACACTGCCATTACCCGGAATTGTCATTTTCTGTCCTCGCAATCTAGCACAGAAGAACTTTCCTGGAGTTTTGTCATTTTTATTGGTGCAAAGAGGGGGATAAAGACAAGATTGGCATGATTTGTTTGTGAAGGTGTATTTATGAAAAGAACATAATGCACATTCTTTCAAAGATATATATGCTAAGAATGTCATTTTGTAGGCCTAAATTCATGAAATTACATTTCTGTACTATTGTGCTAAATGTTTTTGTTATATTGCTGTAAACATGTATGTGTTTTTTATTATGTGTATGTATAGTTAAACATAATTTTGCATAAAGTAGGGAATAGTCAAATATAGGTATCTGTGTATCACCAAAAGAATTTCCTTATATCCCAAATCTAGGATGCATCAGGAAGATAAAAGTTAGGTTTTCCCTATGAACATGGTGCCTACTGGAAGAGTTTCCCTCAACTCTAGAAAAAACAAGTTCTCCTGCTAGAGAAGTCATGCTGAAGCACATGGTCAACATGATAAGATATTAGGGTTGATCTTCCTTAATTTGCTGATTTTGATGGGTTAATTCTGTTTTATGAAAAGCATAACACAGAATCAACTGCTCAAAGTAAGACTAATTAATCAGTTGGTCAAAATTACTGAGGAGAACATTTCTAGGAGAACCTGCTATCACTAGGCAGCTTTTGTACTGCTCTGGGGACAACTGTTATAATAACATTTTTATTACAGTACAAATGTAGTGGGACTCTCCACAGAGGGACCAGAAAACAACAGAGGGGCTAACTTTTGCCCCAGCCTAGCAGAATATCTTTGTCTCATCTCATTTGTATGATCTTAACAGATAGATGCTATGGACTGCCAGGGGAAAAAAAACAATTTACAGAGCCCTTAGGCTCATACACATGTCAGATAATAGCTGTTGTTAATTGATCAGCCATGACAGAACCATCAATGACTATCCTGCACATTACCTAGTCTTCTTTAGGGGGAACCCAGTGGGGTGCTGTTCTCTTGCTCACCCCCATTTCCATAACTCAGAATGAGTGTTGTTTGTACGCAAGAGTCTTGAACAAGTCTAAACTGTCAAAGGAGAATGTTGAAGATGAAGATTTTAAACTCATACCATCAACACAAGCATAAAACCCATCAACACAGACCCTCTTCTTTTGCTGTTGAAGTAATCTTAGGCTATGTTCCCACAAATGCAATTAATCGCCTCTCGATTTTAATCACATAGGGAAATCGCCGTTGATTGCGTCCATTAAGTTGTATAGGCTTGTCCCCACTCAACTGATGGCCATAATCGCGAGCGGGAAGCATGAATGGAAGTGATTTTTGATCTCGTGTGGACACGATCGAAAAATTGCATCCATTCATTCTCTATGGACATAATTATTTTTTCGAATGGAGGCGATTTAGCAAAAAAATTGCGGGTGAAAATCGCATCCAATCAAATGTGGTAACATAGCCTAAAAGAATACAAATTTTGATAGTGGTAATAGGAAAGTAATTTAACGGCAAAATGTAACAAATATCTACTGTGGGTGGACTGACCCTGTAAGTAAACCTAAATATAAATATTTTATTTTGCTCTACTATAACCACTAGTGGTTATAGATCTTTCCATCCCTTTACATACTGTCCTTTCATTACAAAGCAGCACTTAACGTTTTGGTATTTCCAACTCACACTCGCATGAATACACAGCCCCATTTAGCCTCACCATGTTCTTCTTCAGAAAATTAGCATACTATCATCTGACAGCTTGCTGGCTCTGGGAACAGGAAAGCTCAGCTATTGTTAGAGGCATATACAAGAAGGCAATGAACCCAGCTGTCTGTCTGAAATGCTGGACCACTAGTCAATCATCTTTGAGTTCTTGAGCCTACATGGAATGCTCTATTCAAGGTTCTGCTTGATGTGTTTGGGTGGACATTTATGGAGCTAATAAATCTTGCTTTGTAACACTGAATTAGACATTGTGACATTTTGATAGCCACATAGAAGATCCAGAAAGTAATGAACTATGTGATCATTTCTGTGGACTACTAGGTCACTTTCAATTCATATGGAAATGGGCCCTATATAAAAAGTACAAAAATCAAGTGCTACAGCCCAAGTAACCAATCAGATTCCAACAGGAACAAGCACCCAAAATCTGCTTTTGACATCATGTGCATCCAACTTTTGGCGTACCTCGATGTATAATGCGCCAGATTACTAAACTGAAAAATATACTCTGTTTGCATACATTATATTTAAAGAGGGGGCTAACATGCTTTTCCAACTGCAAATTAATGATAAAAAGAGAAAATGGTTTTCATCCTTAGGGAAATCTTTAGTGTTTATCCTTTACAATGGTTTTTACACATCTGTGTCAAGTGCCTTTGGGAGATTTATAAATGTTTGTCATTACTCTTTTGCAAAGTCCCCTGTTTTTAAATGACTAGGTCATTGAGTACGGTAATTTCACCAGCTTGATAAAAGTTCCAGTATCGATAAATCTCTCTGACTTTGTCAAGTCCATTCTTCTTTTACAACCTTTTTAAGGAAGAAAATGTTTCCAAACAAAAGTAGTCCATTAGTCTCTGTAATATGACAACGTCCATGTCTGCACAGTCTCTATTTGTTGTAGGGGACACAGGCTGGTAAAATGACAGTAGCACAAGCTGGTCCTGCAAGGGGCTCAGCAACATCTCCCTCCAGTTCTGTCCAGCTGGCTTTCTCAGCACTGTAGCAAATAGTGGATGACTTGTAAGCACCCTGAAAGCACACAAAACACAATGTTTAATCATGGGCAATTGAATTATGCAATTGTGAAATATTCAGTAGGTTTATCAGGTGATAATCACAGACTTTCCGATCTTATAGATCATTGCCCAAACAGAAATCCAAAACCCCCTTTTTATCGCAAAGAGGCAAAATGGCAATTTAACCGGAAGCACATCCATAAATCTTACAGACACATTCATAACACACCAGTCATGCAGAGACATGATAAATACACACACCAGTCTCTTGCAATGGCTCACACTCATCATGCAGAGATATACATCACACACACATTGTCACTATTCATGCAGACATACACAATACACAACAATGATGCAGATACATGCATCACACACACATACAGAAATTGTTCTCCACATGTTTCTCTAAGTTTCTCCAAGCTGCCTGCTTGTCCCTTCCCCAGTGTGGGAACAATGTGTATTCGGCAAAGGGAGGAAGAAAACTAACAACATGGAGAGCAAATAGGCATCTCTAAGGGTATGTTTCCACATCCATCGGGACCCCCTACGCTAAGTGCATTGCTTGGCGGGAGGTCCAGACAATACACTTTACCTGCTTGGCCGGATGCTGTGTTCTCACAGCGCCGAGCCTTTCCGCAGATGCAGGGGTTAATGTAGTCAATTATGTTAACCCCTGCATCAGCGGATGTCTGAACACAGCATATGCCAGACAGCTAAGGTGTATGTGATCCTTCGGAACCCCTGCCAAGCACTGAGCTGAAGGCAGGGGTCCCGACAGATCACAATATGATGTGGAAACCCCCCTTAGTGGCACAGTTCTCTCCTCTCTCTCTGACCCTGTGCTGGGGCTACAGTGTGAGTGCCGAGAGGGCTCCGAGTGCCACCTCTGACACATGTGCCATAGGTTTGCCACTTCTGTTATAGATGGAGCCATGGTGGTCCAGTAAGGTTCAGCAATATTTAATGACTACAGCTCAAAAGCTATAATGCTACATTTCCAATAAAACTGAAATGGCCAAGCTATGACTTTTACTTAGCTGTATAAAAGAGCATACGCAAACATTTATGTTCTTGTACCAACTGCGTTTTTCAACTCATGCAATCAGATAAGCTCTATACTTGGTCTAACCCTTTACCACCCCAACATGTCTTGCACTTTACTACAATGTAGCACTTACCATACTCCAACTGTAGCCTCCAACAAGATAAACTCGATCGTCCAGTACTGCACATCCTGGGCCGCTGCGTCCTTCCAGAATAGGTGTCTGTAGAATGTTCCACTGGTCAGCCTTTGGGTCATAACACTCCACAAGCATAACATCCAGATGGGAAAATCCTAAATGGTATAAAGCCATAGTTTATACATGGGAATACTTACAACAATTAACAGTTTTAGTAACTAAATAAACCATACTGAGGGGTTAATCTACAATGTTTACAACAAATAGATTTTAAAGCAATTAAGGTTTAGAAGTCCTACAGGGAATTTAAAGTTACAGTGCTCAATACTTGTCTTCTTCCCAATTGTGTGCAATGAAAAATATTCTAATGCATATTATAGAAGATCTTTTTGCTTGATTTTCAAGAGTTGCTGAAAAAAACCTGAGCAGTTCCTAGTTCTCTGTATACTTTGACACAATTCAAGCCACTGGTCAATATGAATTTTACTGTGGCTGATCCTCAGAAGGAAGTTTTTACCTACAAAGACGGGCCAGACGTACTCTGGTCAGCCATATATAGCATGTGAGAAAACATTTCTATGGCCGAATCTTCGTTAGCTACATTGAACTTAAACTATGAGAGAAGCTATAGAAACAGATGGACAATGGCAGACGCTAGGCCCCATCATCAATCTGCATAAATGTCTTAATGGAGGTTTATTTTGGAATGCTATATCTTTTTATTGCATAATGTGAACCAAATACTAGAGAAGATGTTTTAAAGGAGCACTCTGTATGTATTAAGGTATTAAAGTGATTCATTTTTCTTAAAACTTTTTGACTTTGAATACTATCTTCATAATATATTTTTATCAACAATTCAACAATTAAAGGAATTTTTTAGCAGTTGTACAAACCAATTTATAACGTATTACTACATAAACCAATCAACTAATCAACAATGAAAGGAATTTTTTAGCAGTTGTACAAACCAATTTATAACTTATCAGTTCATAAAAATAAAATTTAACTCTCATCTTTTTTCCTTTTCTGCATTTTTTATTTTGTTGCAATCGTATACGTTTACATACTAACAATAACCAATGCCAATAACTGTGTATTAAAAAAAAGATGTTTTAATTCATTACATTCTTGTATACTGGTAGCCTATCTGTCTGCTCATGTGACCTGAAGGTACTCCTTTGCTGTTTAATTTTTCACTAGATAGTATGGGAATACAAGTTTTCTTGAAGCAGCTCATGTGATTACTGCACAGTCAGTCCCACTAATTTGTAACTTCAAATAATTTCCATCCATCAGTGTCAACAATACAAAAATGGTTAATCTTCCACCACTGAGTTGGCTAAAGTTTTTGGATAGAATACTGGAAAGGTTACAACTAGTGATGATTGACTAGGCGATATTCAAATTTTGTGAATAATGGCAATGATATTCGATTTGATATTCAAAATCCTAAATATCCGCGTTTGTGGGCATGGATTGCAGTCTAAAAATCACAATGCGATCAAATATGCATAATGCATGCAAGTCAATGGAACATGATTAGTCATTTCTGTTAAAAATGATATATCGTGATATATAACTGCGATCCATGGCAATGTAGGGTAGCGCAAAAAAATCACATTTGCGGGGGATATCCCATGGTATTTTTGCGAATATTAACGAAATGACGATATTCGAGCTAAATAATCGAATATCGAATATTCAAGCTCAACACTAGTCAGCAACCACTGACTGTTACTTTTGTAGCCAACTGGGTCTCATAAGGGAGAGTTACCTTCAGTTCCCTATGGACTGTCCCCTCGTTGAGCCAGCACCCCCCCCCCCTTTTCTGGCCAACCAGGTCTGCCAAAGGGGCCTGGTATTGCTTGGAGGGATAGGGGCATGCTGTCCATGGCCCCCACACTCTTTAAGCTTACCAGGCTATGTCCTGTAGGGGGTCTGATGTGCTCTGGAAAGGGGACCCCATATTGTCTAGTTAAAGAAAAAAAAATGCTTACTAAAAGTACGGACCATGATTGCAAATGCATCCCAAACGGATGCAAACACAACCTTCTGCATTAGAAAAAAGGGAACCCTGAAGGATCCAAGAAGCAGTGGAAACATAGCCTAAGAGAAGAAAAAGATTTGGAATGTGAGGATTACTCTCAAACACAATTGAATGAGTTGGTCAATATGACTTTTGGGTGATATGCAGAGACAAGTATCCCTAGTGGAAGATTTCTCCTCTATTCTGTTCTGTTGGCAAAAATGGGATTACGGCTTACTTTCCATGATGATCAGGAAAACTAGACAAAGTAAATCTCCTTAACATAGCAGTAGTTCAAACTCCTTCTTGTAAATCATAAAAACGTTTATTGCCTTTACCTTTACTTTATAGGTTTATATTATTGATATTTGAAATGCATTAGCTTGTTGATGATAACTGTACAATAGTGATGGCTCGAACCCGGAATTTGATGTTCGCGAACGGCGAACGCGAACTTCCGCAAAAGTTCGCGAACCCGGCGAACCCGCCATTGACTTCAATGGGAGGCGAATTTTAACAAACAAAGGGACCCTTTCTGGCCACAATAGTGTTGGGAAAGTTGTTTCAAGGGGTCAAACACCTGGTCAATGACATGACAGAGGGGAATCCATGGCAAAACTCACAAGAAAAATTTTTTCACGCAATAAATCCGCACCAAGGATTTCTACAATGATAGTCAATGGGAAAATAAAGTGTAATGAGTGATTACCCTTAGACCATGTTTGATTGGACTTATCTCTTTTGTATGACCCCTGCCACAAACCTGGATGTTGCATCTGTCACTGTTTCTGAACTCACTCCCTAGAGGGGGGTCTTGGAGGATTTCACCTCAGTTCTCAGGTGAGGTACCTTGTGCGTTAAGTGGGGGCAACCGTAGTCGGGTATCCCAAAAAATAGTGTTTTTCATACGACAAATTATTCAACCGATCGCTTTTGGTCTGATCACTATGAAGCAATCGCCTTCTCATCTGGGGTGTGCCAACATGGCCAACACACTCATTGAGGTGATCGCTTCATTGTGATACGCAAACCCCTTCACCACAACAAGGTAGCGTTCACGAAAGGAAGTGGCTCATGTATGTGCCTTTTTTAATGCAGCCACAGCCATAGGCCAGAAAAATTAAGCAAGTACACTTGCCATAAAAATTTGTCATTTACATTTGACATAAGGAAGAAGGCCAAAATGGGATGAGGTCGTGATTATTGTGCACTTCGCTGCGTCACTTACAAGAGGTTGTCACCAAGGTCTTCAAAATGGACGCATGGAGCCTACACAGGCATTGCGCATGAGACTCGTCCAGTAAGATGGCAAAAAAATACCCAGCTCCGCAGTAGGCTGTCCTAAGTCACCCCCCGGTGATACAAATAACGTCGGTGACAGCTTTTCTTGTTGGAGCAGGCGGTCAAACATGTGGAGTGTTGAATTCACACGCGCGGCTGTTGCCAAATCATGCCCACTGGCATGTCTTTCGCCGTGAATTTCCGAAAAACTTCACCCATAGCCGTGTAGGACAGCCCTGAAATGGGCAACACACCTTCTAGCCTGCTTGAGGACCTCCTGTAAGCCGGTACTGTGCCACCAAAGCGTTGGACAATCGATTTAACAATGTGCCATGCACGGCACATGTGACAACTTGGCCCAAATTCAATGCGCCAAAGATTGCTTCCGTGTCACACACCACTTTGCCAATCCCAGTTGGTGCGGGGTCAGCCACTGAGCCACCTGTGCGTTAAGGGCGGACAGCGAGTGTGCGGTCCGGTGTGGCTCTCTGCTTTCAGGCAAGTCAGCCCCAAGACAGTGTTGACACTGTCATTCCGGATGTGGTAATAGCCCCTGGGAGCTGCAGGGATGCAGGATGTGGAGCCAGACGCCATCAGAGAGAGGACTCAGCCGAGGGGACGGGTAGGAGGCGTAGAAGAAGATGGTGGCAGCAGGCCTGGCTGCAAGTATTGGCGTTGGGGCTGGCCTTGTTTGTCACCAACCGTGGCAGCAAGCCATGCCTTCCATGCTGGGAGCTAGGTACAGGTTACCCAATGCGAGTGTACGTGATGTACCTGCCCTGACCGTGCTTTGTCAGACCAGGTACAGTGGTCAGATGGACCCTGAGCCCCACCACTGTATGCCAGAGGATGCCATGGCTTCCTTTTCGACAAGGGAATAAGATGGGGATGCCGTTTGGGAAAAAAATTTCGACGGGTACTTCCACTGCGGTTGCCAATAGCCACAAATTTTTTGAAGGCCTCAGACTCCACCAGCTGGTATGGTAAAAGCTGGCGGGCTAAGAGTCCATCAAGCCAGCTGTCAGCCCCGGGCAAGCGGGGTGACCTCGTGAATTTTTTCATTCGGCGTTCAAACATGTCCTTCACTGACACACTGACCGTCGGCCGATGGCGGGGACTGCTCAAAGCGAGAGGCGAAGTGGTGGTGGTTGTTGAGAGGGGCAAGGGAGGACAGCAGTGGTTGAAGTGGGTGAAGATGCTGGAACAGGAGGAGGCGGGTGTCTTCGAATCGGTGCGTTGCTCTTGTAGCACAGTTTGTTGATCCCATAGCGTTTGTGATGCGACATCATGTGCCCTTATCAAGCGTTTTGTACCGAGGTGGGTTTTGGAACTTCCCACGACTCAGATCTTCTTGTACAGGTTGCAAATGGCATCGTGATGCTATCAGTGGCACCACACAAAAAAAAGCCCACATGCTGAGATTTGCACGAGAGGTCATACTGGTCGGTGGCAAAACGCAGCGTTGATTGGCGTGCTGTCTGGTGACCCCAAGTGCCGATACATGCCGCCCTGACCTGTTGCCACAGCTCCTTGCGAGGACCTACCCTCTTACAACTCGTTCTCCTCCTCTCTGTCTCTCATCTACCTTTCCACTGTTCTTCTTCTTTGGTGTGGGTGGCACCCACGTGACATCCACGACACATCGTCATCATCATCAACCGCTTCACTATATCTGACACCTCAGCACAAGGAAGCAGCAGCGGGTACAAACATACACCGTTCATCACACTGCACCTCCAGTGTGTGTAATGCTATCTGTCAGAGGCCTGTCCAAGTCAACCTACATGCTCTGGCAATAATGGTTGCGCATCACTACATGCTCCTCTTCAAAAGGATGTGAAAACAAAAATCCTCTGATGGGTCAAATGTAGCGCCTGTGGTGCTAGTATTGGGCGGGCACGGGCAGGTGAGTGGCAATTTGAGAGATGTCAGCAGCCGAGCCATGCGTAGGGATGGTTTTGTGTCCAGGGGTCAGGTGGGAGGATGTCGAAGATGGGTGTCCTGTGTTAAACAGTAAACTAAGTCCCCAGCATTTCTTGTGTGACGGTTAAGTGGCCTCTGAACCCTGGCCACATTTCTGGGGCCCCCGCCAAAGGAACATTCAACCACCACGACCACGAACACCATGACACCTGCGGGATGGTCTGCTTGCCTGTCATTTTTATGGTTTTGATACAGGCCTGTGGCAGCAGATAACTCTGGGTGAGGGCACTGGACAGTTGGCACAAGGCTGTAATGGATGGAAAGCCGTGTCACTTTTTAGTAATACCCTTTATGAATAGGGTGAAAAAAATTGCTTGGTATACCCTTCCACCAGATAACTGTGGCTGGGCACACACAGTTGCACAAGGCTGTAATAGACGGAAAGCCCTGGCAAATATTATTAATACCTACAATAGGGTGAAAAAAAATCCCCTGGGGTAACAAAGTGCCACCAGATATCTATGGGTGGGCACTGGGCAGTGTGGGCGCACACAGTTGGCACCAGGCTGTAATGGACGGAAAGCCCTGCAATATTTATTAATACCCTAAATAGGGTGAAAAAAATCCCCTGTTGGGTAACAAAGTGCCACCAGATATCATGGGTGGGCATGGGCAGGGTGGGCGCACACACAGTTGGCCACAAGGCTGTAATGGACAGAAAGCCCTGCATATTTATAAACCCTACAAAGTAGGGTGAAAAAAAATCCCCTGGGGTAACAAAGTGCCACCAGATATCTATGGGTGGGCACTGGTGGCCTGGCAGTTGGGCGCCACACACAGTTGGCACAAGGCTGTAATGGATGGAAGCCCTGCAATAGCCCTAAAGGGTGAAAAATCCCCTGGGGTAACAAAGTGCCACCAGATAACTAGGGTGGGCACTGGGCAGTGTGGCGGCCACACACAGTTGGCACAAGGCTGTATGGACGGAAAGCCCTGCAATAGCCCCTAAAGTAGGGTGAAAAAAACCCCTGGGGGTAACAAAGTGCCACCAAATATGAGCAACTGGCAGTAGGCACTGGGTGTATATGTGCTTGAACAATCACGCCAACAGCCTGGACATGGCCAGAC
>CM070036.1:40914114-40928469 GCA_036250615.1 Ptychadena robeensis | reverse complement strand
TGCCAGACAGCAGGCAACAGGGTAGCAAAAAAATAGCCCTAAAAAGGGCTTTTGGGGTCTGACAGCAGAGTAACAGCAATGACACACTACACTGTAGAAGAACACAGGCAGCTAAGTTCCCTATGCAGTGCAGCTCTCTGATCTAACTTCCTCCACTCTCTCAATCAGCATGTGAAATGGCGTCTCTCCTGTGCTGTGCTATAGGGGGTGGGATGGTCCGTGAGGTGGTGGGTGCTGATTGGCTGTATTGTGCCTGCTGACTGTGACTCACAGGGTCAAAGTTTCTTCAATGAAAAAAGATAGGGGGCGGGTCGAACTCGCCATATGTTCGCGAACACGTGGCGAACGCGAACATGCGATGTTCGCCGCGAATAGTTCGCCGGCGAACAGTTCGGTCCATCACTACTGTACAACTTTACAATTAAATATGATGACAGAACATTAGGAGAGCATATACTTCAGTCATTATTTCATACATGTGATAACTGTAGATATATTTTAAAAATACATAAATACTTAATACACAATATAAATGATTTACAGCACACTGCTTATTGAACCATATCAAAACAGGTTTGCCGTTATAATATGTTAAACTGACCTTTTAAATGGTTTCCGCCAATTGCATATAGACGATCATTCATGACAGCTAAGGCGTGGATTGCTCTCTTAGTGTTCATATCTTGCTTCCTAGCCCATACATCCATTACTGGATCATAACAATACAGCCATTGTACATACTCGCCATTATGAACACCACCTGTAATTTGGAATGACTGATCAGTAACAACATTATGCAATAATTTATTCTAATAACTGCAATTAAAATAATTTTTAGCACAAAACATGGAGCCCAAAATCCTTTTAAAATCTTTTAAGTCAATAACCACTCTATCAGCAATACATTTAATTATGAAAAACTAATTACTAATTATACTTGACTAGAAACATAATTATGTAAAGGCAGGAAAAAGCTAGTTGTGCCTCTACATTACACCATCGTATTTCCACCATCTTTCCTCTACAGCTGTTCACCTTCCCCTTCTCTGCCATCGTTCACCACCGCACCATTCATATGCCACTTCTCATGTTTGCCCCCCTCCTTCACCACTTCTCACATCTGAATCCCTTCTCCACCATTTCTGACCTCTGCTCCCCTTCTTCACCACTTTATACCTCAGCACTCCTTGTATGCCACTTTTCTCCTCTGCACCCCTCCTTCCCCTTTTCACACCTCTTTCTCTACTCCTCCACCACTTCACACCTCAGTATCTTTCATACTCTCAACACTCCTCACCTATGCACCACTCCTCCACTTCTTCTCACCTCAGCACCCCTCCTTCACCCTTTCTAACCTTTTTCACCTCTGCACCCCTCCTTAACCACTTTTTACCTTTAAATTCCTCCTCCACCAGTTCTCATCTCTGTCTTCCTCCTCCACCACTTCTCACCTCTGTATCCCTTCTCCACCAGTTCTTACCTCTTTGTACCTCCATCAACAGTTTTCATCTCCACCACTTCACATCTCACCACCCCTCCTCCACCACATCTGCATCCATACTAACCCATATCTAACCTCTGTATCCCTCCTCCCCCACATCTAACCTCTGCACCCCTCTTCCACCACTTCTCACCTCTGGAGCCCTTCTACACAACTCCATTGATCACTTTTCTCCCCCCTGCCATGGAGGACATGTGAATAACTTAAGGTTGATAGGCAGCAAGCAATGTAAATTATGGAAGAGCTGGAAAGTGGCAGCCAGGCAATTGTAAGTGCAAGCACCAAGTCATCTCTACTGATTGGGGTGCTACATATTCTTATCTTCCATTGGGATATGCTAAATTAACTTTTTATGCTTTGTCTAAATATATGAAAAAGTATTAAAAAAACAACATCCTTTAATAAATAAATAGGCCTCTCTCACCTGATGTGTATATTTTGCCATTGTGGACTGCTCCTGCATGGGCTGCCAGAGGCTGTGGTAAGGGGGACACATAGCACCATTCATTTGTCTCTAGGTTATAGCACTCAACACTAGATAAATATCCTGTCTCATTTCTTCCTCCAATGACATATAGGTGCTTATCCAGGCGACAGGCATAGAAACTGGCTCTCCTGGAATAACAAAAAACAACATATAAAGATAATCTGTGCTTTTCACAGTCAGATCTGACATAGTTCTCACTTGTAGAGTAACTTCTATACTTTTACTAACACATATAATTGTCCTAGTGCAGTATTTCCAATCTACTACTGATCCAACATGTTTAGTTTCCTTTTTTAAGAGATTTAGGGTTGCTTCTTGCTCTTTGGGAGGGATTTGCCAACATTTAAATGACAATGAGAAAGATAAAGATACCTTAACAATTATAAATGATCTTGACATTCACTATCCTTATGGTCCTTCAAGGGTCATTGTTTCCAATTTACTAAAAGGAGCACATCATCAGATTTTTTTTCTTTAGTTAGCTTTTCTTTCCCTTGCAGTTAAGCTGTAAGGAACACAACAGTTATGTGTCCATACAGACATAAAAATTGCAGATTGTATAGTGTATACAGTATTTCACATAATACTGTGCAACTTGTACCTGAGCTCCTAAGCTATATATGTGGTATTGCTAGGAAATGAAAGGTATCGTATATGAATCTAAATATTGTGAATTACTTTTGTGAGTGTCTAATGAAACACAGCTCTGATTTCTTGGTTGAAGAGGTAGGTATTTTTTACAATGTGCTATCACTTTATATTTATTAAACTGACACACATTTTCAGGTGATACACATTTTAGGTTAAATAGAAGTGTATAAAAACAGGCACTGGAGCATGAAAGGTCACAAGTTACTGCTGTTGATTTGGAAATAAGCAGCCCACTGCACCCTCAAAATTAACTGCTAGATTAAGTGAGCTATTTCTGGAACTCAATACAGGGAGCTTTGCCCATCTTAGACAACCCAATAATGATAGGTGGCTCTAGTGTCTAAATTTGTCATCTCTGAAGCAAGAATTAGTAAAATACATTTTCATTAAAGCTATAAAATAAATCCATGAAAAACCTACCTTTCCTGCATAGGTGGAAGCTGTATCCAGCTGTTAAATCTTGGATCATATCGGCTTACAAAATTTGTACTGTGTTTTCCTGCAAAAAAAAAAAGAATTGTGTTATAAATAAATATAGAAACAACACAAAAAAATACCAGGCACAACCAGAAAAGGGCGATTAGTAAAGAGCAGTAAAAAGGTCATAATGTAGTTATTGTAGTCATGGCTGCAATTTAGGCAGAGTAACTAAATAAGCATTGGTGGAACAAGGGGAACCTAACTATGTAAAGAAGCTCCAATTATGTTTCTTACATAAAAACAATGATTTGGGACAAATTTGTACAATGGTACCAAGGTTTAGGAGGGCTTTCTCAGCTTACTTCAAATGACTCCAGTTAGCCAAAAAAGGGTATTGCTTGAACTTCAAACTTTCAATTTTCAGTTATGAAATGGAAGATTGTTGTGTTTGATATTTTTATATGATATTTCTCAAAAAAACATGAATGGTCTATAATAGTTGCTTTAGCATGCAACACTCACAACTATGGACATAGAGGAGCAACCATAGCTCACCATAACCTGCATGACTGTTCCTCTGAGCTGGTTTCCATGCATTGCACTGATGATTGGGCAATGAGCCTGAAAAAGCTGTATGCAGTTTGGAATAAATTGCTCTGTACCATAAAGCTATAATTGCAATGTACACCAGCAGTTCTGGATGTGCATTTGGCTGATGAGGCATAAAGGAATAATATACATGGATCGACCCACTGTCCTGAAGTGACGATTTGTCCCTCAAATTTTAGGATTTGTGATTGGGGCAAATGGATTGAGCAAATGGAAAAAAATATTCAGTCATACTACATTGGGAAGAACCGCATAGCAAATATAGGGACTTCGAGCTTTCTTATGTACCTGTGGTTATTTAACAATACAAAAAGTACCATATTTTTCGGACTATAAGACGCACCGGACCATAAGACGCACCGGACCATAAGACACACCCAGTTTTTAGGGCAGGAAAACCAGAAACCAGATTTAATAGGTTTTCACATCAATTGGGTTAATGCAATGAATTCAATGGATGCAATATTCAATTCAGCCAGTAGGTGTCACTAGCAGCAGTACACTCTCAGCAGGGCGCCAACAGCTTCTCCTCTCAGTCTCTGCTCTTTTTCTGCCGATCAGCTGTTTCTGTGTCAGTGGGACTCTGCAGCTCCCACGGACAGTAGAGAGAGATATAGATGGCAGTTCATCTTTAGCTCTCTCTTCATTGCCTATGGCTGTAGCGCTTTAAGCTCTGCTGGCATAGGCAATAATACAGTTTAAATGGGAGAGCCGGACACCGGCCGGCATCTCACATCTGACAGCTCCTTTAGCTCCCCGGCTAATTTCTGTGCCGGGAGAGCTAGCGGGAAGCCAAGGTGCGTCGCTCATTCGGACCATATGACGCAGGCACTTTTTGCTCCCAATTTTGGGGGTGAAAAAGTGTGTCTTATGGTCCAAAGAATACGATAATCTAAATTATTGTTTTTAACAGCAATCATTGGTAGGATGACATAATAATAATATAGATCAAAGTATCAGAAAGTCACAGCTGTCTACTATTGTGTTAGCATTAATGTTATATTATGGTTACATTTTGAACAAACTACTTGTATATTTTTTTAAATTAATATTTTCTTAATATTTTTCATTTATATATAATCATTTTACTTCTTCATCTACTAGGATTTTTATTAGTAGAACAATGAAGGGCTTGAACCTCTCTTTTCAATATTTTTTCTTACATTGTCCAACATGCTGAAATGAAGGAAAGGTCAGGCACATAATAAACAATGGGTCAGTTCACACTTGCGGTGTTGTGGTGTTTGGCAAAAAGCTCATCAAAAAGTATCATATATATCATATGCATGTAATCAACCATACAACCAGCACCTCCCCTAGAAACATCTGCTTAATCTTCAGATTTTATTGGCTGGGATACCAAACCAAAACATACACACATACACATTTTGTGAAAAACACACAACAATAAGCATAAAAAAATTGCAACATGTATCAAGAACACAAACATTGCAATGGATGGTGTGAACCCAGCCCTAAATCTAAATCTTACCTTGCATACAGACTTTGAATCTTGATGGACTGAATTTTATCGATTGTGAATTAAACTGTTACCTTTTTACCTCATTTGAGATTGGCCTTTAAAGTCCCAGGCTCCTACTCCTGTAGGAGGAAATTCACTAAGATGACCCCCATGGAGGGGAGGGCTTGAACCCCCCTGTCTCTCCCTGTGGAAGTTATCGAAGTTCTCTACATTTTGTTTTGGGATGCCGGCCATTTTTCTACACAGCTTAGGGTTTTTTTTTGTAAATCTAAATCTAAAGTTGAACTATAAACTATACACAATATATCAGCATCTCCATTGTTCAATAAACAAATACTGAGAGAAAATGCTTAATTATAAGTGCTATAAAATAGCATTAGGTGAATCCTAATCAGTTGCTGGGTGGTGCTACCAGTTTTACAGTGATTCTCCACTCTCACTAACAGCCTGTTGCCGTCATACAGAGATGCTACTTTTTTTGTTGATTTGTATCTTCGACACCAGAGATGCCATTACGCTCTGTAATTTTGTTTCCCCCTAAAGTCAATTTAAAGTGTTTTAAGTGTTCATATTTCTTTTGCCTTTTTCTTTCTGAGTCAACACTTTTAAATATTAATGTATTTTGCACTTTCAGAATTACTCAGCCCAGCATTAGGATGCACTGCAATTTAACATGGTCTGATAACTTTTCCATGTCTTTGGACGGATTTCATTTATTAAAGTAAGATTATTTAAATGTAATATCTTGGGCTGATGTTCCCCTGTGTCGCCATCATTTTAGATTATACAAGAAGAATAGATGAATAAAATATCAGTGCATGGCGCAACACTGATGCAGCGATATGTTTAACCCTGAAGAATACATACAGTGTGTTATGTTAATGATTTTTCAAGGAATTACTGAATCTCTGGAATTTTATTAATTCTATACTATTGCGATCCTGAAAAAAATAACAAATTTTCCAGACTCCAGATTTACCTAAATCTTCTCCAGTTTTTATCTAGGAAAATCATTAGAAAGATGGCATGTCCTGTATCATTTGTTTCAATGAGCATCACCTATTTGTAAAATATACTTATTTAGGCCCAGCAATAAAACGACATATTGTGTTTTATATTGCAACACTGGAATAATTTATTCTCCAAGCATAGTTTACAAATGTATGTATGTATCTATTTATATTTTCTATGAGAACACTCCAAGAACTTTCCTTGCAGGACCCTCCCTCTTCTACTTAGGAACATTATCGAACCTCCCTCCCTATTCAAAGGCATGTTTAAAATGAGAGCCGCGCCTCCCTGTAATACCTTTGCACCCCCCAGTTTGGGAACCACTGCCCTAACTGATGTGGTGACCACAGTGGTAAAAAAAAACGAACTTCAAAAATAAATAGTTGTAATCAGAGCAGGAGGTGGGGGTAAATCATTTGATGGTAAGACTTGTTTCAAAAGCAACTGTCTAATTTGGTGAAATATCCTGACCAGACTGAACAGCCACCTCTTCTGTCTATACTTTTTAATATTAGCAATTACATTTGTCACAATTCCATCCTAGTGAATACATATTTAATATTTAAAATGTTTATTTTATATATATATATATATATATATATATATATATATATATATATATATCTTTCCTGATACCCAGTAATTCAATAATTTATTCCCCACACCCACCTTAATATTTGGTTTATTCAGTAGAATTACTAAATTGAAGGTTCTTCTATATTAAACATACACACAATTTAATCCTGCTATATTTATAATAATGTAAAAGCAAACTTTACACTAAAGTATATAACAGCAATGTATAGTATAGTCAAAAGTTATCATTCTCACCATTAGGATTCCATTGGTCTTCTCCTCCGAGCACGAATAAGAAATTCTCCACTTCAACCACACAGTGGTGAGCACTGTTGTAGGGCATAACTGGAAACAGATAAAAGGTGGTAAGAAATCAGGTGATACACAAAGAATTGTCACAAAGCACATGTATTAAACAGGCTTCTGTTTTCTATGCGCTGCAAAGTTTTTAGTAGCGAATTAGGAGACACATACTGTAACCTTGTCTTGCTATAGTTGTCTGGTATTGCAATAAAGAAATAAGTAAGGCTGATGCCAAAAATAAAGTGAGTTTAGTAAGTACAGATGTCAGACATGTACTACAAAATTATATACGGTACTTAGGATCATGCATAAGCTTAAAGTATCATATTCTAACTAGGGCAGGTTAGAGAAGTTAATTGAAGTGAAAATACGGTAATTCAAATAGGCATCTTCCAATGTATCTTTATTGCATCCATAAGAACCTTTGAAGTGTGTCAAAGAGAAATTTGTTAAACACAACACAAACTTTCTTTGTAGACAGCTGATAACTTGTTTGATAACCTCCTGATAGTTGGATCCATAGCTTGGATTGTCTAAAGCTAGCCATACACGGTTCAATTGACTGTTCAATCGATGTAATTCAATCGATTATTTTGGTCGGTCGATTGAAAATTGAATCATGTCCACATTGAACGATAGTTTCAATTCGATTGAAATTGTCAATTTGCTTGATCGAAATTTGATCGGACCAGTTGGAAAATTTGAATTGATTGCTACCACATCGAGTTTAAATTAAACACTATTCCTTGTCCCAACCAATTGTGATTAGATCCAATCAATTAGCATACTGTTCTATCTAGTGGTCAGCAGAATAGGATGTTTGTATGTATGTTTTTTGACTGTAGTCAGACCACTATGATTACTCTGCATAGGTTAGGTTATCTTGAGGCTGCTGTTGCAGTAACGGAATCGAACACTCAATGTGGTGTGTCATTCCATTCAATTACAATCGATATACGATTCAATGGTTAAATACTTTGATCGAATTGATGATTGATTTGTTGCAAATTGAACCATGTATGGCTACCTTTAGTGATGTTTGAAAATAGGACCATTATTTGCTATTGGTCCATCCATAGAAAACCTTACCCATATTATACACTGACCAAAAATATAAACCCAACACTTTTGGTTTTGCTCCCATTTTGCATGAGCTGAACTCAAAGATCTGAAACATTTTACTAAATTACTCTTAAATATTGTTCACAAATCTGTCTAAATCTGTGTTAATGAGCACTTCTTCTTTGCCAAGATTATCCGTCCCACCTCACAGGTGTGGCATATCAAGGTGCTGATTAATCGCCCTAGCGGTCAGGACGGCTGCATCTCGTCCAGCGCTGCTAGTGCTACTATAGCACTGGATGAGATGATGCTGTCCAGTACACATCGGGGCACCGTGACAGCGCATACTCACAGTTCTGCGCTGTCCCCGATGTGACAAGGCTGCCAGCATGCCTCCGTTTCTTCTCCCCCCCCCCCCTCCGAGTGACGTGATGACGTCACATCGGGGAGGCAGCGGGAGATTTGAAAGTACATTACATGAAATCAGTATTCTATGTAGAAAACTGATTTCAATGTGCTTCTATGTACCAAATCTCACCCAAATAAAAAGTCTCTGGTGCCCCAGATGCGCCCATATGCAGTAACCCTCTCTAACCTGGTGTGATTTTACCACATCCATCACACCAGATTAGAGAGGGTTATCTGCAAATGGGCACATCTGGGGCACCAGAGACTTTATTTGGGCGAGATTTAGTACATAGCAGAAAAGCTTTGTTCCCTGATTTTTGTGTTTTCTCATTAAATGTATTTAAAAAAAAAATGTTATTTGACATGATTGAGTGTTTCAAACATTATTATATTCACAATGTCTATTAGACCCTTGTACGGACATATTTTGGGAAGTTACATGCCTACAACATAAAGAAAAATGTACCATTGAAGTCTACAGTGCAATTTTTGTACAAAAATCTGAAACAGCATGAATATTGCACAGGTGTGCCTTAGACTGCCCACAATAAAGGGCCACTATGAAATGTGCACAGTTTTGTCCTACTGGGGGGACTTGCATGTTTTCAGACAGATTTGTGAACAATATTTGAGAATAATAATGTTTTTATGTATATGTTGAATTTGTTATTTTAATTCAGCTCATTCAAAATGCGCGCAAAACTGAAAGTGTTGCATTTATTTTTTTGTTCAGTGTATAATTATCATTCCGTTTTTTATATGTTGAATCATGTCTTTGAATGACTTGACACTACAAGGCACCACACTACAGACAAAACCGATCTAATTGATATGTCGTTTGACATGAACCTACCTAAGCATTTCTATATCTGGCCATCCAATCCTGTGATCAATGTAATGCTTATAGATAACAGAGCCAAGACCTGGCTTTTTATATTTTATATTTAAAGAACACAGATAGTTACTTACCTGCCTCCCTAATATAACTAGAAAATGATGAGGCAGTTGGACATTTATCCCCATGCTCTGTACTCTTGTCAGAATGTCCTTTTTAAGCACTAGAGATGGTCATGCAATTTTGATTAATTAAGTTAGCAGTAAATTGCAAACCCTCTGAATAAGGTGTCATCACCAACATGGCTGGATATGTAGAGAAGCGTTGTTGGAACATTGTAAAGAAAAAAAAGTTTTGCTCTACCACATGAAGATGTTGCATAAATCAAGTTTAAAGTTCAGTTGAAATTTCAAAACATTTCAACTTGACTTTAAACTTAATTTATGCAAAAACAATAAGCCATTATTATTACAAAAGATATTATGCAGCGCTGAGGTTTGGGAGCTAGAGTAATAGTTTATTTTTTTCTAGCATACCCTGAACCCTTCTCTACATCTCCAGCACTTTAAGTGATGATACCATGTTCAGGCTTTGCAATTAAGTCATCTAATTGCAATAAAAATAGTGACCATCACTAGTCAGCACATGTGTATGCAGCAAATTATATTGGCTCCAAGGACAGATCTTTCTTTCCTACTAAAATAGGTGGATTTTAAACACTTTCATATTTTTATGAATAAATACAAGACCTCTATAATAAATATTATGTTTATTATCTGCGCCTGTAATTGGCATTTAAGTCACAGAA
The DNA here is from genome assembly GCA_036250615.1 of Ptychadena robeensis. Classification (NCBI taxonomy): domain Eukaryota; kingdom Metazoa; phylum Chordata; class Amphibia; order Anura; family Ptychadenidae; genus Ptychadena; species Ptychadena robeensis. Next base: position 40,918,315 of record CM070036.1, on the reverse strand, counting down.
TGTTAACATATAGAAAGACTACAGAAAATGTTCCCATTACAAATCACAGTCCTCTAAAACAAAGCACATTCCCCTCCACCGGCGGTTGTCATGGGAATCCTGTACATACTGATTTCTTTTCAATTCTGCCAACTAATATATGCTTCAATTTATTTGGATTAGTTTAACCATCCTAGAAGTGTCATGCGCTTGGCCGTATGTTATACCTGTCCATAAATGTCATGTCATATCCTTCCAAAAACATACAAATGTAGCTCTGTGGTATCATGTAAAGTGAGCTGGAGCAATAGTCAGAAAATGATGTCCTTGCTCATCTCATCAAATGGACACCTTAAATCTAGGTGAGGACAAAGAGGGAAGCGATGTGCATGTTGAGGCTGGGAATTTATTGCTGGACACGGATCAACAGAGCACTTAGAAAACCAGAGCAGTGGGAAATCAATATGACACAGGGCCAGCTCTTTCTCTATAAACTTCTGCCAAAGAGAAAAAAAAGGCAGCCGAACTCACACGTGAATTTTTTCAGTTATATATCTCTCATTGCACTTGATTTACTATCTCCTTCTTGCAAAATGCAGCAGTGCAATATGGAATGTTTAATGATAATTTTTATCATTTTGATGCTACTGACTGCCCAAACTTGGCTACAGCTCAGAAAAGATTTATCAAACTTTAACTCACACATGGCTATTCTGTTGTACATTTTTGGGTTTTATTAGATTTCCACGCAAGGTTATTATGAAATGGAACAAAATGATGTATTTCATTAATTGACAACAGACTCGCTTCCATACATCAAGGCAAAAGCACTTGCTGGATATGTTTAACATCATTTGTATGGACAAGGTTCCTCTAACAAATAGACTGAGGGTGGTAAAAGAGACTTGGACCTGACTAAAAAATGTGTGGTCTTACACTATAAGAAGGTCTTTATAGATTAAATGACAGATTTTATTATTATCTTGTATTTATATAGCACCAACATATTACGCAGAGCTTTACAGAGCATATATAGTCATATCACTGTCTCAGGGAGGAGCTCACAATCTAATTTCCCTACCATAATCATGTAACTAACATGGGAGATTCTTTTTGGGTCAAGTCAGCAAGTCTTTGGAGTGTAGGAAAAAACCAAAGTACCTGGAGGACACCATGGGGAGAACATGCAAACTCCTTGAAGATAGTGCCCAGACCAGGATACAAACCTAGGTCACGTTGCATGTCCAGAACTCCACCTGAGCCAGCGTGCTGCCCACCAATCTGATAAAAACAATTAAATGTAACTAACATAAATGCTATAAATTAAATGTAACTAAACAAAAAAACTAGGGCACATGCAATCCATTTTTAACGGAAAGATCAAACAACGAATAAACATATCAATTAGTTTGTCAATGGTGATGGTGGAAGAAGAATGGCGAACAACAGTGACATTGTGTTTGCAAAGCATGCTGAGCTTTCTATTATAAGAAAGCCCAGAACAACCTTTACTCTTTCTGGTAGATAGTGTTCATTCGCTCCTTTCTGTGGCTCCGCTTGCAAGCCTCCTCCTTCCACCAGCACCTCTACCACTTCAATGAAGAGAGAACAGCCAAGATCACGGCTGGATAAGCAGCTGCAAGAGACTTCAGCTCTCTCCTGCACTCCGTTCAATGAGGGAGGGACGAGAAATGTGTGGTCTTGTAAAGATGGACAAGTTTTATTGGTAAACTGTCAAGCTCTGTGAAGTCCACGAACATGGAATTGGAAGGGGTGTCTTTTTTGGAATTGGGTAAAATAGTTGGCACTAGAAGATGGAGGTTTAGTACTAGGAGCATGATTTCATCAATTCTCAATGTCATTGGCCACTCACAGGCTGATGATACAGAGGTGACCAAACTGGCATTGCTTAAGTGGAGAAAAAAACAGGTTTTCTGCTTGAGTGGGCAGAGGGAATTTAAGGAATACAAGTTCTTTGAGTGGTGTTTTATACATTACCTAGAGTTCAGCTTTACAATGTAACTAAAATGAAACAAGCTGCTAAATTGCCCGATCTTCTACGCGTTATAAGAAATAGCTTTCCTTATAATAAAAATATTTGCAGTATTTTATGATGCTCTGAATGTTATATATTTGTAATTATACTCAATGGAAAGCTGTTATCTCTTTTAAGCCACTTAAAAATATAACTACACGATCGGAGGCATATAACTATGTGATTAAGCAGAACACTCATTAATATTCATGATGTCATACCCATCCCATGTGCATGCTCATGAATATACGCTGGAGAAAGTTGCAGCCAGCTAACTTGAAAAATTTCCAACTCCCACAGCCAACACAAATATGTGCACCCAGCCTTGCTATGTAATGTGCATATGTGCTTGGGCTCCGGAGGCCTGCTTGTCAGCCATAACTTAGTAAGTGTTACTTAAATAAATCCACAAGATTGATTAATGACCTCATGAGACACCTATATACGCTAGACTATACGATAGGATCTTTTACAATAAAGATCAGTTGTAACCTGAAAGGGTTGTACACACTATATAATTGTCACCTATAACATTCTATAGTGATAATCTCAGGCAGGATTGGTTGCTAAGAGTTCTGGTAAGTTAACTATCCGGCATTCCCGAAGCCCGCCTATAGGGAGGACACAGTGAGATGATCATGGCTTTGCCTCCCCTCTCCATACAAGAGGATGAACTTCATGTTTAGTGCTTCATTTTCTAGTTCAGGGGAGTCAAACTTTGGCTAGGGTCAAGATCTGTCCTGCAGTTTAATTATATTTGGCCGCTGATTTTGTTTTTTTACATTTTATTTATTAAATTAATGCCACTGTTGTGTCTTTTCTTTAACATTTGATTTCACATCTAATATAGTATTACACATTGCTTGTTTCAGATTCAAGCTTTAAGCGAAATTTAGGTATGGTTCTCATATGAAAAGTAGAAATGGTATGAGTTTTCGGTATTGTGTATTGTGGAAGATGCCGAACTGTATATATATAGATATATTTGTACTTTCAGGACTTTCAGGACCTGTAACAAGAGACCAGAACAGCTGGCTAGTATGCTAGCAGCAAAGTTGTTGAGCGGGGTGGGGTTGGGTGGATTGGTGTTTGTCGCGCACGTGCATGATCACACCAAGATAGTTCGCATAGCTGCAGAAACGCCCTGGTTGACACCTCTGTAATAGAATCACTGAACTTATCACAAATGATCATTCCCAGTGACCAAACTGAAACATGTACAATGCTTGGGTCTGCAATACTGGATAGGGAGATTCTACAAATCTGAATATCATCTGCAATACATTTAAGAATAGAAAGTATGTACGAAATGTGCCATAAAAAAGTAACACTATATTTGTAACACTATATTTGTACACTTATATTTGTACACTATATTTGTACACTTATATTTGTGAAAAGTGATTTTCTTACAGATATATGAATATTCAAATCATTACTTTAATATTGACAAACTGTATATTTGTACTAACATACCTATATGAGAGCAGCCTTATCTGCTCATGTTGCGTGATTGTGCCTTTTAGTTCCTTTCTCTCATTGCAAGTCTACCAGTCAGGGCTCACTGAATGGAAACAATACCTTACCTGTGTCTGAAATTTTATCTTGGCAACAACTGATGAGAGATGCTAAAAGTGATTGCTAGGGATATTGCAGTGTGATTGTGAAGCATGCATGTGAACTGTAAATTGAACTTTTTTAAGCTTTCTTTACAATAATACCTGAGATATCTACACAAAGAAAATGTTTGTCTCTAAAGATATTTTATCACATACTATGGCATTCTTAATTTGTCCAAAAATATTCGCTAATTTAAACTTAGGTCAAATTCAACAATTGTTTTTCCAGAAATGCATGCAGGGGCATGAGATGGGGGACACTTGTCCTATTCCATCTCTTTGCTCTCCAGCAGTAAATAATGCAAATCCTGATTTTTATGATAGTATAGGGAACTCCTCCCAGATACCTTCTGCATCTCAATATTGTTTTAAAATTTCATCCTGACTCCATAAATCTATGGCAAAGGAAGGGTCGGTGTTTGAATAACCTAAAACAAAAGTCAAGAACTAGACTTCATGGATCATGGTTATCTCCAGTAACCTGGAGCTGCCTGCTATACATTGCACACATACGGGGAGTGCAGAATTATTAGGCAAGTGGTATTTTTGAGGAATAATTTTATTATTG
>CM070036.1:40897849-40914014 GCA_036250615.1 Ptychadena robeensis | reverse complement strand
ATTTTGCGCCTTTGTTGTTCTACACGCTTCTTGCGACCCTGTTGACTATTTTGAATGAAAAGCTTGATTGTTTGACGATCACGCTTCAGAAGCTTTGCAATTTTAAGAGTTCTGCATCCCTCTGCAAGATATCTCACTATTTTTGACTTTTCTAAGCCGGTCAAGTCCTTCTTTTGACCCATTTTGCCAAAGGAAAGGAAGTTGCCTAATAATTATGCACACCTAATATAGGGTGGTTATGTCATTAGACCACACCCCTTCTCATTACAGAGATGCACATCACCTAATATGCTTAATTGGTAGTAGGCTTTCGAGCCTATACAGCTTGGAGTAAGACAACATGCATAAAGAGGATGATGTGGTCAAAATACTCATTTGCCTAATAATTCTGCACTCCCTGTAAAGTATATATAGTTAACAATGCAAATTTCATACACAAGTATAGTATTCATGTGTTAGAATAATCAATTTACTTAAATGTCACTTATAAAAAACCTTGTAAACCGTAACATCACCGGAAATAATTGGACCAATATTTCTCCCTTCATTTGCTGTATAAAGCCCCCCATACACGTTCCGATTATTCTCCCGACCGATTTTTCGTCCAATCCTGTCCCCCGATTTTCACCTAAAATGTTATGGTCGGTCGGTCGGCTGGCACGAAAAATCGGAATTCGAATTATCACCGATCCATCAGTCCGACCCTATTTATTAACAGCAGATCGACCAAAAATTTACGGACAGGTCTGAAGCGGTCCCGATCGATTTTTCGGCCGATTTTGAGAAATCGGGATCGGTCGGGTACATAATTCCGAATCTGATTAATCTCCCGATCGATTAATCTCCCGACCCGATCGGTCGGGCAAAATTTGTACGAAAAATCGGAACGTGTATGGGGGGCTTAAGACTTGCCAACGATCCCCAAACAAGAACTATGTATGTACAGAACTGATATCTATGGGGCTTGTGACTCTCTAGAACGGAAGGTGTTAAAGATAAGTTTTGTAATCCGTCCTGAAACACAGCACACTATATGAGTTTCTAGCGTGTCAGTCAGTGAGTTAGAGGGAAAGGGTAAAGAGAAGCTAATCAGGATGAAATGAGATTAAAGGCTGTCTAATTTTACAGCAACTGTGATCCATCAGGCACTGTGAAAGTGACAGTGGAAATGAGTGATGGAGACAGACAGGTGGGGCTGTACATTCCGCTGATTTATCCTCAAATGCACTGGGCCTTATTTTATTGAGTGAACATGACCGCATTCATCACGACTGTCATCTAGGCCCACTTCCCTCCATTTAAAAAGGTCACTTTACTAGGAAGGAGTGAAAGAGTAGGGGAGAGGCTCTTTCAAAACAGATTTAAAATCTCATGCCGCTTTTTTCTAATAGATCACGACGACTCCGAAGTTCTGCATACGTAGCTTGCAAACTGGCAGCGTTCAGATAATTGTCTGGCAGGAAGGCAAACGGTCTGGTGGCGATGTACGTATTGTGTTCACCACAACCGTAATCAATGATGAGAATCCAACCATTGCACATCTGTCGTTATATGAATTATATATGTATTAAAATTTAGAGTGGTATTATTGTTTACTGTTTGTTTTTATTCTTCCATATCTAGATTATCAATAATACTTTTCATGTAACTAAAGATGTAAATGTTTTTCAAAGTGCACAATATGGGTGAATTACAAAAACACCAATAAGAGAATAACTCTAACGTAATAAAGAACACATGAACAGGCCCTGTTTTTAGAAATTTACAATCTAGAAGAAAAAAAGTAAATCAAATATAAGGAAGAAGCAAGTATTCTGTGAGAGGACCAAGCAGTATAGTTTTATTTCAAAGTGGAACTTTGGCCTTTAAACATATTTCTGCTTTCAGGTAAATTATTACAATGTTTTATAAATTGATGTAATAGTAGAGTGTTGCACCATGCTAGCCATTGATAAATACAAATAGTTTGGAGTACAAGTAATCCCCTTTATTGGCTAATTGAAGCAATTGAAAAAGAAAGCTTTCAGGATTTTTCAGATCCATTTAAACTAATGTAACAACTGTAGTAATTAACAGGAGTAGTAATATTCAAATACAACAACACACAGTTATCAACCTGAGGTTTTACCTTTCAGTTTGATGATTAAATAATTAGCAGCCCCCCAACTAACCAAAGTACTACAGATTGACAACAGGAAAAAAAAGTTGTTTAAGGTAAAGTTATACTATTGATTATTATTATTATTATTAACATTTATTTATATAGCGCCAGCATATTACGCAGCGCTGTACAATACATTAGAGTGGAGATACAACACAGTATAACACACAGGTACAGGTAATGACACAGGAGGAGTAGAGGACCCTGCCCAGACGGGCTTACAACCTAATAGGTTGGGGAACAAGGTATACAATAGGTGGGGGGGATGGGACTGGCATGGTGGTGATGTCAGGAATGAGAAGATGGGTAGGAGAGGCTGAAGAGTTTTTAGAGCTTTTTTGAAGGTGGCAAAGGTAGGAGCAAGTCTCATGGGGCGAGGTAGGGAGTTCATGTATTATTATTATTATTATTATTATAATATATCATATATTATTATGCCAACTTCTAGGTAGGGTTGTAACAAAAATAAATTGATATTGCTATCTGTGATGTTTTTCTGGTAAGAGGGGTCACAGAAATAGACAGTTATGGGAAAACTACATAGAAAAGACAAATTCTTTTTATAGTTGTTATATACACAGGACCAGATGGAAATTCTTACTATTCATATGTTCTGTCCAAAGCTCATAACTTTTCTGTAAAATGAAAAAAAAAGGGACAGAAACAATATTTGATGATAAACCTAAAATGTCTAATCCGACATCTGCTCTATTCAACATTGTAAATTTAGGTATAATTCTCAATGACCTGAAGACAGAAAATCACAATATGTGATACAAACTATTCTGCTTTTCCAAAGAGAAAGTTTAATAAATTCAGTACACTGTTTGTTCACTGCTCACACTGAATGTCTTGTGCTGTGTTACAATGCAGTGTGGTGATTCTGCATTCATCCACTAGATGACATACCTTACTCTCGCCTCTCACATATACCAGATTCATACACAACTGTCTTATAAGACAATATCTCCGTACAGCACCTGTTCACAATCCTTACATACAACTGTAGGAAGATGTTTTATATATACAAGGATTCAATATTTTACAGAATGTCGTATGGTAGAAAGAACCATTTAAATTAATTCTTGCTCTATAGATGTTAAAGTCAAATAATGAAGTCAAGCCTGCATCTTAGTTTTTGAGCTACACATTGAAATCAAAATACCTAAAGGAGATCCATATTATATACAACTGTTCTTTTAATTAGGTAACCCATCCCAAACCACAGGGATGAACTGCTAAAATAGTAGAAGCAACTTTTACAAATGACAACAGCTGATTCAGCAAATACTAGGATTCAGATGCAGGTATGTGCTAAATATCACCTGTCCAAGTGAGACCTAATGAAAACTTTTCATAGGGAACACTGTCATGGTGAGGCATGGACAAAAAACTATTCTTGCTGTACTCCTTCTATGACTTGTGCCTACCTTTATGGCTTAATTCATCCCATTGGAAACTGAAGCCACACTGCTTTTTTTTCAAGTTAAGGTGGGTTTACACGTGTAGATTTTTCATTTTATCAACAAAGAACGAACAATTTTTTGGTTGATTAAACAAAAATCTAGAATGGCCAATTTGTTCGATGGATACATTTTGTTCGACCTCGAACAAAAAATCTTTCGAATGGTCATCGATGTTCTCATTTCAAATGTATTTTCATTTGATATCGGCGATTAATGAACTAAAAATCTAATGTTACATTTCATAAATGAACGAACGATAACGAACAGAAAATTTAATTGGCAGTTGATTGAAGAAAAAATTTACATGTGTAAACCCAACTTTACTGACAACCTCTCCTTTGTATTGCTTTCGAGCAACTGCCTGAAGGCCACCTGAGGAATGTTGAAGTAGCGGTCCATGGTTGACCATCAATTGTTGAAAATAGAGCCTCAGTAGTATAGAGGGATGCTGGTTAGAGCTTGCGATGGGTACATTTTTTTTGTGTCTTTTTTGTACTGTTTTGAATATCTGTAATATCTTAATAAAGGTTAATCTGTAGAACACGGTACCAGAGTGGAAAATTGGGTAAAAAGCAGGATAAGTACCATGAACCCAAATCTAGTGTATACAACTTCAGCCAAAGTCTATAAATAGACAGGTGCAGGTGACACAAGTATACCTGTCTGAAAACAGTTTGAGAAACAAATACAATCACTGCTCAGCGTGGAAGCCTCCCCTCAATGGATGTACATATAGAATCTTCTGATGACCTCTACTACACCAGGATAAATTGAAAAATGTTTTATTTGTTAGTAGGGAGAGTCTTTACTACTGAAATTAAGGTGTTGCTGTTATGGGGAGTGAGCCTGGACACAGTTCGTCACTCCATTTAATTATACATGTTGCCTGTACATAAGTGAAATCTGACCTAGCCACTTCCAGCACATCAAGAAACAGAACTACAAAACACAGTTTCTTCCACCAAATGTAAGAAGTATCAGACAGGTATATAAATGATCCATTGAGATATAAATACTGGAATGGTAATCGTAGACTACATATTTATCACACTATCCTTTGTATACCACAATATATTCACCACACAGTGTATAGCAGAAGACATTTGAAAACTTTCAGGGAACTTTATGGTTTTTTAATCAAATTAGTTTCTGCACTATAAAGTGGAGTGAACATCTTTTTATTAAAAGCAATTATGCTCAATACACAAAAGTTAACAATTCAACTAGTTCACTTGCTCCAAGCACATTTGCTCTGATTAGTCCTTAATGCTTAATTTGAAATGTCTTTGCTAAACAGAACATATAAATGTAACAACAATATAACTTTTTTATTTAATTATTTATTTATTTTTTGTAATGAACAGCTTTATTTAAAATGTCAGCTAGATGAAATACTTGTCTCTATGACCGTGCATAGTAACATACAAAGGTGATAGAACAAGACCAGTCGTTTTACTGGTCACAAGAGTACCAAGAAGCAAAAGGGGTAATAGTGTTCACTGTAGTATTAGTGTTCCAGTCCCTACATATATAGGTTGAGCTGGGCACTTGGGTACTTTGATGTCAGAAGATCCATTCCATGGCCATGATAGAACCAAGCAGTCCTATTACTTAAAGACCCATTGTTATTGACACATGGAGGTCCTTGGAAGGGATTCGCTGTAGCTGTGTACTATCATGTGTGACCTCTCCGTTCTGCCCGCTGTTATTAAGCTTTTTATTTTCAAGGGCTGCAAATACAAACTACACATCTGATAGCTTGGAAGAGTATTCTAATATGCACATTTCTTTTGAATAAGGTAACTTGTGTTTGAGGTTTGATGGTCCTTTAAAGCAGCTGCTTTGGTAGTAACTGGAGGATAACTGATGCTTTGTTCAGCTACATTGCACCCGATTTCATAAATTACAGAATATATTTAAATATATTATGCAAAACCTATGTAGGCAGTTTATATTTCTTAAAAAAAAATAGCAAGACATTTTGAACATTTGAGATCTGGGTAACGTAAGATTTCCTACTGGCTGAGGGTACTTGTTTCTTTAAAAAAGAAGCTGTGCACTCAGTCAGTGGCAAATTTGCTTCTATTTGCTGAATCTAGCTAGCATGGACTATGTAAATTAAATTTTGCTCACTAAATGAAGCATTTTGCTTACAGTCCGTAATGGTACTATGTAGCTTAGTGCTGAGAAGGGTGAAATTTTATGAATTGTGCTTTGTTGCATTTAACAATGGATGAACAAATTTACTATGCAATTAGGAGGTTGCTTATTTTTTCTTTTCATCTATAAAAATGCATATCTATATAATATTGGTAAAGAGGCTCAAACTAGTTTTAAAAATAGGATAGAATTATATAAAATGTACCTAAGTGAAGATGTGACATAACATAGAATGTACATACTGTATTTATTGACAATCGAAAGGCAATGTGCTTATCAGGGATATAAGGATTCATTGGCTCTATATAAAAAAAAGTAAAAGATGGTACATAACCCTAAACCCAAACTTTATTGAATAACAAAAGCACAGACACAATTCTACAAATCCTTAACTACATATACTTAAGCAAGTAAAGCCCCCCATACACCTTTAGATCGCTCCATACATTTTCCATTAGATTTACCAACAACTATGTAGTATAGTGTCCTCCCTGCTATAATACATAGTGATTGGAAGGGTTAGAAAGCTCCTCATATTACATGGTTTTGGTAGAAGAAAAGTTGATTGTACAGAAATTGTATGGAAAGATTGTAAGGTGTATGGGGGCCTTAAAACAGTATAAACTATAACGAGCAATTTAGCCATTTGTCTGGAATTCGCCAGGAAGATAAGCAGGGCTATTCCACCCTAATACACATATATTAATTATTCATTTAAATTACAAATTCCACCATAATTATGGAAAAAGTAAATAATTTATAAAGAAGAATGTTTCTTTTTAATAAAATACTTTTCTTGTGAATGGTGGGCAGCATATCTTTTTTTGCAGGTATATATTCTATAGTGATATATATATAAGATATCTTGAAAAACCCCAGGGTTTAGCTTAATACACAACATGACTGATTCAATAAATGGCCAGGCTGTGCATTGAGTGCAATAGGGGCTCATACCTAGAATGTTGGCCATAGCTCATTTGCCAAATGACAAGCCATATGTAATTTTCATTCTCAGGTGACTTTTAAATGTATCACTATATATTATAATACATGGATAGCAGTGAAAGAATTCATGAATGTCTATTTCTAGCACATTCACTGTCAGGCTAGTATTTATGAATTGAATATGTTACTCTCTTGAAATATTTCCCGTTCAGTTTGGTGCCAGGCACATACAATGCTTGTCTTGCCACACTACTAGGTACTTGGAAGTGCCACATGTTATGTTCTGAATGACTGCTTACTATGCATATACTCAAAAACAATGCCTCCAAGCAGGAGGTGGACCACTCCTCCCTTTAAATAATAGCTTACATTTACAACTAGGTTAGGTATAGCAAGGCACAGGGAGGTAAAACAATAATTGTATATGCATTAACAGAATGAGTCATCATAGAATTATAGAACTCCATCATATAACTATAGGGTTGTCACACTCATGACCATGGGCCAGACCCTCAGTTTAATTAATTTGGGTCCACAAGAATTAAAAAAAAAATACTATTACATCCTTAGTGGCCAGCCTGTATTCTGCAGCTCCCTGTGGACAGGTAAGTATCATCGAGTGTAGCTCAGGAACCACCAAGGAGGTTAAAAAAATTAATGCCACTGTTGTGTATTTTATGACATTTGATTTCACATGTATTATTATGTTTAGCTTTTTCCAGATTCACTGTTTAAACAAAACTTTAAGTTTTCGTAGGAAAAGGTTCATTCTTATATCAGATTGGAAGGAAAAAAATTAGCTTGGCTTGTGGCTTGGCTGCATATATCGGTATCATTTTGAGGGAGTTTTAGGGCATTATTAAGGCCTAATCTTCACTGCATTAAAATATTATCATTTTGCTGGGTCAATGTCAAAGCAGATCCCCACATTTACACGACAGGTGTAAAGACCTATCAACACTCCCATTAAAATGGATAGATTTTCAACTGGGGTAAATTTTTTACGTGGTTTTGACACATTTTTTTTAAAGGATCAAATTAGAATGCCGCTCTGAAACTAAAGCATAAAAAAGTCATAGTGAGACATAGCCTTACTTGTTTATCTTGTTCACAACTTAGATGTGTAAGTATATGACCTAATATGCACATCCTCAGCAGTCTTCATAGGAATTTAATAATATAATATGTAGACGTTCCTGCATGGTTTTTTTTCTGTCCTGCTGGTATAGTTGGCCGGGTTTCTCAACATGTTCTTTGTTATCTAAAAGCCCAGGAAGTAACTTCACAAATCATTCTGTCTCAGTGAATGTACAAAAAACACACCCCAGCATTGTTTCATGTGTTAGATGTGCATACTTTTGTTCATTGTGGCCATCTGTGGCCAAGGGAGGACCAATGATCCAATTACCTATGCAATCTGTTGATAAATTACATGGAAATGAGCATTCTAGAAAGATGTTCTTTTCCATATCAGCTTTGGCTGTGAAATAGAGAAAAGAGATGCATGAATCTGTTGGTGAAGATATTACAAGATCATGTTTGGCTTTAGTCTTATAAGATAAGACATTAACTGTGACAAGGAACTTTTATGTTTATGCATAATATTTATTGGAACAATGTTAAATGACTAGTATTGATGCAATATTTTGTTTTTGGTTAGCCCATAGCTATTCATAATCCTTTAAGCCAATGGTTTTGGGGGGTTGAACGATTATTTTACAGGGGTCGCTGTGTTCACTGAAAGCATCAGAACTACTGCTAACAAGTGGGGTAGGAAGTTAGGAAGCAGAGCAATGCCCCCTCCCTCCTAACTTAGGAGAGGTAGGTCATTACTCTCCCTTCTAAATTCCCACTCCACACATCATTTGCACAAGTGGGGTGGGAAAATTGTGGAGTTTCACTTCCAGTATTTGTAGCGCCTGCATTCCAAATACAGGAAATAACCCTTCCTGTGACAACAGTGTATCTTTAGTACATAGGATACGAGTAGGTGACTCTATACTCTATATAAAATATGCACCATGTAATATTTGTCTTAATATAAGCCATGACTCCCTGTAATGAGTCTGGTTTTCATATTCAATTAACACTGTGGACCTCCCTAAATACACTTATAGTCCCTAAAAGTGTTATTTTCTGACCTTGATCCTTAAACAATAAAGCAGGGAACACATGGCTTAAAATTGGAGCCATTCGAGGTTCCCTGCAGCAGTGCAATGATGTCATCATGCTGCTGCCCGATATCGGAGGAGCTGGAGACACAGCACTGCTGTGTTTATAGCTCAGCCGATGCTTGGTGTCTCCATGCAAAGCAACATAAGTTGTGGTTTAAGGTCATGTCCGATATCCCTGGGATGGCCACATATGATATGGGCCAGATATATTGCCATAAAAGCGCACAGCGCTCGAAGTGGCCATCGACAATCTACAAGCGTGTTCCCAGCTTTAGACAGTAATTGTGCACCACAGACAGTTTATCTTTTGTTCTAAAGGTACAAGGTCTAGAACTATCATTCTTATCTCACTTCACTGCTAATGCTAGGCATACACATGCCGATAAGCGGCCGATTTTTAATCTGACCGACGGGCGTGCGCGCTCACGCCGTCGGTCAGGTTAAAAATCGGCCGCTAATCGGCATGTGCCCACATGGGGCGACAGATCCCTGTTGCCCCACAGCTCGGCCGGCCAGAGAACGGACATGTCCGATCTTCTCTGGCCGATGCAAGCCGAGGCAAGCCGATGCCATAAGCTGCAATGAAGACGGTGTCTTCATGCAGCTTGTTGCTGGCACACAAAGGGTGCCCGGCCGATAGAAGGGGCCCCATAATGCAATGGGATGCTAACGTGATGACGTCATCACGTTAGCATCTCGGCATACATCGGAGCAGGTCTATCTGACCTGCTCGGTGTGTGTATGCCGAGCATAAGTAAGTCAGCAAGTATGCAGCAATATGATCTGTATCCCTTTTCCACATCAGTAACTAATGGCCAGGTCAAGCTATAATAAGATTAATGCCTCTGGAGTATGGCAGCTTTCATAATTATGCCCTGACAGGTCCCCTTTAAACAAATTCTGACCTTGAACATATTTCTAATCAATTGCATATTTTTCAGACAAACATATATTCAACGGTTTGTTTTTGTCTCCAAACCTGCAGTCCGGTCAATACTTGTATTATATATTTAATCTTACATGCACACATTACATTAAAAACGAGTAATTACCCATGGGTGGAAGGCATTTTGCTGTTATGCAAGAGTAGAAAGCGTATCGCCAATTCTAAAAGAGAACTATTGGAACCATTAATCACTGAGTGGGAATATAACAGTTCTGTATGATCATCCTTTGAATGCACAGTACAGCTAAATTAGGTCCTCTCAAGTGATGTACAAGAGTCTAAAAAATTGAGTTCTTTTCTTTCTGTTATAAAAATATGCATAAATAATCTTCGGCACTGAACCTTACAACAGACGGAGAGAAGTTATAGGAAATTGAAAGAGGAAACAAGGTCAGTATGGATGGCTATTGTGTTAATTAACCATACCGCTAAATTTAGAATATGCATAAATGTTTAGCTGGTAAAAATCTTTATTTTTAGTTGCTAAAAATTGTTTACTTCTAAATATTAAAAATAAGTTAATTTATATGCTTGACATCTAGAGACAAGACACAGGAGACACCCTAACCCCATCAAAACGATATTCAACAGATCAAAGAATAAAAATGGTCACAACTTTCTATGCTGTAATCACATAATAAATAGGCATGGACTTTTTAGATGAAATCTTGCATAGTCGGATTTCGCCTGGGCCACTTTGACTTTTGCTGAAAAAGATGAAGATCGACCCACAATTTTGACTAGAGAAAAAATATAACTTAAAAATATGTTATAGTGTTGATTGCAAAAATCTATATTTTTATTGTGAATTTTCATTGTGAATATTAGATAATGTAATATAATTGAAAATTTTGAAAATCAAATTGAATTGAATTTGGGTTGGGTAAATCGAAATTTAAGTAGAATTGAATTTACTACATCTCTTACAATAAACATAAATTGACTTGTGGTCCTGTCTACTTTTTACGTTTGTAGTGGTAAATTCTGATAAAATTTGGCCGACATTGTAATTCAATTTGGACTACATGATTTTTTTAAAAACTAAATTATTTAGAAAATGTCTCCTTGATTTGATTTCAATTATGTTATAATATTATGTTTTGCTGTTTCCAATTCAAAGTAAAGAAATTTTTTTAGTTTTTTCACTTATTGTTATATCAGATGAGAAGGAAAATCATCCACAAATGTAGACATTGTTGGCTAGTGACTCTAAGTTTTAAAGTTTAGCCCACTGTGTATTAAACACTCCTGGTCTATATATTAGAAAGAATTTAAAATCTGGACCCAGAATAAACTTATTAGATACATATACACGTCATAAATGTGTGTATATTGCTTTGCTTTTAGTTTCTGTGTATGAATTTGGAAATGTCCTGCAACTCTCATTAGTCTAGTATGGCCTACAAAATAAAGAGATCTTCTGCTTAGTTTCTACGGGCAAATGGGCATTCATCCTTCTCCATAACTATTGTATACAATGCACATGGTATGTCATATTCATTGATCATGTATTTCTGATTTCCAAAGCTAAAGTGTTTTCTATTTTTAACACAGTATATAAAGTGCGATTGTTTCATTTTCATACTGTGTCATCACCACATTCCAAAAAATATATGTTTTCGTAACTGAAAATCTATTCATGGCTTACCTTCTTTGTTATAGCAGAATCAGTTAAACAATGTTATGAAATATCAATGATTTTTTGGATTATAAGAAGTACTTTTCCCCCAGAAATGGGGGGGGGGGGGCATCTTATGGTCCCCACCAGTGCCCTCGCTTAGCCGGGGCGGTGGAGGAGCTGTTAGATGGGAGATACGCCTGCGGGGCATTAGATAAAGATGTTTAATATTTTTTAATAAAGCACTACTATTAATATTGTAATATTAATACATTAAAAGTCTACTTAATATTATTCAAAACTAGTATCTCATATACTTATATATGCAGGTGAAACAGAACCCTCTGAAAACTTTTAATGGAAATATATGAGCAATCATCCTGTTGATTTTTTTACCGCATAGTATGTTGCTGTCAAAAGGTATAAATGAAAACTTTCTAAAATTTAATTATATCATGCTTGTTCTGGATCACTTCCTGAGTAGTAGGAAAGATTAGGATGAGAGCTCCAGAGCCTGCTTTTCATAAATAAAGTCAGCCACATTGGCTCATTCCGTCTTCTTATGATTACTTTGATAATACAATATAAAACCTCCGGCATATTTTTCTTATGACCAAATATATCCAAAGTAATCTGCCATTCAGATATGATGCCAGTGTTATTTTTTGATAGATTACTTAACCAACAATGCACATGAGCCACAAGGTCCCCCACTCTTTTGGACCCTGAGAAGACCTTATCACTAGACAAATAAGTGATATGGACTCCAGAAGGACTAGAATATTAGGCAAGTTAATAGTACATTTTGATTTTAGGTTTTTATTTGAAAAAAAAATCAAATTCTTCTTTATAATGTCATAATGTTATGAGGAAAACAAAGCCCACTTATACCACTTACTGAACTTCCTGAGACCTAGAAAACCTGTGATATCTGGGGCCAGTGCCCTAAGTGTTGTAACATACCCAAAGTAACACGGTAATAATATGTAAAAGTAATGCGGTCTAATATGCTAGAGGTAGAGAATAAGATTTGGTGAAGGTAACTTAGCAATTTGAATATCTTTGTATTTTTATGTTTGAAGCTGCATACACATGTAAATTTATTTTATATGATCAATATATACTGTTGGCTCTGCAATGGAAATTTATGGAGCACATTAAAAACAAGAACACCCTTCCAGCTGTAAGAGTACTCACTTATGCTGGCCATACACATGCCGATAAACGGCCGGATTTTAATCTGACCAACGGGCGTGCGCACTCTCGCCGTCGGTTAGGTTAAAATCCGGCCGTTTATCGGCATGTCCCCACATGGGGCGACAGATCCCTGTCGCCCCACTTCTCGGCCGGCCAGAGATCCGACATGTCGGAAAATCTCTGGCCGATGGGAGCCGATGCCATAAGCAGCAATGAAGACGGCGTCTCCATCGCTGCTTATGGCCGGCACACAAATGGTGCCTGGCCGATTGTGGGGCCCCAGAATGCAATGGGAGGCTAACGTGATGACGTCATCACGTTAGCCTCCCGGAGCGATATCGGAGGGCGATATCGCTCCAGCTCGCCGTGTGTATGGCCAGCATTAGTTATAGCTTCTCTGATTCCTATTTTGTTTTCACTTTACATTTCAGTCTTCTTTGCTCTTGTTATGTAAGCATAGAAGTTTAATAGCCATTTTTATAAAAGCAGAAAAACAGAAATACAAGCTCAGCCATGGGGCGCACAAAAAGTGGGTTAAATCAAATGGGTTAAATGATAAAAACAAAAATCAGCAGACTTTAGTTTGTCTGATGATTTCCTAATAGTATTTAGCCATTCCCATGCTCTTTAAAATTCAGACATTAGTAAATGAAATCATGTGTAAATAGTGGTAAGATAAGTGCTCAATCAAATGGTAAGCCTACACACATCTCTGGCTTTTCACACTGTCATTGTAACCACAACAAGACAAAGGCATTACAGAAGAATTAATCATGTCAGAAGATTTTAGCACAAACAAGTGAGATCAAGCATAAAGCATCGCTATGTCTAGTGTGAATTCATGCTCTGATTAAAGACATATAATGAAAGTGAAAGCGATACTTCATTGACTTAGCAATAGGGGTTTTACAAGTGATAGGCAAGATATTTTAAGTCAATTTAGTCTATATTTTACATCAATATATGTTACCATACATTACCATAATTAAAGACTTAGCAGGGTGCCATCATTTTAATAATTGTACTACTCTTCAAATCTCATAGGACTATATTTTTTGACCATATGTGTCAGAATGCTTGCAACTGCGCTACAGCAAATAAACCCATACTTTGCCCATAGTGGGACATATATGAATGCCTTGGAAGCAGCAAATTGCTTTCTGTTCCTTCTCTTATAAAGGGAAAACAATAACTTGTAATTATGGGTATTCAGAGTAGGTGAATAACTTCCTTCCATCCCACATGGCATCATTGGTTCTTGGCAACTGGCCAGTTCAGAGAGGTCATATTTGGTGTGGAGTAAGTCCTCATCCCTGTGTATAATTTATAGATAAGGGGGGGGGGGGTAGTGACCAACAGCTAAAAGGAAAATAAGGCTCTTGTAGAGGTGCCCGCTTTTGAGAATTGAAAATATTTTATTTTTGTAATTATAATCCAAGTTACATCAACGCTTTGTACACAGCGTTTCGTGGCTCACTGGGCCACTTCTTCAGGATGAGGATAAAATCTATACAATCACAAAGACAATGATCTGTGGGATATAACAATGGGATACCATATATATAAAATCTTGTATGATTATTGTTGTGATTTTTTAAAATGCATTAAAATACAATAAGATACATCAACATATTTAGGCTGGTCAAAGGCATTTACATATGTATGCATAAAAATATATATATAGTGCACCTAAAAATTGACTTTGTATTTAATTTACTATACTGTGTATAATTTGCTACTTCCTTTCAGAGGGGGGGGGGGGCAGGGAACAACAGAAATTTTAAAATGAGCTGCTTTGGGGGTAAGCATTACAATGGTCCTACTGTTTAAATTCACTTTGGAACGTGTCAAAGGGGGTACCATAGTCAATGAAAATAATAACTTGGCTGTTAACAAACATAATTAGTTGTGAAAGGGCCTGGAAGGGTGAAATGTGACCAAACATATGTGCAATTTTAAAGGCCTTTGATCTTCTGTGCAGCCAGAGATAAGAGGCTATAATCCTCCATATCCATATATCCAATTAAGTTAATTAAAAATGCATGTCTTATTTTTAGTTTTAATATCAACAGTAAACTTAAATGAAAAATACATTTATGTTAAACATTTCTAATATGAGATGGTAGGTTTTTATTCAAATGTGATCGTATACTTTAGTTTAAAAAAAATTTGACCGATGTATACACATTTATAGGAAAACTTTATTGTAATGGTATTGAACAGGGAAGAGTGCTACAATGCAGAAAGCTGAGAGTGTCTGAATTTAGCTTGCCTACAATCTTCTACACGTTGGCCAGCAAGGTAACCATTAAAGTAATGGGACAATTAGGGATTATTTACACCCAGGGGAGGTTATTTATGCATTGTAGTGTTTTCAGTACCATTAGTGAACACTATAATATTTTCATAAAAACACTAATAAATGTTTCTGGCAAATAGGCTTCATTTGATTTCCTGCTGGGAATGACCTCTTTGGTGTTGCCAACCAACCTTGGATCTTTGGGGAAATGTGACATGTAGCATCTCACCAGTTGTCCATAGGGATATAATCAGTTGTCAGTTTTGTCGGGCTGTAGGGGGTGAGCTGTCCATTACCCCTGACTGCACAAAAGTGACAACCAACCTACTGTGCTGTGCAGTTGTGATTATAGTACATCCAAAATTAGTCTCATTAAGCCTGTTAAAATGTTTGACGTTAATTATGCAGGATGTATTTTACTCAACAGTTTCCAAGAGCTTTCCCAGACTGAAAACAATCCACGCTCTATATGACCTAGGTTGGCCATACACAGATGTGCATTCACAGTGATTGATTGTTCTTGATTGAGGCCACCCTTTCTTCGAGCGGGATCAATCAATTGAGAGCCCCCATCCAAAGTATTAAACGGGATCAATTGCGTAAAGTAGTGGGCATCGAGAGCAGCACCCATGCATGCCCACCTTTATTGTTTCATTGATTCATCTCAGCAGATACCCACCAGGGACACTGACCACTCTACTTGGCGCACAGACAGCCATTAAAGGTAGAACCTATAATTTGATATATGTAATACAATCATGAAAAGTTGGCATATCAAAAATAACTTTCACATAACAGTTACATAATACACCTGAGAATGTGCACTTAGAGAAAATACAGTATCATTTTCAGCACGTTGGAGATGTGTTTCAAGGAAAATAAACTGCATGAAACACATGCCAGTCATAATCTCTACTTTTGTCACCAATATGACAGGTGAAAAAGCTGTCATGAAGATTTTGCTGTAACAAGCTGAAAGCAATTTCGGTTATGGGATATTTTCAAATCTAGAGAGAAAAGCATCCCTGCTTTGGAGTCAATGGAGGTTTCGTCTGCAGGCATATCGGAGCCTGATCGTTCATATTTCATCCATACTGGCCTTCTGTATGTAGAAATGTTGTACACACAAGAATGTGGGTTACTGTCAGGACCCCGCTCGGCAGCGCTCCCTGTCACCCCCTCAGTCACACTCGTCCTTA
>CM070036.1:40885596-40897749 GCA_036250615.1 Ptychadena robeensis | reverse complement strand
CTCCCTGCTCCTGACACCCCTGCGCCAATCCAGGTTGTGTGGTGCAGACCCTAACAGTTACCTAATATAACTGACAATCAAAGCTGTCAATATTTACCATTTTAGCATCTCCTGCCTATACAAAAAGAATATTTTTTGTTATACAAACAATAATTATACACATAAAATGTGTCCAGTGGGAAGTATTTCCTTCAAATGCTGGTCCTTGCTGGATGGATCCACCATTGTACTCTGTTCTTCAAGGATCTTCTAACTGAGAAAGCCTGCTCTTATTTCTATTGACTGCATATACAGAACAAATTTTGGGGTGTATTCAGTATTCATAATTACTTCATACATTATCTGGGTGCCATTGACCCTGGAATGATCAAATATTCAGATTATACACCTATAGGTAGTGTTTAGTCTTCATGGGATAGAAATGTCATAAGGCAAATTCTAAAAAATGTCACCTTTACTTATAAGTGTTGTTTATAAATGATGGTACTAGTTCAGACTTTAATTTACCACTTTATTGGATGATGATGTAATTTTACCAAAAACCTTTATGAATTGAGGCTACTAATAACCACATAAACATGGTAAACTATTCCTTGAAGAAAGTGATAATATTCCAACATTCTTATTCCTTTACGAATATTAAAAATGCTGATGTGAAATTTGGTTAACACTTTTGTTACTTTGCAAACTATGCCCAGTGTTCTATAGCTCCTTCCATTACACAGAAGTATTGCATTTATTACAACCTGCCACTCCTAAGTAACTTAATATTTTATGAAAAAGTTTTTCCTATTTTGTTTTTAAATATTGTTCATAATTCATTGCAGTGAAAACATGATAAAAAATAGATAGTGTGGCATTTCAGTGTAAAGCTATTTGTTCAGACAGCGGCATTAAAGAATGAGAGAGGAATGTGTTTAATACACCCTGGCTTCACAAATAACATTATCCTTTTTCCTCCCAATACTCCATATCCAGAACAACTCCTACAGTGGTGTGTTAGTTATTTTGTGCAGCCAGCCAGGGCTGAGAGGGAAGTAACCGCTGTCACTGGATGTAATGATGTAATATTATGTGAATTTACTGCTCGATACAGAGGTTCTAGTAAAAAAAATATCTGTTGACCTATACTGCACATTAAATTTCCAGAAAACATTCACATATTCATTGTTGCAAAAAAATATTATGTGTGAAGGTTGGACATTATTTGACCCCTTCACTGCCAGAAAACCTGATAGCTTTATTAAGTTGGTGCTAGCTAACTTCAGATAGAAACAGTAGTATAGGGATATCCACAATTATTTTACTTGTGAGCTATTTTTAAAATGATACAGATATGGATTACCTCACCCCTTTATACACATTAAACAGATCATTGGTACCACGCCTAGAATATAAATAAGTAAACCAAATAAAAACTACAATAAAGGCTTTCCTGGCACCCTGGTATGATAATACCAATCACAAAACCATTGAAAGACTAAAACAGCCTCTATTCAACAACTGACTGTCTCAAAAGAGATCCATAAAACATAATGATGAGACAGGACATCTCTACTTAAATCCAAAACATTATGTAACGCGTTTCTTCCCCTAAGTGGCTTCTTCAGGGTATTCTCCACCAGGGGCACTACAAAATAAAAAAAAATACAGCACATATATCTTGATGTTGATGTATTTTTGTTTATTTTGTAGTGTCCCTTGTGTCGAATACCCTGATGAAGGCCCTTTAGGAGGAGAAACGGGTTGACTGGTCTGCCAATGGGACACTGAAGCTTTTAAGGGATATTTTTTAATATTGTATATATAATGTTTTAGATTTAAGTTGAGATGCCCTGTGGCTTCATGATGCTTTATGGATCTCTTTTAAAACAATATTGTTGAATAAGGACTATTTTAATAATAATTTTGTGATTGGTATTACCAGGGTGGCAGGAAGCCTTTACTGTAGTTTTTATGCGGTTATTAGTTATTTTTAAAATTACATGTCAAAAAGCAATAGAACCAGCAATAGAAATGGTAAACATACATTTGTTTAAATACATAATGAGTATAATTTATATATATAACCTTACATAACACCATGTATGTAGCACAATACAATTTTGGCCATACATTTGGCATTGTGTTAATATAATATATAATTTCATCACCCAAATCTAGTGACATCCCATACAAATCAAGCCATGTTCATAGAAGTTAAACACAGACTTACCTTTGCTGCCAGTGTAAGAGTAACATGAGTTAAACAGGAACCTAAGGTATGTTATCTATGTTGAATAGCCTTGTATACTTTCCAGTTTACAGGTGAGTGAATGTTTAGACTTTGAGTATCTCAAGCATGACATCTTTTGTCGTTATGCAGGATAAAAGGAGTACTTGTTAGTGACTTTCCATCCCCTAGGAAATTAAGAATGTTACAGAACCAATGCTGGAAGTGTGCGGTCAGTGTGCCCACTGTCCCTAAGGTCCCAGTAACACCTCATTTCAAAGCTTCTTAAAAGTCTGTGGTTTTTCTCCATCCATGTGTGTAGTCAGGGGACATTGGCTGCTCATTAATCGGCAGACCATGGCCAAGAAGACTAGACATGTGAGATGTTGTTATATTACTCTGTGCAAGACAACCTTTAGCTTTACAATTATAATTGCTTGTCATAAAATAAAAAGTAAATTTCTTTAATTCTCATATCATGTACGCTTCTACCATTTTATATATAGCTCCACTACATGGTCTTTTATAGCAAATTACCAGATTAATTTGGTTAGTGTTAGCGCAGACTTTCTTTGCAGAGCTCTGTATTTGGTCACATGACAGCTTTGAGAGGCTCAAATATGTTCTCAGATCATACATCTGAATTACTTCAGATATGTAATATTATGGCAGATATTGCCAACTTTTAATTTGATAGATTCAATCAGCTTGTCCATTGATTGAACGATAATTTCTGATCTATTAATTTTATGTTCGATTGCCATCACTTTTGGTTGATTGTATCAGGTAAATAGGAATCGATTTTCAAACAATTGATTTTTAGAGTCAATCAAATAGAAAAAACGTTGCACAGCCAACACATTATTGTACTGGGCTTTGTTAACCGTCCAGTAAAAGAGCAAAAAGCGCAACCAACAATGCAACATGAGGCGTCGGTTGGTTTTGGGGCTTTCACCCCATTGACCTGTTATAGAGTTATTATCAAAACAACCTGTGAGCACCTGCACAAGTTTGTCATGTAAATCTAGCCTTAAGGTGGGGAATTTGATCTGAAGTGCAGTGAAGTGAAGAGTACATACATATATAATGAAAAATACATACCAATGATCTACAGTTTTTTGGTGCTTTACTCCCCCTATTACATTTTTCAGAAGCCAACGAAAGAAAATTGATATGACATTTATGATTGGCAGGTGGACCCCAGCCATACTCAATTCATTACACCTTGAATATTTGTATGTAATAATACATTTCAAGGTGTCACTTAAAACAGCTTTTCTGCGTTCTTGTAGCTGATTTCCATCTTATCCTCATGGTTTGTGTATAGGATTCAGCCAACAGTGTGACAGCTGCCTCTTTTCCATTAATCAAATGGCCAGGTCTTTATTAATGACTCATTATGGAACCATCATTAACCCCTGATAATATACTACACAAATGAAAACAGTATATAAACGTATTTTGCTGATGTTCTTAATTTCCTTTTATTCCAAAAGAACAAGAGACCACAGGAAGCTTGGCAGGGGCAGTGTCTCATATATTTCCAATAGGGTTTCACTACCCTAAGGGGATATAAAGCAATCTAAACGTCTCTTCTATCATCAAAACATTTTGGGTGGTCAATTGGCATTGTGGTTTTGTATGCACTGACATTTATATGGAAACAAACTTATCCTGCTAAATAATTTGTTAAATTATTTTATATATATATATATAGATATATATATATATATAGATATATATATATATATATATATATATATATAGATCTGTTACTTCCCTTTATATCTTTAACAGTGTTGATATTTCTGTTAAATTGCTCATTTCAGAGTTTCTATAATAAATAATTACATTTGATTACGATGCATACAAGATTATTTCTATTTGAATTTTGAATCTAGTTTTAAGATCATAATTCTGTTATAAAAATAATAAAAAGTATAAACATGATGGTGGAAGCTTGACTGAGAATTCATGAAACCACAATTAACCAACTACAGTACATAAAGACCAAAAAGATACTTGGCATTACAAAAATACAGTGGATGACATTGATTACTTGCAACATATGTTTTATGAATAGTGTATAAAATATACAGATTCTTTTAAAAACAAGAAAGTACAGATGGGATTATTAGCAGAGATGGTCATGAACTTTTGACTAGTTTACTTTCCAAACAAAAAATAAAGTTAAAAATCAAGTTGAATTTTGTATTTGACTTTTAACTCATACTCAAATTTAAGCTGAATTTTTCAACACCTGAAATGTGCTTAAGTCAAGGCATTTAAATAAAGGTATTTTACACATGGACTTTTTTTTTTACAATGTTCCCACAACGCTTCTCTACATCTCCAGCAAATTTGGCTATGATATAATGTTCAGGGGCTTTGCAATCAACTTACAAATCAGCTTGTTAAAATAATGACATCCCGTTGTTTCTGTGCTTTAGCTGTTGCATTCTATCCCCTTACAACTTTCCCCCTGGCTTATACTAGTCATTACGTTTTTTCCAGAAGTTTTTGTGAGGACCTTGGCTGTACCGAGTACCGCCTGCTGGTTTTACTGTGCTTCCCCCTGCCTGGGTTGTTTCCTTAGTCACCAGCAGGTGGTTCCCTGCAAGAATGGGCTGGGCTGAGGACACCTGCCTCATAAGCCTGAGGGCTATATAGGTGTGCCTCACCCACACACTCTTGCTGAGCGGTTTACCCGGTTACCTTAACTTGTAGCTTAATCTGAACCTTGGACATCTGAACTCCTGGTTGTTTGCTGTTCTGTTTGTTATAGTAAGTTCACAATAAACCCTTTTGTTCACCATATCCCTGTCTAGTTGTCAGTGTGTGCTGCCACTCCTGGTCGCTCTCTGGATCCTGACAGTTATTTTTGTAAAATGAAGTACCTGAGCTTATATACAGGTCGGCTTATGCTTGAGTATATATAGTAATTTTTTTTTAAAACTACCTATCCGTGAATAGTACTTAATTTAACATTTGAACAACCACATCCCACATGACCAACAATTTTAGGGATGACACCATGTTCAGGGGCTTTGCAATTACTGTCTTTTGCTGGCAATAAGACACACTCATATATACTCCTGTATACAGAGGTGCATGATTTTTCGGGGACCCAGCCGAGCTGTGTGTGTCAGCCACGGGTGGCTGGCTTTGACTACTGCAAAAGGAAGTGATTGGGAAGCAGCCAGCAGAGAAATGCTGATTGTCCCCCAATCACTTTCCTCAAGTCAGGACAACAATGCACCCAGTTGAGCAGGAGTTCCACGAGAGGAAGAAGCCGAGGCAGAGGGATGGACCGCCTTTAAAGTGTATGTTAAGCCACATTTGGCTTTATCCAATGCTCAAAGAATTCTTTTCAACTGTGTTGAGGTTAAAATTAAATTTTTTATAAAAGATAGTGTATTGTAAAGCTCTTGTTAACAGCAATAACATTGTCAACCACACAGATAAAAGACTGAGTTCTATTACACTTACTTGTGAGTATTTTCCAGGTCTTCTTTTCATCATCATAGTATTGAACCAAGTTGCTGGGCAATCTGTCTGGTCCAGGAGGCAGTCCTCCGACTAATAACAACATCTTCTTGTTGGATCGAATTCTTCACCCGAAACAGGAAAGAAGAAAAATGAACCTTGTCATATCTCAAGCATGCTGGCGCCCAGCTGTAATCTGTTTTAATGGGTCTTGCATCTGCCCATAATCATGTCACAATAAGTTTGAGGTAAGAGCAGAGCAGGCAAGTGCTCATAAAAGACTGCACATCACTTTCTAAAAAAAAAAAGAAAAATAAGCTCCTCTTTTGCCATTTATTTAAGGTTCCTTCCAGGATTGCATTTTTTTCTCCTATTATCCCTATAAATCATTGCTTTCTACAGCTGAGCACTCATGAAATGCCCTGCAGTTGTGATAAGGTTAGGCATTAAAGTTACACATCAAAAATCATATTAGTCAAATCATTATTATAAGCCGTTTTACACCTACAGAACCTTGAAAAATGATAAAGGTTATATGCAGAGAGAGCAGACAAAGTTCTGACAACACTCTACTTCTCTACACACATATATATATATGGCAAGATTACAGTAATTAACTGGTTAATGGTGCTGACCACAAACTACACAATAGATACAAAGTAAGCAGTTGATTTACTACAAAAGTAATAAGTGTTCACTTATCAATGTGAATTTTCCTTGGTGTACAAAGTGAAGCTCCACTGACCTCAATCCCCCAATACAGTACAAACAGAAATTTTAATTCGAATACTGCATGTGATTGGGTGTTTTTGTATCGCATTTACTAAGCTGAGAGAAAATGACCTTTCAAAATGATCATGCTTTATTACTAAATCAATCCCAATACAACAAATGTATGTCATCACTGATGATGACTAGGAGTATGTCAATGTCAAAATTCTACATGATAGCCCGAAGGAGATGATCAGCCCAGAAGTGGAGCACACAAGTTCAAAATTTGGTCTCAAGATTAGACAAGATGGAGGCCTCCATAACACAGGAAATTTTGCCTATGTATTATCAAAATTCCAATCTAACCAGTGAAAATAAAACCTTTGGACGCATACAGTAAACACAGCATACCTGTGGAATACTTAAATATTTCACAGAAAATATTAAATTGGGTATCTTAGATTAATCTTTTGGTAATTACTGAACACCTACCTTGCTGGCCCTAAAAAAAAAAGCTTCAGGAAATACATTCCTTCGATTCCCCTGCTCATTCAAAAAAGAGGTGTGTAGACGATTTCAACAAAGACTTAGAACTGCAGTAAAATAAAGAATAAACTTTCTGGCTTATAGCACAGTCTCACAGTTTAATGAATTCTATTATAAGCTAAGAGCTTTCACTTGTTGCCCAAATTACTCTCTAAGCTACCAATATGTACGTCATGTTATCTTTGGTAAACTAGGTTGTTGCATACAAAGTGATATAAGGTTTCATGCTTGACTTGCCTTATTTAAGATACTAAATGGGATGGGATGGAAAATCTGTTTCTGTTGTTTACTCAAACAGCTAGAAAATGTGGCAGAATGTCTAGGCGTGAGATACATACATGGGCGGGTGATCATTTTACAGAGCTATATAGATGAAGCAGTGCTGTAAGTGTGTACGTTATGAGTAGAACTCCTTCCATCTATTTGGGTGTCAATAATGGATCTGAGTGTAAAATAAAGCTCTACTTGTTTTAAATGAATTAAGTTTGGTTAAGGCTCAGGATAGTGTCTTTGTACCCAAAGCTGTGCAAATTCCTTTCCATTCTGCAACAATGGAGTCAATGTGTGGCAAGTGTTTTATCAGGTCTGGTTTCCAAATCTGATCTGTTCTCAGCCCTGTCATTGTCTTCCGCTAATCCATCTTCAAATACATGTTCATCTGCATGAAAGTCACTTCTTTCTGTCTGCCTGTCTGTTTTGTCCCCCAAGGGGAGACCATATTACAGCATGACTACCCCCTAAGCAAAGCTCAGAAAATCTTCAGTTTAACCCTCAAGATGTCTTTTGATATGCCACCTTGGTAAGTGCGAAGTAAACATATCCATACATTTAAGGTCCCTAATATGATTATATTCCATTAACTAACATTTTTTATTTTGAATGGTGTATGACTTAGGTCTGTCTATAAAATATGACTTGTGATGAGCAGCATAGACAATATATATATTTGCAAACCATTGCAAGTGAATTTGCAATGAATTTGTGATCTCCAGTCATTAATACCTTCATTGCGCCAATCGGCACTTGTGCATGCGCATATTGCACGGTAGTTATGTTCTGATGTAAAAGAAAATCTCAAATATTCATGATTACGAAGTTATATCCAAGATCTTCGCAAATACTTGAAAGGCCGATGTAGGCAATAAAAATTTAACATTCAAATATTTGCGATCAACACTACATACAATTCATAACTCTAACAAGTTTTGTTGGGCTTTTATCTGGTCCTGCATGTGTTCTCTTTTACCCACACTGTTGCAATATCTTTCGTCACTGCACCTTTTTTTCCATAGTAAAATTTTAGGTGTCATACAGATCATTTTCCAAAGTTCTGCCATTTAAAGATGGCAATAGCTCTTAGCCTAGTGTGTGCTCCAACAAGACTAGCCTTTAGCTTTCTCTTTTTATTCAGGAATTGCGGGGAAGCATATAGAACAGAAGGGTTAAATTTGACTTTGGAAAACTTTGGTATAAAGAGTTCATTCTTCCTTTAACCTCCCTAGCGCACTGCTGAGGTCCAGATTTCTGTACCAAAAGTGCACCATAGACTTCAATGGTAAATTTTTCTTTATGTTGTAGGCTTGTAACTTCCCAAAATATGTCCGTACAAGGGTCTAATAGACATCATGAATATAATAATGTTTGAAACAAACAATTATGTAAAATAAACCTTTTTTTTTAAATAAAATTCATGAGAAAACACAAAAATCAGGGAACAAAGCTATGCTGCTATGTACTAAACATCACTACAATAAAGTCACTTGTGCCCAAGATGTGCCCATTTGCAGTTAACCCTCTCTAACCTGGTGTGATGATATCACACCAGGGAGGAGAGGGTTACTGCAAATGGGCACATCTGAGGCATCAGAGACTTTATTGTATTGATGTTTAGTACATAGGTGCAGTTTGAAAGCAGTTTTCTACATAGAAAACTGCTTACATGATATTTACTGTTCAAATCTCCCGCCGCCTCCCTGAGTGATGTCATCACGTCACTCGGAGGGGGGAGGGGAAGACACGAGCATCCGAAGAGGCATCGGGGACACAGGGACACCGGGACAGCGTGAGTATGCTCTCCCGGAGTCCCGATTTGTGCTGGACGGCATCATCTCGTCCAGTGCTATACTAGCAGCTGCAACGCTGGACCAGATGATGCCGTCCCGACCGCTAAGGCGGTTAATAACATCATGGTGTCCCATCTCTGTGGCTGCAAAATAAGTTCAAATGATACCCTCTCCACCACCCAGCTTGACCGTTGCCATCAGATGTTTGTGCTGATATGCTGTATTTGTCTTTCCCTAAACATGGCCAAACATCACCATATTGGCCTTGTCTGTCCAAAAGAAATTGCTCCAGAAGTCTTGTAGTTTATTCAAACTCAAATTCAACTTTGCAAATGTATCTATTAAACTCATGTTCTTTTTAGAGAGAAAGGTATTTCTGTTGTTAACTAAGGTCCCCATACAAGTGTTGTTTTTTAGTTCGATTCCTGAACAATCGATTGTTGTGCGTGTTCATGGCGACCGATTGTTTGGGGATCGAACATTGCCACCCTTTCGTCGAGCGAGGTCAAACGATTGTGTATGCTGCACACCACTTTTCACATACAGCTGAGAGCCTACATGTCTCACATCTCCTCTCAGATCATTTTGGTCAATCAAATATAATGATAACTTCAAGAGCTATCGACTATAAACCAGCATGTAGTTTGAGTACTTCACTTGCTACATACATTTTTGGTGACTTATTTTTTTTGTTTTACATTTGACCTCTGATCTGCACCTCTGGTGATATAAGGCATAATCAGAGGTGGTAGGTCCACTTTAAGTACTCAATGGTAATCTTCTGATCCATTTTAGTTGGGGTGTAAACTATGCACTCACCCCATAGCCCAGCTTCTAAATTGAATTTTAGAGATCATAGCTGAACATAAGACAAAGTGGCCAATTCCTGTCAAACTAGTTTAAGATTCACAAACCACTGACACACTGCATAGCCCTGCCTGGTATTGAAGTTTGTCTCTAGCACTTCAGTAATACTGAAGCTCATCACCACTCTGCTCTCTCCTACGTGTATGAAGTCTAATTAATGTATTTACACATTGAAAGATGTACATGTCCCAGGGTGTCAGTTTTAAGACATATGTTAATATCTGTTATGCTGTACAGTTACTAATTACCATATTTTTCGGACTATAACACGCACTATAACATTTTACAATTAGATAACACAAGTTGTATATTTACATTAATATTTTGCATTGCAATAATCACATTTTGAGGCACAGACTCATATCACCTCCCATATGTAAATAGCTGCTTATGGGTAAGCTGCTTTAGTGCCGCATTGTAAAATATGTCTCTTCATAAGTTGGTCAGCGTATTCAGAGAAAGGGTACTGCTAGTATATAAACACATGCTAAAGTTTCAGCCCTGCACACTCTGCTGCAGCACAGAACTCCCTCCTGGCACTGGCCTTTTGGCTGGAGGAATATAGAGTGGACTGCATGGTCTCCTGCCTACTTTGCTGAAACATTCTGTATATTCACTTGATATCTGAATGGCTGTGTCTCTGGGTTTTTTAATTTTGTCTCCAAAACTTTGGGGTGTGTCTTATGGTCCGAAAAATATGGGATGTATTTTAAAGTATATTAGAAATACCTAAACATGTAGAATATGTATAAAGGCAACTATAGACAATATAAATATAGCTAGACAAATGGAAAGGCATAAAGCAAATAGACAGAAATCTGTATACCCCGTCCTCTCAATTCTTCTAAAAGATATACAGTATTTCTACTTTAAATATATTTTTAACAATAAAGCTAACAAGAAATCTGAGCCCTGTCTGGAGAATCTTCTCACTACTTGATAAATAAAAGCCATACAAGTAATACCCAAAGTTTCCATTCTTCCTCTCTATACAGCAATTCCAGGTTTTCTTTTGAACAGGACAGAAATAGCTGTTATACATCAAGAAAACAGTTTTAACATGGTAGCTGTACTTTGTAGCTTAGAGCTTTTTTAGATGTTTTCTGTTATTGTCCCTGAATCTTCCGAATGTCTAATCAGACCTCCAACCTCACATTAATCACGTGAA
Source organism: Ptychadena robeensis (assembly GCA_036250615.1). NCBI lineage: Eukaryota > Metazoa > Chordata > Amphibia > Anura > Ptychadenidae > Ptychadena > Ptychadena robeensis. The sequence continues at coordinate 40,886,696 of CM070036.1, read as the reverse complement.
TGCAGTGAACGCACGTGTTTAGAACATGATAGCTTTGTATCACTGTAGAGCAAAGTAAGATATATATATATCACAGAGGTATATCACAGCACAGGGCATTTGTCAACTCAACAGCTGATGTACCGTACTAAAGGATTTCCACTATACAAGGAAACCTGTGGTGGTCCTAAAGCATGGGTCCATCTATTCTCAGTCTGCAATGTTCTATTACAACAATTAGAGACTTAGTTATATTTTGGACCTTTCATCTTTTCGATATATATGTGATCTAGGTGCTGTGGTCTTCTCATTACAACACTGAACCAGTGCTTATAGCAAGTAAAGACCCCTATTTAGCACCGGGCCTGGTTCATAACTATCAGCTTTACCTGCGATTATATGCATTTATATACACTTCCATGTGAACAGCCCCATTGGATATAATGAACACTTTTTAGACATTTGTTAACATACATTAGCTAATTCTGACTCTGGCTAAATTATAAATACCAAAAGCAGTAATCCCAAGCAACACTACCGGATCCAGATAAGCCAATTGCATCAAGACACCAATGTCTGTCTGACATCTTTTTGCTGGACACCATGTCCAGGTCATTGATGATGGCGAGGACTGCCTATGCCTGTATTGCACAACCGGCATAAACATCCCTAGTCACATCTCCAGCAATGAGTCATGTGGTAGGGGATTTCACATTGTGATCTGTTTACATTTCCTATACTGCTTTCCAAAAATAAATACATAATTGTACCAGGGGGTTTAAATGGATAGATGTGGTTTGTAACATCTTATCATCATCCTGGTCGGTCACGTTAAAGACTGCCAATGTAAATGTACCCTTAGGCCAATTCAACACAACATAACAACATATTGACATGTTTTCTTAAAAAACCCTATGGTAAAACATACATTCTTTTACAATATTATCCTCCTGAGCGTTTCGCCGAGGTCCAGATTTCTGTACCAAAAGCGTTACGCTGTTTATCATTGAAAAAAAAATGTTGTCGACCTGTAACTGACCAAAAACACGGGTCTAGTAGATATCCTGAATATATAAAGTTTTAAACGCTTAAATATTTTTTAAAAATCACATTTAATGATC
>CM070036.1:40873581-40885496 GCA_036250615.1 Ptychadena robeensis | reverse complement strand
TTTTAAGCAACTTTCTTCAGCCCGAGTTAACTCGGGCTAAACACCCAGAAGGTTAAATTAATTTGCCAATAGTGTCTCACAAAAAATATTATTCTAATGCTTTTAGAGAATAAAAACAAATTTTTAACTTTTAGGTCTCAGCTACACATGCTATCTCTGGGCAGTCGCCCAAAAATCACCCCCCAGCCGATATGAGCGATGGTCACACATACTGTGCAGGTCTTCAGAAGACAGTTATCAGATAATAACAGCCCCCCCCCCCCCCCCCAAAAAAAAATAGCCAGTAGAAAGCCTCATGTTACATTCCCTAGACAGCTGTAGTTTTTAGGTGCTAAATAGCTGATTGGTAACTGCTTGTGTAAATGGGAGCTAAAAGTAGCTACTATCCAAAAACAGCCTATAAACATATTATGGATAATGCTTTATAATATTATGTCTCAACAGCAATGTATAATTTTATTTAGCATATCCTCCTTTTAGAGTGAAGCTTTAGATTTGCTGAAAACAAAAATCTATTTCAGGTAGTAAGTGCAAAGATGATATCAACTTTTTATTGCCTATCCTTTTACCGGTTAAGGCTACCTTCACACAGGCGCTTTTAGGGCAGCTAATAGCCTGCCTGGAGCTGTGTGCAGACGCTTGGGAGGTGCTTGTCTCTGTTGCTCTGGCCAACTTTATGGCCAGACAACGGCAAATGGTCTGGGAAATGACTAGTAATGCAATCCCCAGGCTGCTTGGAATTTTGGTCTGATACAGCATTTCTCAGTGAATGCCTAAAATTTGCATCTCAGTATGGACTTCTGGGAAAAGCAGTCGATCACACAAGTTACATTGTTTTTATGTGTATGATGCACGTTCAATTTGTTATTGGAATTAAAGTGATATATGTGGACAATTTGGCTGACTGTGTTCTACTAATTTGATATTAAACATAAGTGCAGATAGCTTTCTAAACAACATAGTACATTACAAGCAGTTGTAGCGCTATACTACTAATCATGTCTTTGCTGTGATTTCGTAACATACACAAATAGTGAACGGATTCACAATCATTTATAAACAACATGACAATAATATCCAATTAAAGTCATGAATCTGATTTACAGTTATGTTATGAATGTCATTTCCTGTGAAATACTACTGAACATAAATCACATTCATTGTTTAAATATTAGGCAAACTCTACCATGATTGGACATTGACTAATAATAACCAAACAACCTATTTCCATAATAGTCTGTAATGGTGGAAGCATGCATACAGAAGCAAAGCCAAAATATAAAATGTATATATATTTTTAGTTTTTTTGTGTATATATATATATATATATATATATATATATATATATATTATTTACACGCACATTTTAAGCTGCAGTTGTTCTGGTTTTATAAAATTGTCATTTAGCTACACATCATACGTATCCCCTGAAATCACATTCTAATTTATAGGGAAATGATTTACAAGGGACACAGACAGGTAATCAGCAAAATTCATCTCAGTCTATATCCACCAGCCTTGGAGGAAACTGATTTTCATAATAAAAATGGAGTTACACTTTGCATATGCCATTATAGTCACATGGTAGGATAGATATTACTAAAAGGAACTGCTGGATTACAATGACATCATATCCTATTTCCCAATATTTCTATTGGTGCAGCTTACTGTCATAGACTTGTATAGTGTGTGTCAGCCTAAAACTAAAATAATTCCAGCCAACTGGGAAAGGATTATATCATTTTAGCTGGGCAGAATTTCTACACCGGATCTGCTTTGAAATCCTCAACGTTTGGCTACCTAGAATAAAGTAGGTTTTTACAGAGTTGTCACAGCTGCTATTGATGGATAGTTGGAGAGCTGTCATAGGTAAGGGAGCAATAAAGAGCATACAAAACCAACTTATAGGTCCCCCCTACACATCCGACATCATCACAACCGCCACGCCTCTTCTAGTATTTGTTAGTTTACACACTTTTTTTCAAATATTGGTTCTGTACCACAATGAACGAAACTCAGTGGCAGTGGAACAAAAGACTTTCAGGTGTAATTCGGTGGAATGAACAAAACGAATTGAAGAGAAATGTGAGTCAAGAAAGGCTTTTTTTACACAATATCTTATTTTAAGGGGGACTATTTCATAGGAAGGCACATTGTATTTTGTTTTAGTATGTCATATTCAATTTAGCAGATAAAAGACCTGGAGTTGAATTGAGGGTGCTTATATGTGAAAGATTTTGCTGACAGTATGCTGTGAAAGGTGCTCTCCATGCAGGTTAGAAAGCCATCAATCATGCAAAACCAGAAAAAAAAACATCCAAGAAATTGCTACAATATTAGGAGTGTCAAAATCTACAGTTTTGTACATCATGAGAAAGAAACAAAGCACTGGTGAACTCAGCTATGCAAAAAGGCCTGGACATCCTGACCTGATCGGAACCCAATTGACCAGCATTTCACTTGTTGAAAACTAAACTTCTGACAGAAAGACAAACACTGCAAACATTACAAAGGAGAAAACCCGGCATCTGGTCATGTCCATGAGTTCTTCTATTCAGGTTGTCATTACTTGCCCCTCACATAGTTCCTCACATTTCTACGCAATCTCTTTGTTCAACGCTCTGAATTCAAGTTGAAAGTCTGCAGTTCAGCTGCATCTGAGTTGTTTCATTTGAAATTGATTGTGGTAATTTTCAGAACCCAAAGTAGAAGAAAGTTGTCTCTGTCCAAATATTTATGGACCTAACCTTTATAGCAAATAATTAATCATTCAATTGTGCTATGGACAAATGTTCTTTCTTCTCATTTCGATCAAATATTTTTTGAGCCTGTAATGTCTTAATATGAATGAACTTTCCCAGATATCTAGCAGGGGGAACAGTATGTTCCAAACACTTTTCATGAAAATGATAAAGTAAATAAACCATGGGATAATACTGGGACCGACCTCATTATAGTGCTACTTTTTTACTTTGCAGAATCAATCTTAGATTCAAACGACTTTTGCAATTGTGCAATTTACTGATCAGTATCCATCTAACATCGATTGGTTGTACCACTACACAGTGTGATCTATTTAAACATGATCGATTCCTTTACTTGAGCCCCCCATAGACACAGCAATTTCCTGCCATAGTTGTGGGGGATCAACCGGTGTGCGCACTCACACTGAATGCTTGGTGGTCGGTCGCCCGCAACTACAGTGCCCATCTGGATGGATCGACCCGAAAAGCCCCCCCAGATGGATTGCATGGCAAACCGTCTGGTGGTATTTTTCTGGCCGATCCTGATGCCAAATTTGGATGGAAGCCAGAGTCCGCATCCAAAGTATCTGACTGCAATCTAACGGAAATCCCTGCGTTATTGGCACACACCAGATCAGTTCTGCAGACGACTCATCACAACATTGTGATGTCAACAGGTTGTAATGGGTCGCCTACAAGATGGCCAGAAATCACCATGTCTATGGTCAGCTTTAGACCTGTGCGCATGCTCCATAGTAAAATCGCATACAAATGGAAAATAAAATATCTAGAAAACCCATCAGATACTTGTACGATCAACTAAAATTTACCAACATGTCCAATCACTTTAGTTTAGATTTAATGTTCGATTTCCAGATATCCAGGAATCGGTTTTAATAGGGATCCACTTAAAAATCAAATGTATTAAGATGATCAAATGGAAGTATCAAACTATATATGGCCGCCTTTACACTGTTTGGAAACCTTCTTATACATCCCTATAGGGTTCTGATAAAATTTCAGTTCACAGCTCTCTGAGCTCAAATCAAATGTTTTCGATGTCTGTCAATGAATCCTGCCAACATTACAGATATGTGATATTATTATAGTCTATATACTATATATAGTATAGCTATATATACTTGGCTTTCCAAAACCAAAGTATCAGTGTGCTGAGACTAGAGGGAGATCGGGAACTTTTATAAGGGTTCAGCAAACGCAAACTATATATCTAGCTCATAAAGGTAAAGGTAGCCATACACAGGTCGACTTTTGCACAACAATCTTCGATTCAATCGTCTTGTGCGATTTATATATTGAATATCAGTCGAACATCGATCGGTTGTACCACCAAACAAATTCATTGATTTAAAACCGATCGATTACTTTACTTAGATTGGTGTGCATGCTCCATAGTGCAGTTGAATACAAATCGATAGGAATACCTAGAAAACCACAATCGCTTTTTGAACGCTTTTATGTTTCATTTCGATCACTTGTGGTTGATTGAAACAGGTGAGCAGGAATCGATTCCTGTTCAATCAATGTCAACAAATACATTTTTGGGTTTATGGAATGGAAATATGAACTGTGTATGGCTACTATTAGAAGGATGTTTCTTGGCTTCCTATTCTGGGGACAAAGTTTTACCAGACAACAAGTGAGGGAAACCTATTATGTCCTCCTAAACTTGATGCATTTTCGCTTCTCACTTCCTGTCCTGGGGTGACCAACTCGTAGCCAGACAGAAAATGATGGAACCTCTTTAACAAATTTTCTTAAGCTGGCCATACACCTTCAGATTTCTCTGTCAGATATCCTTTATATCTACCAACAACTATGTAGTGCCGGGTCCTCTGCGATTGAACACAGGTAGACTTGATGGTTTAGAAAGTCCCTCATATTACATGGTTTGGGTAAAACAAAAGGAGATCTAAAGGAAATCTGTAAGAGAAAAAAAAGGTGTATGGGGACCATTCATGTTAGTTATAGATACACTTTCAATATAACTAGTTTCTCTTGAGTCACTTACCCTACCTTTTGTTTTTGCAGTCGAAAAGAAAATCTTGAAAGGTCCCATAACATAGATTGATAACTGTATTACCATGCTAGATAACACATGCTTTTACTAAAAATTGATAGAAATGTGCATGTTTTATTTATAGGCAAGGGTCACTCCACCCAACATTTATCAAGGAATTGCTGATTTATACCCACTGGCTGATTTCTGAATCGTGTCCATTCCTCATAATGTAAAATAAGTAGAAAAAGACAAAGATAAATCTATTGGCTGCACCACACAAACAGCAATCTTGGGCTGCCGGGATCTCTAAAACATATCGGAAACTGATAACCAAGTCTGATGATATTTACTAAATACTGAACATGATCTGAGTTGTTGGCTGACTGAACTTTTATACATTTCTGTAACGATATATTTTAATGAGGTCGCATTAAACAGAATCTTATCAAGTCAACTATGGCTGTTAATTAATATAATTGGCAATGGAACAATTATAACAAACCAACAAAGTACAAGTTCAGTGCTGTTGGGGCATGGCTGCTGGGTGCCTGTACATCAGGTCCATTCTTAGATAAGTTCCTGCAGATGGTTCCAATTTGGACATACTGAAACTTATAAAGAAATAGACCTGATGTGAAGAGAACCCCTAGATGCCAGGTATGTGCTGACAATCTTCGGTGAGATAAGTGTTATACAACTCAGAACTGATTTAGAGTACAGTAATATGGAGAATGGATTAGGAAAGGCCTCACCTGCTGGCTATGCTCTGCCTGCAGTGCTGTCTGAAAGGCATCAGGTGATAGTTCATAGCATCCAGCAGTAACTTTTGGCATACTGGGTCAGACCTCATGAAGTCCACAGATTGCACCCTTTCCACGAGCTCTGGAGCTGGGATGAGAGCAAAGCGAAGTCTTTTCATCAGATCTGGTGCATACTGCATGCGGGTTTCCCTATCATGCTCCAGCCACAGTACAGACATCTGAAAGAGAGCAAGCTCAGATTCCACTGGGGGTGGCAAAGTGTCCAGCATGGCACGCATTTCTTCAAAATTAAGCAGCAACACATCCTCAACCAGATACTTATTGGCCAGCTTCTTGGTCTCCTCCAGGCCATGCAAGGCAGCAATCTTGCATACCTGCTTGTAGTTCTGAACTGAGATCTGGTCATTAAGAAACTGTACACAAAGCTTTGTGACCTGAGGGATGTGCAATATCTTACTAACAGATAATACTTCCTCCACTGTATCTAGAGACAAGGTTACATTGGCCGTATAGAGATACTCCAGCACCAAACGGAGCCCAATTGAAGAACAGCCCTGCAAGACCAAGTTATTTATGGCCCTGGGGCTAACCAGCAGTTTATCATCTGGAGAGGAGGAGGGTGTCCCAGGCTCCTCTGACTGCTGTTGCTGATCCTTTGGGTGAGAAGACAGACCATCCTGGACCTGGTGACTGGAGAAGAGAGATCTGAAGTACTGGGAGCATGATGCAAGAACTGCTTTATGGCAGTGGAACTGCTGTCCTTGTGCAGTCAAGGTCACGTCGCAAAAGAGTTGCTTCCGCCACAAGAGGTTCAAACCATGGAGCAGATTGTCACTATGGCTCGGGTCAAATGTAGAAGTCCTGTCCCCCGATCTGGACATGGCGGGACTCACGTTCAACCGGTGGATGAAACCTAGGGCAAAAATGACATTAAAACAGTCAGCAAAGAGTCCATAACAAAGTCAGACCGAAACTTAACTTCAACGCTATAAAAAGTCTTGGGACTGGTTTAAAAACAGAAGAATAAAGTTTGTTCAAAGCGGGAACCCATTTGGCCATAATTCAAGGAAATTGGCCTTTCTCAGTTGTAAATTCTCTCCTATGACATCATAGGGTCTAACAGGAAATGAACAGCCCAAATGATTTCTGGACTTCAAAAAACACTACCAGCAGGTAGTTAAGGCCACCTGGCAATGGATTAAAACAGTAAAATATGTATTGAACCTATACACAATATGTATTGAACCTATATATATATAAAGATATGCATTTTGGTAGTAGTGGTCTCAATATTGAGACAATGAAACTTAGCCATATCCCCATAATGATGCTGTTTTAGAGAGTTGGTTTTTTAAAAATAATTTTTTTTTTTTACACTTAAGCTTTAGAAAACATACATTTATCAACTCAGTGTCTCTCCCCTTACAATTTATATTTCCTGAACACTGGAAAAATAGAACACAGATGAGACTATTGTTATCAATGCCATTGGAAACTACAGCTAAAGCAGGAAATGCTATTGATAACAACATGAAAGGGTCAGCAATAACAAAAAAAAAAATGAAATTATAAAAGGTACACAGTATATATTGACAAATCCTTACTAAAACGGGGGTAATGTTAACTTTTCCAGGAAACAACAGATTAAATTCCAAAATTCAGTACAGAGAAATAAACATCTTGCATATAGCTAAAAATGGCATGGTCCTAAGTAATAATTCACATTTCTCATGGAGGTATGCATCAATACTAGTATTACATCTAACATAAGCTGTGTGCTGGAGTTGTGGCAGTACTGAAGTGTACATGAAATGTCTAAATCATTTACAGGACCTGTAATAACGTACAGCACACTGACAAAGCTGATTTGTTATTCTGGTCAATGAGGAGAAAAACATCAGGATGTGATCAACTGACAGCCCAGTGACAGTTTCCCAACAGCTTGGTTTACTAACTGACAGTGAAGACGTTGAGGACCATAGAGATCTGAACATTCCAACAGCTCTTCCAGCTGCCCACAAGTTTGAAATGTTTCAGTAACAGCTAAGTTTAGGTGTGATCAGAGAGGTGGTCCCTCCTATTCACTCCTAGTAAGGATGCTGAACATTCTGACACCATGATTCTGTCACTGGAACCCCCTGTCTGTATATTCACCTAAAACTCACCCATCAGCCCATAGCCAGTAAAAGGTGGTCCAGGGCTATGGAAGTAGCAGCAACATGTTTTCCTAGGGACTGATCCACCCTGCTATAAATTCATAAATGTGAAATGATAAAGAATGTCACAACTATATATCACATTCTATATGTCTAGTTATATATTCATGCTGAAAATTTGTATTTTTTTAGCTACAGCCCCATACAAATATATCAGCTCAGTACGCCATCCCTCCCTTTAACACCGACAACAGTAATATCAGGGGCACACTTGTACTGGCAACATGCATAAAATACCCAAACTGTGTCTGTTCCAGTCATTCTAGTAAATTCCCAGTTTACTGGTCCTCATAAATCATAATTCCCTGCCTACACAGATACAGTTGTCCACTTTCACCTTGCTAGATCCATGTTATATATAGACCCCACTTACACTTTGTCTAAGCACTGTCTCTTGTACTTCCTAAGACTGATCTGAATGCAATCAGAAACCTCTCTGCCAGAACAAAATAAAACATACTTTTCAGTTAGTACTAAAATGCCAGAAAGTTGTGTTAGAATGTGTAGAAGGAAAGAGGAGATGAGCCAGCTAAGCCTGGCTGTATGGGAAAGGCATTCACAAGGCTTATCCGCTCATCCCCTCTCCTGGATATTAGAGACCCTCTCAGTATAGATGGCTTGCTGGTCCCGCTGCACTGCAGATCTGCCTCTGGTCCCATTGTTGTCATTTCCCCTTAACCCTCAGGACTGCAAAGTCCTTAAATGTCCACTTAGCAGCCAAAGGGTTAACAGCACTTGTAGTATCCCACACTACTTTGGCCCCCTCTTGGCCGCCATGTGCCAGATAAACAGTGTATTAGCAATAGGATCTCCCTGGTCACCCCCTCCTATTCTTTGCAGGATATATTGTTTCTAATTGAGACTTTATTGGCAACAATTGACCCCCTCCTCCCAAACCAGTAGAGACACACAATACACAAACACACAAGGCCACAAACTTACCTGCTTACAAACAGATGTCAAAGTCTGGGCTGACTTTAGCTTCCCACCCCAAAGAGGATTGAACTCGTTCCTTCTACAGGGTCGGCAGCCGGCTCCAGGGGGGACAAGGAAACACACGCAGAGCCCCCTCGTCTCTTCCCAAACTCCAGTCAGTGTAGACTATTTGTTTGGCCGTACATCATTTGATCATTGTGAATTAGAAAGGAGCAAGAGGAGTATTGTGAGAGGGAGAGAGGCAGCAGGGAAGGAGAGAGGGAGAATGAGCAGAGCTTTTCTGCAAGAGAAGAAGAAGGGAAAAAAAATGTACGTGTGACAAATTATGCTACCAAGAAACAACACATCATTATCCTTGGGCCTGGGGCTCAGTGAGTCGTAACGAGAGTAATAGGAAATCCACGGTTGGGGAGAGAAACGGTCGTGCATGGCCAGTGGAGAGAGACCATGCAAGGGGGATGGATGCTGAGGAGCCTCGCAAAATTATGGCTCAAGGCTATTGTAAAAATTGTCGAGCGTAAATGACTGCGATTTCAAACATCTTTGGAAGAAAGAAAGGGGGGAACCGGAGCCCTCCCCCCTCCCTTGTCCTCCTCCTCCCTTTCCCCATCCCTCTCTCATCTCTCTCTCTATAAAGAACCGTCAAGTTTTAGTGCGCATTGCTAATTAGTCAATTTCTCTCTGCCTTCACAGGCTGGCGACTTTGCTGCTGAGCCGAAACTGCTAATTTCTGCGACCAGTTTTTTTTTTTTTTTTTGCTGTGATCTGGATGAATGAGTAGCTGTCTCCCGAAGATGACAAAAAATAAACTCTTATCCCATCCCTCCCCGCCCCCTCCTCAAAGCACATATACACCACCAAAATATAAGGTAATGCCAGCACTTCCTTGTCATGTATGTATTCATGATGGGAAGGTGATCAGGACATGTGCAAACTTTCTGTGTCATCTGGGATGGTGGCTGTTCCTCCTTTACAGGATATCCTACAAGGAGGGACATATATGATACACTACAAAAAGGGACACAGATCTGTCCTCAGATATATACATAAATTATATGTTACAAGGAGGGACATACATCTGTCCTCAATTACATACATGATAATCTACAAGAAGGGACAAACATTATATCTTACAAGATGGGACATACGTCTGTCCTCATATACACACATGATATCCTACAAGACGGCATACGTCTGTCCTCAATCATATACATATCCTACAAGATGGGGCATACGTATGTCCTCAATCATATACATATCCTACAAGATAGGGCATACGTATGTCCTCAATTATATACATGATACCCTACAAGATAGGGCATATGTCTGTCCTCAATTATATACATATCCTACAAGACGGGGCATACGTCTGTCCTCAATCATATACATATCCTACAAGATAGGGCATATGTCTGTCCTCAATTATATACATATCCTACAAGATGGGACATACGTCTGTCCTCATATACATACATGATATCCTACAAGACGGGGCATATGTCTGTCCTCAATCAGATACATATCCTACAAGATAGGGCATACGTCTGTCCTCAATTATATACATATCCTACAAGATGGGACATTCGTCTGTCCACATATACATACATGATATCCTACAAGACGGGGCATACGTCTGTCCTCAATTATATACGTATCCTACAAGATGGGACATTCGTCTGTCCTCATATACATACATGATATCCTACAAGATGGGACGTAGATCTGTCCTCAATCACATTCATACATGATATTCTGCAAGATGAGGCATACATTATATGGTACAAAAAGAACATATACCTGTCCTTAATCTTATGCATGATATCCTTCAAGATGGGACATATGTCTGTCCTCACATACATACATGATATCCTACAAGATGGGGCATACATCTGTCCTTAGATACATGCATATCCAAAATCAGGGGCATATACATACATGATATCCTATAAGAAGGAACAAACATTATATGGTACAAAAAGGTACAGAGATCTGTCCTCAATCATAAACATATATGATATCCTACAAGAAGGGACATACGTTCTGACATACATATATACATACATACAGTTGCAAGAAAAAGTATGTGAACCCTTACGTGGAGTTTTGCATGAATTGGTCATAAAATGTGCTCTGATCTAAAGCTAGCCATACACGGCACGGATTCCCTGGCTGATCGATTCAGCACCCGATGGATTCCGGCGATTCCGCCGGCATCCACAGGTGAGAACGATTAGCCAATTAGGGAATCCGATCGTGGCAGCCCACCTTGTACGGCCGGATCCGGGAGGGATCCGTGTCCGATGGATTGCCTCCCTGACCGCAACGCCCCCTGATCAGAGCAGAATCGGACCCGAAAAGACCAACAGGTTGGTTCTTCCTCAGATCCGATTCTGCGCCCCCGATCCATCGGACGGGCAAGGTGGGCTGCAGGGGATTCCGGCATGATGGATCCGCGTGCACGCGCCCGGAATCCATCGCGCCGGAATCCGGCACGAATCCGTGCCGTGTATGGGGGCCCTAAGTCACACCAATAGAAAGCACAGTCTTCTTGTAATACTACTACACAAACATTTTATGTTTTCATGTTTTTATTATTATTATTATCATTTATTTATATAGCGCCAACATATTACGCAGCGCTGTATACATTAGAGTGGAATGCAACCCAATAACACGGTACAGGTAATGACACAGGAGGAATAGAGGACCCTGCCCGGTTGGGCTTACAGTCTAATAGGTTGGGGAACAGGTATACAATAGGTGGGTAAGTTATGGGACTGGTTGGTGGTGATGTTAGAAAGAGAAGATGGATAGGCCAGACTGAGAGGTGGGTTTTTTTAGGGCGTTTTTTAAAAGTCCCAAAGTGGAGCAAGTCTATGGGGCGAGGGAGAGTTTCCAGAGAGTAGGAGCCCCTAGAGTAGTCCTGAAGCCTTTGCGTTGATGAGGTTATGAGTGGGGATGTCATAGTAGTCACTGGAGAGCGGAGGGGCGGTTAGGGGTTAATTTGTGACCAGGTTGGAGATGTAGAGAGGACAGGAGTGTGGAGTAATTTAAAAAGCAAGGCACAGAACTTTGAATTTGATTCCTCTGACAACTGAAGCCAGTAAGAGATTTGCAAGAGGAGCAGCAGATTAGGAGCGGTAGAGGAGTATGAGTCTGGCACGCCATTCATGATGGACTGAAGAGGTGAAAGTCTAGAGAGAGGAGAACCAGAGGATGATATGTTACAGTAAGT
>CM070036.1:40861178-40873556 GCA_036250615.1 Ptychadena robeensis | reverse complement strand
AAACAGGCGGATGGAGTGTACCTCGAATGAAGAGAAAGTGAGTGAGGGAGGAGGTTGTAGGGAGTAGGCGCAGCGAGGAGAGAGAAGGAGACCTACACCACCACCTGGCCTGTTGTCAGGTCTGGGGGAGTGAGTGAAGTGCAGGCCTCCATAGGATAGAGCAGCAGCAGAGGCAGATTCAGAGGAGGAGAGCCAGGTTTCAGTGAGAGCCAGGAGAGAGAGACTTAGAAAGGAAGAGATTGAATGGAAGACAGTTTGTTACAAACAGATCTGGCGTTCCAGAGTCCACATGAGAGAGGGGGTGAGCTTCTATGGGAAGGGCGGATAGGTATTAGGTTTGAGGAGGGTTGTTTCCTGGAGAGAGCAGAGAAGGTGGTAGACAAGCTATGAGGAGGGCCAGGGTTGGGGGAGATGTCCCCAGAAAAAAGGAGCAGAAGTAACAAGTGGAGAAGTACAGAAAATGACAGCACGTGGAGGTGAGACTGGGGGAAAGAAGAGAGTGCAGACTGGAGAGGAGGAGAGAGTTTAGCAGCAGGGGAGGCAAAAAGGATGGGATACATAGCGATGGGTTAGAGAGAAAGCACAGCAAAGGGAGATGATGGTGGAAGAGAAATAAAGCCTGATAATCAGATGGAGCAGAGTTAGAGGTGTGCATCAGTCCATGGGTCTGGCAGGTTGAAGTGGTGAGTCCATGCTGTTTGAGTCGCTTCTAGTAGCAGCAGGCTGTTGTGGCTGGTCATCCTGGTCCAATCCCTGTGTCAATTCCCTGGATAATTCCCACGTGCACTTAGAATCGGCACTTTAAACAAGGCACGCTATTACAGTCGCACGCGACTAGGGGAGATGTTTAAGTATGTATGCCCTTGGATGCTAAGATGAAATTCCAGATCTCTAAACCAGGCTCAGCTGAGCCTAGTTGTGGGAGGGGTAATTCACAAGCAGGCCTTATTGAACATAACATGTAAACATTCACAGTGCAGGGTGGAAAAAGTATTTGAACCCCTAGCCTAATGACTTCTCCAAGAGCTAATTAAAGCCAGTTGTGAGTCCAATCAGTATGATGATATTAGATGTGTTGCTGAAAGCTGTCCTGCCCTTTAAAAAGAGCTCTTAGAAGACTTATGGTTGACTTGAATGAAGCTGATGTTCATGTGTTCACAGTAAGACAGACCAATGGAGAAAGTTCCAACATTTTTGTTGACACATCTACAATAAAGAAAACAATAAACAAGAATGGAGTACATTAGATGACACCACAGAGGAAGCCATTGCTGTCCCCAAAAAAATATTGCAGCACGTTTAACCTGGAGCACCTAGATGTTTAACCGCACTACTGGCAAAATATGTTGTGGACAGATGAAACCAAAATTTAGTTGTTTGGAAAAAACACATAACACTATGTGTGGAGAAAAAAAGGCACAGCACACTAACATCAAAACCTCATCCCCACTGTTAAACATGACGGAGGGAGCATCATGGTTTGGGGCTGCTTTGCTGCCTCAGAGCCTGGACGGATTGTTGTAATTTATTACGTTTATCAAGACATTTTGCAGGAAAACGTAAGACCATCTGTCCGCCAACTGAAGCTCTGCAGAGGATGGATAATGCAACAGGACAATGACCCAAAGCATACAAGTCATTCAACAAAAGAATGGCTTCAACAGAACAAAATATGCCTTTTGGGGTGGCCCAATCACAGTCCGGACCTCAACCCGATTGGAATGCTGTGGCATGACCTTGAGAGAGCGATTCCCAAGAATATTGCTACACTGAAAGTTTTGTGAAGAGGAGTGGTCCAAAATTACTCCAGATCTTTGCGCAGGTCTGAATTGCAGGAACTACAGGAAAATACAGGAAACGTTTGGTTAAGGTTATTGCTGCCAAAGGAGGGTCAACCAGTTATTAAGTTCAAAAGTTCACATACTTTTTCCACCCTGCACTGTGAATGTTTACATGTTATGTTCAATAAAAACATGAAAACATAAAATGTTTGTGTAGTATTATTTTAAGCAGACTGTGTTTCTATTGGTGTGACTGGATCAGAGCACATTTTATGACCAATTCATGCAAAACTCCACATACTCCTTAAGGGTTCACATACTTTTTCTTGCAACTGTACATACATGATATAGGAAATAAATATTCCACTCCAGAGGCCAACATCCCAAATCAACAAGAAACTAGCATAGATGATGGAGCAAGGCTATAAGTGGAATATTATTCCCCCTGATGTGACAGGGGCACCTAAACCCCCTGAGCGTTACGCTCATAGCCAGTGCGCCCCTGCTGGGATCGGGTGCAATCACCGGCTCTCACCGTGAGCCTGCAGTGTTTCTGCAAAGCTGCAGGCTTACAGAGCTTTTCTGGCCCTGAGTCCCCGATGACGATGTGCGTAGGGAGGACAACGGTGAATCACGGTGGAGTACAGTGTATTCTGCCGAAATTGCTCGGGAAGCGGCTTTTTTTCATAGCGCGAAAAGCCTGTAACGCCCAGGAGGTTAAGGGCCAAAAATGTTAGATCAGGTGAAATACAGTGAAATCAGATTAGTTAAAAATTCACAAATATAATCATCACAATAAGATTCAAATTGAACATCACACAATAAATCAGCATTAGCTGTCACAGTCATACATACTTGTACAGAAAGCATTGAGGTAAGGCATCAAAAACTTGCTGGTTTGGTAAAAAGTCACTTATTCAGAATGTTCTTTAATTGTAAAGTGGAGCCAAGTGTAAGTTGCA
The DNA here is from genome assembly GCA_036250615.1 of Ptychadena robeensis. Classification (NCBI taxonomy): domain Eukaryota; kingdom Metazoa; phylum Chordata; class Amphibia; order Anura; family Ptychadenidae; genus Ptychadena; species Ptychadena robeensis. The sequence goes on along the minus strand of CM070036.1, from coordinate 40,870,813 downwards.
TAAATAGTGACACTAGTTAAAAAACCAAAACCAAAAACCAGGGGTTTTAGTAGGGAACAGAGAGCCAATAAATAAAGACCATAAAACCAACAATGGTGCTGCAATCATCTGCCATTAAGATAGGATGGTTATGCCAATAGGTCAGGGTCCTAATAGTAGGAGTTAAGGTAGTTAGTGTCCAAAGGTATGTCGATAGCTGCACCGTTTTCAACCTCCCTCCTGGTAAGATATGCTAAAGAAGCGGAATACATGACATGGTACAAAAAAGGGACATAGATTTGCCTCTGATACATACATACAGGATCGGGTAGGTACAACAAGGGACATGAATTACTCCTCAATTACATACGTACATGATGCCCTAAAAGAAGGGACATTACATAGTATGGTACAAAAAGAGACACAGAGCTGTCCTCAATCACATCTCTGGAGCCAAAGTTCTTCCCTGTTAATAGTTTTTTCATGGTTTCTAAAGGTTGCTTAAAACTTCTGACACATGATAGCCTACATGATGGGACATACGTCATACGTCATAATTTTCTCTACTCCACTCCTCTCAGTCGTCACATACATATATATCCTACATACTCTCCCTGCTAATGTCCCACCCCGCTTGTGCTGATAATGTGCGCGGTGGGACATAAGCAGAGAGAGTAACGCCCTCTCCCTGCTAGATCAGCACGATTTCAAGAATCTGGGGAAAATCCGGGATTTCTTAAAATCGGGATTTGGCCGGGAAAGCCACATAAAAACCTGACTTTCCCGGCCAAAACGGGAAGGTTGACAGGTCTGACTTTTTAGGAGAGGTCAGGAGTGACAGATGATCACTATGGTTATGGAAAATTTGTAGTACTTCTCAGTCGCTGGTAAATAGAACTTCACAGGAAAAGAGTGTGGAAAAAATAATGGCGCTGTCTCCACTCCATTGTGTCCGGGTGTTTGGTTGCACTCTGAATGCCTATGGATGACGAGAGAACTGGATGCCGGGCCCCTCTTTTTGTATTGAAGATAACTATATTTTTAATATTTTGAGTGCAAAAAACCCTACTCTATAATAATCCTACAAGATGGGACATACATGTTTCCTCATATACATACATACCGAATATCCTAGAAGAAGGGACATAGTTCTGTCTTCAGATACATACATGATATCCTACAAGCGGGGATTTCATACAAACCTATATACAGTGGAGGAAATAATTATTTGACCCCTCAGTGATTTTGTAAGTTTGTCCAATGAATGAAAAGTCCTCAGAACAGTATCTAGTTCAATGGGAAGTGAGTTAATTCAGGGACACGTGATACAGATAGGAGCGCATCAAAGGGAAATCGATATAAATAGACTTTCTAATAAAAGATATCAACTGATTCGCATTTCCTTAAGTGACAATAAATCATTTGAAACCCTCTACCACCAGGAAGAGTTTCTGGCTCCCACAAGAGTGGGTAGACACTATCCACAAAAAATACCGCTTAGTCCACCCTCATCTCAGACACTGTCTATTGAACTAGTCCTGTAGTAGACAAAGACACCTGGATGTCCACAAATCAATCAAGCAGCAGAGTCCCAAACTCTCCTCACATCAGGGACAGGACCACGAAGCTGTCCAGGATGTCCAGAGACACACATTGTAACCGGCACAAGGCTGGAAGAGAGACAGAAGGTGACCACTGCTTGGTGTGCGATTGCGTCTTTGGCCCGACAAAATGGTACAATTGAGCTACAAAATGACTCATCACTCGATCCTCGTCTCATGGTGCTCCGGCCGCCAGATACTCACCTCGTGGGTGTGGTCAGTTCATCTGAGACAGGGGAAAACGGCATCCGAGCCTAGAACACGGGAGGAGTTAGTGTAATGACACTCTAAATTAGCAAGGATGGTACCTACAGTTCACAAAGAAAAACCAATTTTGGAACACATCAACCTTACCAAAAACAATGAACAAGAACGTGCAATCGATGATAAAATATGTTAAAATCCTTGCAAAAGGGGCTCGCAAGGTCCCACCATGCTCAAACAGTCACTGTGCGGCCCGTCCTGACGTTTGTGTTCCAAGAGAAACACCTTGAAATAGGACTGCAGAGAGTGACTGGGAGAAGGTGTGGCTGTGGGTCTGTGAGGAACCAAAAATAAATACATCTGGGGCATTAACTTTGCACTCGCTGTGTTTGATGAGAAGAAAATGCTGCCCTATGACCCGCCAAAACAACCCATCCCCACCGTAATGCATTGGGGTGGAAACATGGCTAAGCACTAAGTGGGGTGGCGTGTTGTTTCATGCTAAGAGGCCCGAGACACTTAATCGCTTCCCATTAACGGGACAATGGACTGGGAGCCCATGTAAATCGATGAAAGATCCGTGACGACAACCTACCGGCCAACGACGTCGACAGCGACGAAACTGGGGGTTCCCAGGACTGGGGGTGCCAGATCACACATGAACCCAAACATCAGCAAGGCAACAGGTAGTTGTCCGCGAGAAGAAGCACATTCAGTTGATCATGGAGTGCAGCCTAGTCGCTTCCTCCGGACCTTAATCCCATAGAAAACCTAGCTGGCAGGGATCGTCAGCTCATAGTCCAACAGCAGCACCAGCCCTCGAACCATTGAGGGTAGATTAGAGATGGATCTGCAAAGAGTGAGTGGACCAACAGTGCCTCCTAAAATGTGCGCAATACTTGTGTTCATCAATTAACAAGAAAGTTTGACCTCTGTGCGTGAACAAGGTTAGACTAGGGTTTCAAATACTTATTACTCAATGAAATGCCATCAGTTGCTACGTTTATTTAAGTTAAGTTTTCGTTTCCTTTGATGTGCTATCTTCCAGCTGTTACAATAAAAAACCTACCATTGAATATGATACTGTTTCTTGAGACTTTTTCATTTCTTTGTCATTGGACCCAAACTTACAAAATCAGTGAGGGGTCAAATAATTATTTCCTCCACTGTATACATGATTTTGCAGTGCAACTGTAATGGGCAGGATAAGGTAAATATCTTGTATCCACACACTTCTTTTTTTGGTTTTTCATAATGGAAAGCTTGCTTTCATTGTGTCACTTGCCCTATTGTTATTTGATCAACAGTCCTACAGACTTTTGCATAGCAATAAAAAATAGTAAGTGGTTAGAGCAGTTTCTTGGTTTCCGTTCCCTGCGCTATACACGATTTATGATCTTGTTTGAAAGCAGATTTTCTCCATCGTTTTGTCTGGTTAGACAGGCGGCTCGTAACTTCGGTGTCAGCTTTTCTGCAGCCCAGAGTGGTTTAGAAGAAGACAATTTTTTATGGAAAAGATTAGCATTTTGTCAGATTTGCTTTTCACTTTCCTGGCTTTGCGTTGCAGAAGTTTGAATCTAATTGCTTGAAAGGTCTGTACATTTTTGTCAGAGTAACCTTTAAACTTTCTATCAGATCTGATATTTAAACCTCGTTTACACAACACATTGTTGGACAGATGACACATGATTAATAGCTCAGTATCCCTCTTAGAATTATTTCTGAACAATCATATTTGTTGGGTAACAAAGCAGTTTCTTCCTATTCAATTCAATGGGTTGCCATTCTAAGCCTATTATTTTATTTTCTGTATATATGTGTGGTTTGTCATCTTTTCTGCAAAAGTGTATTAAAGTTTAACTTCACTCAGAAAGCAAACAATATCATCTTAAAGCTTATATTTATTTGAATCCTAATAAAGGAACACTTGTAAACAAATCCAATAACTAGAACAGTGGTGGCCAACTAAGTTGATATGGAGGGCCAGAAGTGCGGCCCTTAGCATCAGTAAGGGGCGAATATAACTTTTTCAATCTATACTGACTTGTATAATTTTTAATGAATCAATGAGAGCAGGCAGAGCTAGAAGACATCATTTTTAAATAACAACACTTCGAACACATTGAATGATACTTTGATCATTAAGGAACACTGTGGTAAGGTAATACACATTATATGTCATATACATCGTTATATGCCCCTATTCTCAGGTTATGTGCCGATATATATTATTAAATCATCCCCTGTTCACTGGGGGAATAGTGGGAGCACAGGCACTTACCTGTCTGCTGATCCCCTCCAAAACAATAGAGAAGAGGCAGAGAGGCAATTATATTGATCCAGAAGGGCTGCTTTACAATAACAGTTGGTGTTCATCCCAAAGGTGTTTGATGTTTTTTTTAAAGCCAGAAACACATAGTTTGATATAGGAACCATTTGCGGTTCCCGGCAGCAGCGCGATGATGTCATCCCCATGCAAAGCAATGGACATCAACCGTGATTTACGGTCATGTCAGATATCCCTGTTTTTGGGCATGGCCACATTAGATATGGGCCAGATAGATGGCCGTGACTGCATAGCGCTGGAAGTGGCCATCAATCTGGCCCATATCTATGCGTGTGTTCCCAGCTTTAGATTCTTTTGCAGGGAAACCAAGTTCTTCCAAATTCACCCTAACTGTTCTCACAAAGTATCAAGCATAGAATCGTTTAAAAGAAATTTATTAGAATCTAGGGTCATTTGACAACATTACCCAATTTTTGAGATGGTTAAAAAGCCAATGGTATAATCACCAAAATTGTTGAGATTTAAGATATAGAGAAGGGTTGGGGATACATAAGAAAAAAAAAGGTTTTGCTCTTTGCTACCAGATGTAGTTTTAATGCTGAAATTTCAACTTAACTTTGAACTTGCTTTATATAAAACCTGCATGTGCTAGAACAATGTTATTTTGTATTGTTCCGACAACATTTTCTTACATCTTCAATAATTGTAGTGACGATACCATGTTCAGGGGCTCATAAATCAACTAGTATAAATTTCACAACATCTCTACCAGGAAGCTAAAGCTCTCATAGTATCTGCCAAACCCAGACTCATTCATCAGACTGCCAGACAAAGAAGCATGATTTGTCACTCCAAAGAACATACTGTATTTCCACTGGCCAGCGGTGGTGTGATTTACACCACTTCATTTGATGCTTGGCATTGTGCTTTGAGTTGTAAGGCTTGTATGCAACTGCTCGGTCATGAAAACCCATTCCATGACGTTTTTGGCACACAGTTTTGTGGCAGAGGAACTTAGGGTCCCTACAGCTAGCCATCTTTACCTGCTTTATACCTCAGCATGTTATGAATTTCTGTTGTTCATTAATTCTTCCACTTTGCAATATTACAGTTTAAAATTGCTTATTACCTATCAAATGGGGCAACATTTCATAAACTGGCTTATTGTTAAGGTGGCACCGCATGACAGCACCACGCTTCAATTCAGTGATCTCTTGCTCTTACAAATGTTTGTAAAATGTAGACTGCATGGCTTAGGTACTTAATTTTATAGACATGAGGCAATCGGTTTGAATGAATAGCTAATTCATGGAATAATAGTTATTGTGGGGGTTCCGCTACAAACAGGGTGCTATCAAAACATCAAGCCACCAAACATTGTTCTCTTTAGGACTGCTGTCCATATATATATGCACCACACAGTTGTATGTAAAGGGTTACCGTCACAGGGGTTCATAGCTCCCTGTGAGCCCACTGTTTCCACTGCTCCAGCAGTCACAGGCCTGGGCCCCGCACTCGTTGTGTGCCCCCTGTCTCCACTCAAACAGAAGCCCTGACACACTCTGCACCTTTTGTTGTGACACACCCAGCTCCTCTTACCTGCAACCAGGTGTTAACTGTTAAAGATCGGGGAATAGGAAGGCCCACCCAGTTCCATCCTTCCTATCCCAGAGTCCAGGGGCCCTTTAAGAAAAACAAAAAAACAATGTTGCTGTGCAAAGAATTCCCGGACTCCTTCCAGGACACCACCTAACGGTCTATTTACACAGTGACAGACAAACGGTATGTCACAGTGCGTACCTTTACTTTTTAAATATATAATACATAATAACAAAACACATGAATGAACATATTCCACCACAAGACAGGGCTAAGGTCCTATAGCCATATGATAACAACACCGATCATGACAAGTCGTACATAATTTATATATCATAACAATCAGAAACAATATGGGTTTTTAAATATAACTGAGACAAGTAAACCCAATATTTTATGTAATTGTATTAAATACATTTTGTATATACCACTAACACAGTCTGCAGTTTGGGCAATGAGCCATAGCTACTAGTTTTGATTACAATGCACATTTTAAATCAAACAAAGCCTATATTGTATTTTATGTACATAAAAGGAATCATGAGCCCTGGAATAACTATTTAAATATTTAGAGAGAATATATACAAACGTTATTGTATATAAAGAGATATACAGAGTCCAGGCAAAAAGTTAACTTTCATATTGAACTTTGAACAGTGACTGCGTTAAGGATAGTAAACTCAGTTTTGTAAAAAATCAAAAGAATGATTATGAATGAATGAATGAATAAATGATTAGTACCGTATTTTCTGACATATAGGATGACTTTGGAAACCAGGAAATTTTTTGCAAAAATTGGGCAACATCTTATACGCAGGGTGCCAGGGCTGCTGTCGTGGGGGGGGGGCACTCCTGTCCTGGGCAAGCATCTAGGGGAGCCTGGTGGTCAGCTACCCGGATCCATGCTCCATACACTGCGTGCTGGCTGACAGCAGCCAGAGGGAGAGACCTGCAGAATCCCCCTCGGGCCCTCCTTCCTGATGTGTGTGAATGTGCTGCTACTGAAGGCAAGTGCTCATCAGTGACATTATGGCTAAAAATTGGCAGGCAGATTAAAAATAGCTAACACATTAAAAAGCTGCTCACTTTATAATTTATACACAACTTTAAAAGTAAAATGTTTCGATTGCCAACATTATTTCAGTTTTTATTGTTAAATGTATACAATTAAGTCACTTAAATAACCACAGGGAAACATTAATACCTATGTCTGTGAAGGTTCTCATTTATCCAGGTCATTGTATATCTGTAGTGTTTAATTCAAATCAACTGGACGAAATACAGCAAGTTAAGTTGATTTGAATTAAACACTACAAATATTAATAACTATGAAAGGTTGCTGATAGGGGTGTCAAACTGGGAATGTAAATTACTTGTCCAAAAAAAAATAGATTGGCCTTATATGGGTGTTGGAGATCTGGGGATTGAAAGTCAGAGTAGACATTAACATTTTTATTTGGTGTGCATTGGAAGAGGGGTAGTCTTATACAGCGAGTATATCCCAAACTCTATATTTTAACTGGAAAAGTTGGGGGTCATCTTTAATGCCCAGATGTCTTATATGCCGGAAAATACAGTAAGTCAATACTTTGCCACTCCGTAAGGGAGTTTGGAGGAATATGCTGAGTTTGATATTTAGTAAAGGCACTTGTACGCACCTTAGTATGTACTTTAGTGTAGCTGTCACATGTTTTATACATAGTGCACTTAATGCATTTAGACAGCACTTGCTATAGACAAAGCAAGTTTATATTTAAACAAATGGTATTTACTGAATACTGCAAAAGGAACATTTTATATCTCACCAAGGGCCCTTTGTGTGCTTCACACAGATGTTTTCTCTACAAAAAAAGTGAAGTCATATCTCTTTTTATTTATTAGCTGGAGAAAAAAATCAATGTATTTATTATACATAGGAAACTTCACATTTCTATTGAAGCTGCAGCTATTGAACTGTGGAAATCACTGTAGTGTTAAGACTGATTGTAAAATAGCAACCCTGCCTAGTCTCTTCAAAAGAAGATTAGTGTGTTTCAAACAGAAAGAGGAAACTTTTGTATTCTGTTCAGTGTCATTCCACATTATGTGTGTTTTTTTCCTGTTTCCTTAAATGGAAAATATGTCGATGTTAACATAAAAACATAATAACTATTTGAAAATGCATGATTGAAAATCAAAGAAAGATATTATCCTATACTTTGGTGTAGCACCATGGTATAAAGTAGTTAACCAATTAGCCAGTGCCTCAATGCCTCAGTCTCATTGCAGAGAACAAGCGGAGCATCTTTTCAACAAGGTGACAAAAGTCTGGAAAAGAATGCTAAATGGGCCAGATCCAGCCCCTGTGCCTTAGTTTGCACCACCCCTGCATCACAATTTCCTCAGGATATCTCTAGGAGATCCAAGGACCAAACTGAAAAAGCTAGCTACTCCTATTCCATGGGATGGACATTGTTTACACATGTCTCCTCTCTCATTAATATTCCAAGATCTGAACAAACATAATAGGAGGAAATAATAGGAATCAGATGTGAAGATTGTAATACAGTAGATCCATGAGTAACAACTGGCTTGACTTGTTTGTTTACTTACAACCAGAATTATGGCCATGGCCAAAATGTGTTTCCACTTTAGTGGTTGTGAACCTTGACCAGAGATGTCAGAGAAGCATTCGTATGCTGCATTCTGAGCCCAAATGCAAGGAGCATCAAAATGGCCCCAAATTATATAGAAAAGACAGAAGGAATAAAGAAAGCGAAGGTAATGAAATGAATCAATGGAAAAGAAGAAGGATATTGTGAAGTGATGTTCATGTGACTATCTCACTAATAAGTCCAGCTTGTCATAATGGGCCATCTCTCCAATCTACAAAAAGCCACATACTCTTCCAAGCAGAGTAAGTACACAAGAGAGCCAGATTCCAGATGTTCTTAATAAAGAGAATTCTCCTTCCAAGAACATTAATTAAAAATAATTGGTGTTTCTGGTAAATTAAACATTTGATAAAATTATTGTTTTTTTATTAAGAAAATGTTAGGTAAGGGATGCTTTGGGAGGTTCAGAACATGTTATGGATATTTATGCTTTCATATGGGGAAAAATTTCCCATAAGTCTTGACTTACAACAAACTAGACTTACAACCAACCGTTGGGAATGAATTAAGTTTGTAAGTCAAGGGACTGCTTCATTCATGCCTACACTACACCCTGCAACTGTTATTAGAAAGTTTTTATTCTGAAAATGACTATTTTGGCACAAAGAAATGGCTCTACTGCTTGCCTGTATGTTTGGGCGTAGAGTAAATGTAAGACAATGCAGATTTATCTATGTGATGAAAAAAAAAATACATTGACAGGAATAATGTATTATGTGGGCATCATATTTGTAAAGGTTTGTTTCTCCCTGCTGACTGATTACACTACCATTTTATGTGGGTGCTGTAGACATATTTATCTGTCTTATGAGTCTGTACCATACATTGCTCTCTGGTTCGGCTTATTGTACAACTTCTCAATCAATGAAGATGTAAATGGGTTATTTTTCACAACCTGGTCCTATCACACATATTCTATGTTTATATCTCTTCATGTCATCACTGATACCTAGTGACGGCCGAACTGTCCACAAGGCGGCCGCGAACATAACATGTTCACTTTTCTTCCCCCGGCAAACAGTATGGGTGTTCGACCTGCCCTGTTCACCAGCGGGAAGAAGACGACTGGCCGGATCAGGAGCAGAAAGATCCTGCTAGTGGAAGAATTCTTTCAGGAGAGACCGTAGAGAGAAGCCTGTCTCTCTTGAAAGAAAACTGTCTCAAACCGGAAGTGATGTCAAAGACGTCACGTCGGGGTATCAAAACCGGGAACTGTGCGTGACATCTTTTTCTTGAATAGCCGACTATTCTTTAGGAGCACTAAGCAATTTGTAACTAACAGAAACCAATCAATAATGATCATTTACTGTT
>CM070036.1:40831610-40850808 GCA_036250615.1 Ptychadena robeensis | reverse complement strand
CCCCCCCCCCACACACACCTTAGCCCCTCATCCCTGATGGCCCCTGATGTTACGTGTGACCTATTTTATTTTGTTTCCTTTTATTCCTCCCCCTCTACCCCCACTTTTTCCCCCTGTTTATTATTGTTGTTTTTAGTTGTGATTATTGATCCGCTGTTGAGAACTGCAGGATTGCATTTCTTTTCTATTGTACATATTGACTGTTCTGTTGTTATTCCCCTTGTTCAAAATTTATAAAAATCTATTGAAACAAAATTTATAAATTGTGGAGTAATTGTATTCATTGATATATATTTAAGGGTCCAAAGGAGAGGAATGGAGACTGAGTAAAACCATTAGATTTACCAATTATTTAGTGCAAGGGCCTTGTTAAACATTCTAATTCATTTTTGCTAAATAGAAAGGATATTATGCAAACAGTTTGCAATTTGTATCACCAATTTAAAGGAAGCCTGAACTGTGAGAAAGATGAGGGCTGCCACCACCATTCATCTAAAATGCTAGTCGTCTAAATGGGATTGTGCAAACACATGGATTACAATTATCATTTCAGTCTTTGTCTTAAAAGACACAAGGACTCTCAGTCTGCCTGAGATCAGTGACTCTGAAACCAACTGGATCAACATGACAGCCAGGCAGCTAACATCTAATGAGAGGTAATCGTTGGCAGACAATTTTTTTTAAAGACAGGTTTTTCCCTGCCCTTGTTTACTCCATCAAAATGTAATAAAACATGTAAGTGGGAATTCCATTTGGAATGTTATATTTGCATTGAGTTCACTTACTGGGTCAATTGAATGGTTTATTTTTATGTAGTGCAGGTACAGACCTTGACCTGTACAGATATACCCTGTATGGGTCACTAAATGTATAAAACACTCCTAATGTTGCTTTGTGATATTTTGTGAGTGGCATCCTCCTTGTCGAATTAATGAAAGCACAAAAAACGAATCCCACAATACGTACACACTGGTACCGTAACAGGGCAGACAATGATGTGATCAGAATTCAGAAAAAGGCTACCGGCCATTTATTGAGAGAGATGGCTCAGTCGGCTTTACAAAATGACCCTCATTTGCTAAAAATAATTAACTTGAAAGTAATAACATTCAGAAACAGTATGTGAAGTTGTAATACTCTGTCACCAATATGCCGTGGTCCTGGCAGGATAAACAAAAGACTAAGAGGGTTTGAAATTGGATGTAAGATACAAAAATAATATGTCTGAAGATGACATTTGGACAGTCAATGAGGCATGGAAATACAGGTAAGCTGTTGCAGATGGTTGGGTATTCAAAGGCAACGTTATAGGAACAGACAATGAGACATGGAGAGGCAGGTGCTAGATGAGATGATTGATTTGAGAACAAATAAAATAACAAAAGTATGTTGATACAAGATACCTATTGTACTTTTATACAGCACATCAAAATTCTTGAACTCTTGAACTTTTTTGGGTTTCTACATATTGTATAAGTGTCTGTATATGGTATTTATATAAGATTTCAAAGTGACATATCACTTGATCAACAATTGATATTTATCAATGGAGATTAAGGTCATTCCTATGGTATTAATAGGTCAATGTTGTAATAGTAAAATAATGAGTCATTGTACATTTATTATACTTTACCAGCTCATGATTGTATGCAAGTTATATAGAGGCAGTTGAGAAATTCTTCAAACAAACTTTCTTCAAAATTCTTCAGTAGCGCTGGAAAATAAAGTTCCCACGCTACTGTGCATGCCCAACAGGTTACTTAAGGACATATTACAGGAAGTTACCTGGCCAGGGCTTCTGCTCAGCCCTGTCCATGGGACCTGTACTTCTTCTAGAGCAGACTTTAAATAACATCAGTGTTAAATTAATTATAGTAGAGGACATTGTAAGTATGTTCTTCATTTTTTTAATAAAATATATTATTTTATTATAATAGCAGTTTTTTTTAATTCAACATCCTGAGCACTTTGCTCAGATCACCTGTGTTCTGTCCGTGCATATTAGTATGCTAACTATTTTCAGTGAGATATAAATAAGTGAATGCCTTTAAGACTGCTGCAGTGGTTAACAATTATTTATAAACAATAATAAAATATGGTATTTTAAATGGAATATATAAGTAAGACAGGAAAGGTGCACACTAGAATGGTGTAGACGGAAGGACAAGCTTGATGAAGTAGTCATGTTTTATTGGACACAGTATAATGAATGACCCGCATTCCTGTCTTCATATTTATTCTGTTCTGTTGATACACCTCTACTAATCTGTCTGAATTTCACACCTACACAGTAACATTTACAATTCACAGTTAGGACAAAGAGAAGAAATGATTGATTGAGCTTGACATACGTCTTCAGTCTACATTGCCTGAAAAATTAATAGCATTCGCTATTTCTATGAGGACAATAAACTTCAGATTAAACCCCCACTCAGAAAAAGTCTGCCAAGTACAACTGCCATTACGGGACTAAAACTTTCCACAGTAATGTTTACTACAGGACCATATTGATCATCTGTGCTGCTGATACAGAGTAGGAAAGCAAAACTTTATTATTGTGTTTGCCAGACAATTGTGTCTTATAGATAATATATTTAAAAATTTGGGTAAGAATTCTGTTGTTTTTTGATCAATGAACCATTAATGTAGGTCAGAAAGAAAAAAACTTTGGCTGTCATTGCTTTTGGAAATGTTAGTTGCCTAAGATGATAATACTGAATCACTGTGCAATTAATACTCTGGAGGTTGCGGTAGCAAAGGAAGTGCATAGAGGACCTACGTGGCAATATTTGTGTAAATATTACAAGACTTCTCTATTTACCTTGTCGGACCATCTTCTCCTATTTTCTAATGCATTTGAAAATATAAATACAACTCTTTTTTCTTGTATCTTGTGTGATATATAGAATTTGCATGTTGAGGGTTGCTTTGGTGTTGTTTCCCTTTAATAGATATTTTTTTTTTTTTTTTAGGTTTTTGGTTTTGCCCTCAGCATCCATTCACTACATCATCATGTTTACAAGGAATTGTTTATATTTCTATTTGATTTTAATATAAAAGCAAAACTCATCAATTTCACTTATGACTTAGTCTGTTACGCGTCACAAGAGCCTTGTGCATGGTGTCCACGTTTGTTTGGACTTGGAGATAGTTAAATAAAGTTTATTTGATTGACAAAATTTATTTGAATCATCTCCTGAATTTTGCTCAGGTTCATCATTAGAATATTTCTGGCAGAGGTAGAGAGGTAGAAACACATACTTTCCTCATTTTATCACATTCCTGGTGATATGATGGCAGTTACACGAGACAGCTGTTGAGTGCAGTGGGTTTCTCTATATAGAGATTATTAAAACATATTTAAGTAATTCAACTGTTTGTCTTGAGATATACTTAGTATATCTGGCTGGATAAAGCAACCACACTTTCATAAAATCCTTATTCAGTGTAAAAAATGATGGTTGTATTATCATTGTAGTACCTCCTTTGTTGCCTCTGGAGAATGATAAGGTAATAAACGGTGCCCAAAAATGACAATATATAATTTGTGAAATAAAATTAGAGGCCAAAAAAAGTCAATCTACAAACTTAACCCCCAAAATATGATAGGAAAGAAGATGAAATTCATGTGACTGAATTTTCAAGACTTATTTGAATTATTGAGGTGAATCTGTTCGATTAGCATTATGAGCTAAAATTTGGGGCTAAAACTCCTCAAAGCCAATGTGCAGAACTGTTCCCAACCTTGTTGTAGTGTAGCTGGTTCTACACTACCTTTTTTTCCCCGCAATCACTGGGCATTGTGTATCCATCAGCGCCACACATGTCACATGAGAAAAATGAACCTGATATGTTTTCTTTTTTTTTTTTTCAATGTTCCCACAACCCATAACTACATCTCCTGCATTTGGTGATGATACCACCATCAGCTCACAAATTCATCAAAAGTCAAAAAATTCGACCATCTTTACTTCTCACTGACCTCCATAGTGTTGCTGTGTTCACCATTCCAAAGTTGGAGATAGTTGTAGATATTTTTAAATAAATATCAAGGCTGTCCAAATTCTATATTTTGCATAAATTTAATTTTAATGAAAAATTCAACTCAAACATTTCAATTTTGAACATCATTTATGAAAAAAACTACAAGTTCCTCTGTTTTTTGTAATATTTCTCCAACCCTTATCTATATTTCCAGCAATTTGAGAGATGATACCATGTTCACGAGCTTTGTAATTAACTTGCAAACTCAGATTTTAAAAAGAAATTCCACCACCCCTAGAAAAAAAATTAGCCCCCAAGATGGCTATACTGCCAAAGTTTGTTTACATATCACCAGCCAAGTACAGCTTAGGAATCCAATGCAATGTTTATTATAACTCCAATCTAGACTCCGGAGTACCATCCAGGAGGGTAACTGGGGAAAAAAGAGAGAGAAAAAAAAAAGATAATTCAGCCAGGAGCAGACAGCAACTCTACCTGGCTGGATATAGTTCAACTGATCAACTGCAACAAGTATGGCCATCCTGTGATGTGTTCTGAGTGTTCTCACCCCACAAGTTTCTAACCCCAAGAGTTATGAAGAAAGAACATACAGTTCCAGAATCTATACTTAAAGTATGATGGTCAAAATAAAAAATAAAATTTATGATGCGAGTTTTGAGCATTTTTGTTTGTCCCAGTCATCCCTTTAGCGCTGCTTTGGCTGCTATAGTGATTCCACTGCCACCTGCACTTCTCTTCTATTGGCAAAGCCCCTCACTTGAGCTCTCTATCCAATCACACATTTAATGTGTTTTCTTGTGTGCTTCTTGTGTAATCGAATAGATGTTCTACTTCTACGAAATTGATCACTGTCTGGCTGTACTGGGTATTTCTCATATAGTTACAACACTGCATTTGAATATTGGCAAGCAGATAATATATACCATGGGAATGCCAGCATTTGAAATCAAATATGAAATTAATTTTCTTTTTATATTTGTGGCAGCATTAAAGAATCTTTAACATTACATACCTTTAAGTATAGCACTTATGTATAGTGTATATAAATTATCTCTAAATGGAAAGGTCACAATAAGGGTTGCAAACTAATACAGGCTATAAATATTTTTTATTAATGTATGATTTGGAGAAATGATTTAACTATTATGGTGAATGCGGTTGTATTTATTGTGATCTCATTGTGCTGCTTGCTTTAGGAGAGCTCATCGTCACTATGCTGAGATCAATGCTGCATGCATGAATGAACAAGAACTGAGGGCACTGAATTTCAGACCTGCATGACTGAAAAAGGGGACATTGATAGATGATTGGATTGCTAATTAGCCCAGCCACTGCTACAGCAGCTCATACTTTATTAGTATTATTTCCCTGGCTCATTCATAGAAAAACAACCTTTGTTTTCATGTGTTTTTATACCAAATTCAAAAATATACACATGCATTCGATTATTTGAGTTTATTCTTATTTCCTATTCTTGGACTAGTAAATTATTTGCACGAATGAAATGTTTTTGTATTTATGTGTATGTAGGATGCTGGCCTCCCTTTATGGAATTGAATGCATTACAAAACATTTATCTTTAAGTTATGTTTGTTAAACTTGGATAACCTCATGTATGCATACAAATAGTCTTATTTAGTTCTAATTCCTATGCATATTCCTAAAGCTTTGAAGCCATGAAATAAAACTATGATCATACAACCTGCTTTTTTACTACTTTTCACAGATATTAGTAAACAAATAAAAAAAGAAGTCACTTTCCAATCCTTGCCTTTTCCCTGGCCCCTTTTTCTTACTCTTTCTTTCTTCTTGATTTCTTATCTATCTGTGGTAATAAAGAAACCCGTATTTCGTTTACTATTGGTATATAGACCCTTTGGTATTATAAATGAGTCTGTTTACTATCCTCAAAGTTATCTATATGTCAATAGTCCCGAAACATAGCTCCCTGCCTAAACCATTTATATTGGGTATCCATCACTCACCTACTTTTTTTTGTTTGTATGGCTTATTTTTTGCTCTGAAGACTCAGCATTTTCTCAGTTGCAGGGGGTTAAGACTTTCACTTCATAAGTGCATTTTATGGATCACAAAAACAGTATATTTCTGTTGTATTCACTGACAGCAACTGCACCTGGCTGGATATAGTTATCAACTGCAACAAGTATGGCCATCCTGTGATGTGTTCTCAGTGTCCTCACCCCACAAGTTTCTAACCCCAAAAGCTATGGAACCATACAGTTCCAGAATCTCTACTTAAAGTAAGATGGTCAAAATAAAAAATAAAATTTATGATGCAAGTTTTGAGCATTTTTGTTTGTCCCAGTCATACCTGTTATATAGTTGTATTGATATTGTCAGCAGGTCTTTTGCTATAGGGTATTAATCATTAAACACTACCAGGGGTACATTATTCAGCTCTTATTTATGTAAATGAGAAGTTTATTTCCAAAGAATTTTTTTTACTTTTTAGCATGAACTGTGTATCACATATGTAAGTAAAGTTCGTCTTTAGGTATTAGCATATCCAACATGACTTTCTCCATAAGCTGGTAATTTTTCTGCCCAAATGTGGCTACAGTTCTCCATGCTATAATCTACGGTGTTAAAGAAAAGGTAGCCCTAATCGATACTGAAGTCTACATTCCTTGACAAATACATGTTAAATGGTTCTGGAACTTTTCTAAGCATCAAGCAGCAACCCCTAAATACCTAAGTGGTGCCACAAGTGATGAGCCATACTTGCCTATCCAAAAATAGCTTGACAGTTTCATGACTATTTGCAGTTTGTCAAAACTGGAGCACTTGGTAACAATGTAATGATGTGTATAAATGTAACTGAAGGTAAGAATTGCTAATCACTTAACCATCAAGTCATACCAATCCTACCTCATGTGCTCTAACATGAACAAATCACAGCAAATAAGTTAAACAAAGCAGGAAATGTTAATTTTCCTAAATAATTTTGGTGACGCCATATTAAAAGCATCAAGAAAGGTTTTCTGAAACTCAAAAAAGCTGCCAATTCTAATGTAATATCGAGACCTAGGGTTAAAACTATCAGACGTCCAAATGACATCTGGCTTCTCAGCTACTACAGATTATTGGCTGCAGTGTTTATCAGTGCATTATTCATCAAAACTGATGATGCAAAGTACAACATGCTGTCTGAATCTCCGTGTCTGAGTGGGAGATAAGTTGGCAGAGGAGCCTGGTATTCTGTGAGCAGCATGTAATCAATAGTGTGGGTGCTTGTTCGTTTTATGTTGATGACTATTCCCTCTGGTGTATCTTTGTGAGACTTTTTTTTGTTCACTACATCACCAGCTGTGCATTTTATCTTCTTCCTCATCTTAATACCAAAATCTGTAAAGAAGCGAGGATGGCAATGCCTTAAGTCCTTGAATGTGAAATTCAAGATGTTAGGAAGCAGGGGCAGACTCTGTCTTTTTGTATGGATCCATTTGATGATATTAGTATCTATGCCCTTTGATATAGATGACAAAGACCTGCCAACCTCCAGTAGAAGTAGAAATCTGGAAGAGAAGATGGGGATGAATAGGACATACCCTTCGCAAACCGCAAACCAGCATCACCAGACAGGGCCTCAGATGGAACCCCCAAGGCAAGCGGAAGAGAGGCCGTCCAAGAAACACCTGGAGACACGACCTCGAAGCAGACATCACAAGGATGGGCTACTCCTGGAGTCAAGAATAGCCCAGGACAGAAACCCCTGGAGATCTACCTTTGGCGGCCCATACCCCGGAAGGGGTGAAGGGCGTAAGTAAGTAAGTAAGTAAGTAAGTTGTGGTGCCAAAAAGAGAGCTAAAAAAAACGTTACAGCTGGAGATAAAATCTACTTCACAAGAAATTGTAGTAACTGATAAAAATACACACTTGCATAAATAAATGATAGGTAATTTATTAAAAAATTGGATTCCAAAGGGGATTCTGTGTACAGTATATCCCTTTTAGTGAAACAGACAGAGAACATGTTAGCAACTCTGTGCGACTAAAAGTTTCTAAAATTAAGGATCTATACTTTTTCTGCTAAAAAGATTATTTAGAATTCTAAAATGTTTCAGCATACAGTTTATAATGGAAATAGAATAGTTTACATTGAGTGTGTTAGGGCCACTGTGTCCTGGGGTGGCTTGAGCTTGCATGAATGCTCCCAACTTTTCTTCACCCCAGTCAGTCCGTCCAACCAGGTGGATTACACAGGCATAACCCATGTTGTAACTGCAGCCTCTGAATAGTAAGAGTTCTCCAATTAATGTCAGGTTTTCATATTCACCTCCTGCAGGCATGGGTAGAAACAGAGTGCTTTCCCAAGTGATCCACTTTATCCTTTATTTACCTTTACCGCTGCCTACCCTATATCAATCTGGCTGCTGCATGACTTCACTACCACTTATAGTGTATAGTATAGTGCTGGGTGTGATCTGTTGAGCTGTTTCTTTGTATCTGACCTGTGCTTATTATTAAAGCTTAATGCTGGGCATACACGTACCAATTATCCAGCGATCGTTTTTTAATCCAGTCTCAATTTGTCTTGCATGCACACATTTATGGGTTTGGAGTGGTGTTAGCTGAAGAGCTGGCCAGTGACCAACAGCACACAAACAAAGGTCATTTCCACAAGAATTAAAACTATCGCATGAGACAACTAACAGCACTCGATTTATGTGCTTTTTATTAAAATTCTCCATCAGAACGGATTCGTGTGCGATCGTTTTTCTGTCCGATTTTTCACAAAATCGATCGCTTTTGGCATGCTTCAATTTATATTCAAATATTTATCTGATCGCGCGATCGATTTTGATAAATGATCGCACTAAAAATCGTGCCGTGTATGCCCAGCTTTAAGATTTAAATTACATGGTACCAAGAGTTCTGTAGATGTAATGGCCAGGTGTACCAAAACTTCTGTCCACATAGTGTAAACTGGCCTCTTCTTTGAAGCTGTGTTTCCCTTTAAATACTTTCTTTTGTCACTTTTCTGATTTCTTTTACACCTTTCTTTACCCTTTTCTTTTATTATCTGTTGGTTGGAGACAGATAATTTCAATCTTAAAAATGTATTTTCAAATGCAAATTTTGTTCCACGTTTCTTATCAGGCTTAACCTTTGACCGGTATAAATGACTTCACGGTTGTTCAGTTGAATATTCAAGGCTCCAAATAAGAGAACTAAAGCATTCAGGCATATCGATCTCTACAAGCAGGCTTGGTTTGCCTCCAAGAAACAAATTTTTCTAGAAGTGCAATATAAAGATTTCTCAGAAGACTATACATACAGGTATATATGAAGCTTGTGCAATGCCAAAATTTGTGATGTTATGGATATGTCTTGGTGCAAAATGACATGTTAGATCTTGGGAACTTATTATTTAGATAGAACATTGATTTGACAAGTTTAAAAAGTTGCTTAACAATTATCGCTGAGAGGAGACAGCCTAAATCCTGGGTGGATTCTGTCTATTCAAAATGCTGAGAAAGGGCATTAGAGTCCCTTTAAACTAAGATTCCTCTTTTAAGAAATTTCCAGAGTTAGTGCTAGTTGTATGTGTGCTTAGTGTTACTTGCAAAATCGTGTTTAAGTGGCTAATGTTAAATCCTGCATTCCTTCTGAGAGACATTGTGTGTGCGTACAAATACAGTATCTCACAGAAGAGAGCACACCCCACACATTGTGGTAAATATTTTATAATAACTTTTCATTAGTGATGAGCAGCATAGGCAATATTCGAATTCGTGATATTTCGCGAATAATTCTACTAATATTCGATTCTATATTCGGAAATTCGAATATTCGCGGTAATACCATGGATTGCGAAAATAATATTCGCAATTGCAAAAAAAATATTCGCACCGCGAAAATCTTTAAAATGAATGGTCACATGCTATGTTTGTTTTCGCACTGCGAATATTATTTTCACAATACATGGCAATATTGCGAATATTCGGAATTGCGAATATCCGCCGAGATATTCGAGATATTGGCGAATTCTCGAATTGCCGATATTCGCGAAAAATATTCGGCATTCGAATATTCGAGCTCAACACTACTTTTCATGGGACAACACTGAAGTTATGCCATGGTGATACAATGTAAATTAGCCAGCATACTGCTTAGAAAATGGCAAATAAGCTGCCCTCTCAAAACATTTAACACGCAGGCATAATGTTTAAACCTTTGGAAACAAAAGTAAGTACACAAATTGTGCTCAAAGTGGCAATATTTTGTGTGGCCACCATTATTATCCAGCATTGCCTTACTCTCTTGGGCATAGAGTTCACTAGAGATTCACTGGTTGCCACTGGAACTCTCTTCCACTCCTCTATAATGACATCATGGCACTGGTGGAGACCTTTTGTTTCTTTACCTTCCATTTGAGAATGTCCAAAAGATGCTCAATAGGTACGTTTCTTAGCTTCAGTTGGAATACTATCCTGTGGCCCAGAATAAGGCGGGGATGAAGTTTTGCTTCACGAGAATCACCGAATGATCGCACAACGATCATTCGGGGAATCAATCCGCACCACCTGGGGGAATTGATCCCTGGCTGATTCTTTAGATGGGGACCCTTGGCCGATTCCCAAACGATTGATTGAACGTTTGGGAATCAAATGAAAGATTGAGTCGTGTATGGCCAGCTTAAGTCTCATTAACTCAACTTGTTAACCACAAATTTTGATTGCAGAACTTAATTGACATAATAAAACCAGAATGAGAAGCACCTATAAATAAAATGAGATTCTGAAAATATGAAGCAGCAATTGTCATATCAATGGCAGGAGGCACCTAAAATAATCTAATGTAAATTATACTTAAGCATACCAACATATCATTAAATTATAAGTTAATATAAGTGATAGTTTGAATTTAGGACCATTCTTTGTTTTAGCTTAACAGTCAGTTCTGCTAGGATATTAAATTTACATATTTGAAACATTGTTCCTTTAAAAAAAAGTTTTCATCTTAAAAGTGCTTTTTAGATTATCTGCTTGGCACTGGGGGATCCATCTCTCTTTCAGAGAAATGTTACTCGCATAATAGGATAGTCTACAACAAATTTTCTGGTATTACACAAATGACAATTTATGTAGTATGTGATATGGCTCATCCTGAAGAAATATTGGCATCCATAAAACTTACTGGACTGCAAACCTGTGTAAAAATGACAGCTGGATAGGAAAGCCACGTGACTGGTTATAAAATCAATCACAAAAGGCTGTACACGTGTGAAAGGAGAAATAATGGTACTTGTGTTTTAATAAACTCACACTAAGGAAATCAAAAGAATAATCTGTGTAATTTTCAAGGTCAAGCTACCGATTAGCCCTTTCATATCCCTAGAAGATGAATGATGCTTTGATTGGTTCTTGACATGAACAAAACCTAGAGACATGCTGTCATGTCTGGAGCATGCTGACGTAAGTCCTAAAGCCCACATTTATATAAAACTTAAAATGAATCCAATAACTAGAATCCGATATACACTTTTTAACAAGACTTTTATTATATATTAATTAAGAAAACGATATTGATTCAATGGTTCTGCCATGACTGTTCACACTCATGCACTTCCTTCTAAAGGGCGACAGTTGTTCTTGTGAGTTGTCGTTCTATTACACATTGTCCCAGCAAAGAGGGCTGTGTCAATTAACTTTTGTACAGACATGCCCTACTGAGAAATCATACAGTGGTTGCAGGATTATATGCATGTAGACCAGGAGCAAAAGAAATTCAGAAGCTCAGAGACATAGAAATACATGCATACGTCATGTTGTGCCATGCTGATAGACTTTTACTCAAGAAGAATAAATGCTCTAATGAAATCAAATAGTGATTTAACCAAATAATATTTTAAGTGTGTAAACCTTCTGGGCGGTTTGTAGATTTCTGCCCTCCTTTGGCCCCTGAATGGGCTTTAAAAAAGCGACACCACCTCCATTACATGGAGGTCGATGGAGCTGCCTAACCCCCGCCCCTCCGGCATCATATATGGCGTCATCGGGGCAGGCCGGAAAGATTGGCAGGTCCATGGATATAAAGGATCGCTGGGGGCTTTCAGTGGACAGGTGAAGTTTCCTGCTGTTAGTTCCGGGTAAGTTTTGTTAGCAAACAAACTCACCCTGAGTTAACTTAGGCTAAACAACCAGGAGGTTAATGTATGTTTAGGTGTTGAACAAATTTTTTTACACACCTTTGGCATTTATTTCATTAAATAAAATGAAAATAAATAAATAAAAACTTGTAGGCCAAATATAATTATACTGTGAGCCGGATTTGGTCCTTGAGTCTGAGTTTGTTACCTCTGGTCTACATGCTACTGGTTGTCCAACACCCAGAAAAGGCTGATTACAGTAAAATCAGTTACAATAGACTGTTCTTGTTGACAACCATCGACCTGTTCCTGAGTGGTTGACTCTCCACCAAGGCAACCAACCAATTATTTACTTGAAACCTCCCTTGCGATACGCTCAAAGCCAGTTCAGGCAAAAGGACACCGCAACTATTGCTGCGCCCCATGTGGCACGGCGCGGGAGCTTACCTGGTCCGGCTGTTTTTCTCTGATCCAGTTCAAAAGTGGATCCATCTAGCAGAAATGCTCAGTGGGATTCACTTCTGGCACAGAGACCCGGGTGCCTCCGGAAATAGCCGATCTCTCCGGTTATTTCCGTGATCGGCACTCGTGTGCCACAGCCCGGGCGGGAGATTTAAAATTTAAAGGTCAAGAAATTTTCAAGATTTTTTTTTTCTCATTAGTTTACATTTGTTTTTTGTTTTACATTTTGATTGGATTGGGTAAATGTTTTATCCAATCCAAATTAAAAGAAAACAAAACAAATGTAAACTTATAAGAAAAAAATAATAATTAAAAAAAATATTTTTTTTTCTGTACCTCTAAAGCCAGCCATAGCGCTTCAATCTGTGGCCGATTTTGCGAATGATTACCATGCGCATTCAGAGTGATCGCTTGGTGATCAATCACAAAATGAACGCGCCCACCTGGAGCAACTGTTCATAGTCGCACAAAACTTTGATCAGCCAGAGAACAAAAGTTTTTCTCTGGTTGATCGCCAGACAAGGGTCCCCATCCAAAGTATCGGTTGTCGAATCGCAAATGGTGTATTTCGAACGATTGACCATGGCATGAGGATGTCAACGCCCGCATGATGATGATAAACGCCCGCCAAGCATAGCGTCTATGGCCGGTTTAACCTCCCTAGCGTTACGCCCGAAGCAAGTGCAGGCGCAGTCTGATCGTGAATCAAACTGACCACGTGCCGGAATCAGGCGCAACCGCTGGCTCTCTGTGTGCCTGCAGCATTTCTACAGAGCTGCAGGCAAACAGAGCCTTTCCGCCCCCATCGGCGTCATCGGTGACGCCAATGGGGGCGGAAAGGCAAAACACTGTATCACTTTTGGTACAGAAATCTGGACCTCAGTGAACCGCCAGGGAGGTTAAGGTCCCCACACATGCAACGAGCGGAGACCCATTTTGTCGCCGACCGATGTGCATGCGCGTGGCCATCGGTCAGCGACAAATTCAGCCGCCGATTGCAGGTGCCCACATGGGGCGTCAGATCTCTCTCGTCCCAAAGCTCAGTCGGCCAGAGACTAGCATCCTCGTTGAAACTAACAGCCGGCACACAAAGGTTGCCCGCCGGTGCTGTGAGTGATGGAGAGCAGCGTGATGAGCTGCTCTTCACAGCTCATCTGTGGTCCCCACTCAATACATGTGTGGGGACATTTACTGTAAACAAACACAGCAATTTAAGGATTTAAATCTAAAGATAAGATGAGGGGAGTCATATCATTTCATATGTCAAGCTCTGGCTAAACCAGTTAGCATTTGATTCCTTAACTAACAATATTTTCTATAGTCTATAGTGTAGCTGCCTTAGTGTGCAATGACCTGGACTGACCTCCATGGATATTACTCACACAAGAGAAGCCGATAGAAATTCTAGTTACAATTACTGTGTCAAGCCAGCAGGTAAATGAGGTAAACTAGACTTTGATTAATTAATCCTAACCTATGCAAATACGCTCTTGTAAAACACTGATATGTCAAAAAGAGACATATATATTTTACTTGGATTAATTTAGAAGAAATATAAAGATCTGTTTATGGAATTAAATAGTAATTATTACATCTATTAATATTTTAAGATTTTAGAGACACCTAGCAAAGCATCTCAAAATAAATATGCATTGAACATGAAATATTATAGTAGAAAAGCAAGAACGAAAGTAGGCATAGTTCAGATTGGACAGTTTCAGTGTTGCTGCCACCTGACAGTCATCCTTTAGCCAAAACTGCCCAGCTCCAATTATTTCAGTTGTGAGCTTGTGATTGACAGTCGATTGTGAGTCACCCCTAGCTGCCTAGTTGGCCAACCATGGGCGTAATGCAGCACAGTTGCAGTTCACAGCTGATCGGGAGTTGCAAATTGGTGCACCTGACTGTATTTCTCTAACCTAAAGTGTGAGCTCCTAAAAAAAGTCACAAAAAAAGTTCTTTAGTTTAGAAAAGTCACTGAAAGACATTACCTGAACCATGGCCCATGGTCTTATACTATATACCAGTGGTGGGCAACGGAATTGATATAGCCACAAATACATTTTCAATCTATATGGACTTGTATAAGCAGGCATAGCCAAAAGACATTCATTTTACATTTTAAATAACAAAACTATACAGCAAGCATGAGGGAATACTTAAGTATGGTAATGCACATTTTGTGTCATGTATATCATCAAAGCCTCAGATTAAAAGGTTATGTGCCCCTATTCTGAAGTTATGTGTCATAATATAAATTATACAATCACCTGTTTGTTGGTGGGATAGTGGGAGCATAAACACTCACCTGTCCACCAATCCCCTGCCAACACGTCTTTGCCCGGGATCTTGTTAGAGCGGGAAGAGGAGGATAGGCGTGGGATTTGCTCAGGCACCACCTGGGTCGCTGATTATCTTTCATGTATGCTTAACCGAAGCCTCAGTCACTTGCCTATCCTCATCTTCCCTCTCTACGAAGATGCCAGGCGAAGATGCCAGGCGAAGATGCGTCTGCGGCGATCAGTAAATAGGTGAGTTCCTATGCCCTATGCATTAACAGTTTCGGGGGCCGCAAGTGGAGGATTGAAAAAAAAAATCAATGACAGAAAAACCTGGGACTAAAAAGCAAAGACTGAGTAGGTGAGAGGGCCAAGAAGGTTTGGAACACATTGGGAAGGGTATCAGGTGCCCAACAGGATAAGGTAGCAATCTCTATATATATATATATATATATATATATATATATATATTATCTTTCCCATTTAGGGCAACCAAACAACAGGTGACCAATGACTAATGTTGCTTTCAGACATTCATTCCTACAATGGGCAATCACATGGAATTATGAAATATAAAGGATATGAAATAGAATATAAAAGTGAAAAGCGTGCTGGCCAAAAAAAATGATAAAACCAAGCACCTAACTTTCCTTTAGAAAACGTAAATAGTATACAATTCAATAATTAAAAGGAAAGCAACAAGCAAAATCTTAATTTAAAATGTGTCAGTGTACCTTTTTGGGGAATATATTATCAAATATCAAAGTAAAAAAACTGTTCTACAAACTCTTTTTTTTTGCAATAGTTTTATTAAATTTGTCGAATTTTCAAAAGTAAGGAATCAATAGGTAAACAATCATCATGTGAAAATACTGTACAGAGAAAAAAAAACACATGAAAACAAAATGTCCGTAAAAAAGCTGACTTTGAATACAATCACTACTAAAACCCAAGAAAAGCGGCAGAGAAAGAAAAGAAGGAGAGACAGAGACACATGGTTCCAACTTGAGGGTGGGGAGGAAAGGGACAAATTCAAGAGGACAAAAGATAGTGGGCGATCCATGGGAACCAGACTTTTATGCTACAAACTCCTTTTATATCTTTTGTAACTTCATGTTTTAGGCTGTAGGCTTTTAAATTATATATTATGATACAAGGTGAAACTTTATATTGAAATTTTTGCCATAAGAAAACTATGTATACAAAGTACCACAGTATGTAAATATTGTATTTTAACTCACATTAAGTATTGTAAAGTGCACATTGGATTGAGCAAAAGCAAGTTAATTAAATTTTGTAAATAGTAAATTTTGCTTGTTGCTTACCAGACATGGTCTGCAGGGGTAGTGGTGGTTAGGGGGTTCCAATAAGTGATGAACAGCATAGGCAATATTCAAATTTGTGACATTTCTCAAATTATTCTCCAAATATCCCAAAATTCTAAAGTTTGAGATCCTCCTGTTATTATGTAATGTGAAAATCGGCACTTTGACGTGCAAATATTGTTACTTTCCCCCGAATCTTGAATATTTGAGATTGCGAAGATATAGCGCTATATGCAAGATCTTAACAAATTCTCAAAGTGCTAATATTTGCAACAAAAATTTGCGATTAGAATATTGGCGCTCAACACTTTTTCCAATCAACCTTTTTTTGAGGGAGGTATGTGTGTGTGAAGTACCATATGCAAGTGATGTTTATTTTCTAGTATCTGGGCCAGAGAAGGTTGGTTTCAGAGATTAGGCAACATGGGGAGGCATTGGGTTCCATGATGAACCATGAAAAATGTGTTTTCTATATTTTCTATATGGGAAGAGAAGGTGAAGGGTTTCTACTCCCGAAGGTCTTTACTGAACTAAAGTCAGTGGTTTGACAAATTACGAAGGCAGACTTGTCTAGGTAACTAGAAATATGTATCAGTTTAACCAGCTTCCCTGTATGTAAAAATGTTTAGCTGTTTGTTCCTGGTATTTGGTGCATTTGGAAAGTATTCACAGTGCATCACCACATTTTGTTATGTTACAGCATTTTTACAAAATGGATAAAACATTTTTTTCCTCAGAATTCTACAGTACATGCTGTAATATTTTCCTCTGTGTCTTATTTAAGTATCTACCGGGCACCCCCAACAGATGAGTATATATATCCTTTTGAAATTATTGTTCTGTTAAGCCTCTATTAGGATGTTCACTTGGTTTCAGAACATTTGGATCCTTGGACGTACCCTTTTGCATTTGGCATCTCCAACATTTATCCGATGCCTGCAGATATATATTTTTAAGTCTTTCTAGAGTATAATATTAGTGATATATGATTTTATATATGTTTCCTGTATACAAGGTGCAAATAGAAGTCTTTCCTGCATTTTCCCATATCTTTCTCCATTCCTCTATTGATAGCTCTTTTCCCAGAATACTTTCCCACTTATGCATATATGGAAATGTATGTCTTTTCCTTCTCTACCCTCTCTAGTAATAACTTATATATGTTCGAAACTACACCTTTTGCTGGATATTCAGGAACACATATTTTCTCAATGTTTGTCAATTCTGCATGGTTTGAGGTATTAGTCTTGGTTATGGCAAAGTGTCAGATCTGTAGGTATACATACATTGCATTTAGTGATAGATCCTTGAGATTTTAAGATGGCTGTGCATTGACACTTCCTATCCTACCTGCTGAAGCTTGAGAGGTGCTGCAAAGAGGAATGGGCGGGTCTGACCAAGGGTAGGTGTGCCAAGCTGGTGGCATGATATACTTGAGG
Source organism: Ptychadena robeensis (assembly GCA_036250615.1). Classification (NCBI taxonomy): domain Eukaryota; kingdom Metazoa; phylum Chordata; class Amphibia; order Anura; family Ptychadenidae; genus Ptychadena; species Ptychadena robeensis. The sequence continues at coordinate 40,833,185 of CM070036.1, read as the reverse complement.
CTGTAATTGCATTGAATGGTGCATCAACAAAGCATTGCGTAAAGGCTAAGAAAACTTATGTACATGTGATTTCTTATTTTTTTATTATTAATAAATTTGCCTTAAGCTCAAGTAAACTATGTTCACATTGTCATTATGGGGTATTGAATGAAATTAATTTAAACCATTTTAGAATAAGTCTCTAACATTACAAAATATGGAAAAAGTGATGTGCTGTGATTACTTTCCGGATGCAATGTATCTGGAAATAGACTTAACCTCCATATGCAGAATGTTACATATCTGTTCAGAAGGGAGGATGGCCTAGATGCGGTAAACCGGATAGTTTTCTTTTTTCTGTTTTTTTTCTTCTCCCCGCTGTCGACTTCCCCTGCGGTTGAGAGGACCCTGTTCGGCGAACGAACAGGGTTCGTCTCAACCGCTAGGGAGGTTTAGGATTGTCTAAATGATGTGAAGAGGTTGGAAATACAATTTAATCATATGGAATGGAAAGTTTGGGAATTTGGCCAGGCTCACCGTCCATGTCAAATTGTGTGTTGCAAAGGTAAGAAAGGTTCATTAGGGTTTGCAGAGACTTTTGCAAAACTTGTGCTTAAGTCCCTCTTCAAATTATCTACAGAAGGGTATTGATTACTTCCATTTCTCTATGGTATTCTGAGTGCTTATATGTGTCATCCATAACTCTAAGTAATTTTGATTTGTACACAGTGTTTCTAGCTGGATTTGTGATTAGAGATGGTAAGTTTAATTAATGAGTAGTGATGAGCGGCATAGGCAATATTCGAATTTGCAATATTTAGCGAATATTTAGACTAAATTATAAACTATATTCGGAAATTCGAATATTCGCGGTATGACCATAATATTGTGAAAATCATATTCGCATCGCGAATATGATTTTGACAATACATGGTCATACCGCGAATATTCGAAGTCGCGAATATCCACCGGCATATTCGAGATATTGGCGAATTCTCGAATTGCCGATATTCGAGAAAGATATTCAAAATTCGAATATTCGAGCTCAACACTATCAATGAGATGCTTACATTTTGACATAAATATAGTCATGGTCTGCAGACTAAAACAAAGCCAACCAAACTCTGCCACTCTGCTGCTTGGTTGGGTAATTGTTAGTGTGCATACAATTTTCATGCTAATGGAAAATATCAGCATCTCATTAACCATCTCTAGTGATGATTTTAAGTGTTGTGTGCCTGTTACTAGGTGATTATTTTCCCCTTTGTTGTATTGTATTTGTTATTACGAAACTCTTTTAAGGAGCATATGCCACTGCCTGGTGACACATGCCTTATTAACTTTGACTGATTTCCAAATGTTTCCATACAGGGAGTGCAGAATTATTAGGCAAGTGGTATTTTTGTGGAATATTTGTATTATTGAACAACAACCATGTTCTCAATGAACCCAAAAAACTCATTAATATCAAAGCTGAATATTTTTAGAAGTAGTTTTTAGTTTGTTTTTAGTTTTAGCTATTTTAGCTATTTTCACACATCTGTGTGTGCAGGTGACTATTACTGTGCATAATTATTAGACAACTTAACAAAAAAC
>CM070036.1:40802739-40819595 GCA_036250615.1 Ptychadena robeensis | reverse complement strand
ACAGACTCCTCCCTCTGTTGTTGGTTCCCACGTACATTACCCCTGTGGAGGCGTGACACAGTAAAACATTACTATATCCAATCTCATTTATTCTTGTGAAATTGTCCATAGGAACCAACCAGAATCTTTAACTTGTCTGTCCAGGGGACAATGAATTTTGGCTGCTTTGGGCTACTGCACTAAAAAATTTATGTTTTACAATAAGGATGCATTGTTCCATGAAGCCAATGGTTCCTCATATCATTATTCTTTTCTGTTTATTCTTTCAATTTATTGTAATGCAGTACTACTTTTTTTTTATATTTAAAAATATAATTTGCTTTAAACATTACTATTCATTTTCTTATCCTTTAAGGATACCATTAGGGTAAGTGTTTGGACGTGCCATGTCATCCTAATAAATGGATTTACCCTCTGTGTGGCCTTGCGCTGTGTTCAGTTTTGTATCTGTCACTGTTTGTGATGTCATTTCTGACTGTATCTCAGAGAACAATTTCATAGCAGCAGGAGGGATGTGTTCAAGACACAATGATGGTTACACCGATTCACTTGAGACTCAGTGATGGGTACGCACAAGTTACAAGCCATTTGCATATGTCCTTCTACCATGTCAAATACTGCCTATGTACATTAATTGTGTTATTAAAGTGGAATTGTCAATTACTTACCCTTAATCTGAATGTGGAATAAACAAATGGTCAGAGTAAAAAAACAGGCTTTTCTAAACAAGAGTTGTTTTTTTAATTTCTGGTGTTTATTGAAGCGGATCAGGTCAACATGTAGTGCTGAAATGTCCAATGAAATGTGATCTTTAGAATAACACACTAAACAATATTAAAACCAAAAAGAAGAAAAAAGCAAATGGTATTCCAGAAGAACCATGGCTACATATGAGCTAGATTTGAACATATATCCATATTTATTTCATAAAAACCGTTACACAATCAAAGACATTTACTGATACCCAGTACAACGACTACCAGTGAATGATACATATTTTGTGTGATCATTTCTTCATGATGTCACATTAATTGGTCCTGGACGCTGGAGTATGTAAGTAGATATGACAACTATTTGTCTTCTCAACTGGTTGTGGTCTTGGTTGTTATAGTTATAAGAGAAGTTTTTGCAAACCCAAGATGGAATCATAGACTCAACCTATGTACAAATTTTGACAGATCCAGGGAAGAACAATTATTCTGAGGATCTATGGATTATGGACTTATTTATTTACAGTAAGTATATCTCCCTTGTTTGGTGTTTTAATTAGGAATGCTTGTGATCCCGTCACACTACTTGTGCACCACCTGTACCCAGTGGACTGCCGTTATATTTGTGGTTGGGGGACTTCTATGAAAAATAACCTAAACACACTATAGTGGACTTAGGAACAATCTAGCGATTGATTGGAGACAAGGTTGATTATCAACCAGGTAAATACTGACAAGTTTGGTTGGTCTGGCATGATTTACAATAGTGTTATTGAGGACTCTTTTGTGAAATGAATGTATATGTTGCTGTTATTAGATCCAATGTATCAGTGCCTCCTGATGAAGCCCTAAGTGGGTGAAACGCGTTGAGGGTAATTTGGACTGGACATAACAATAATCAGCAAGTCTTACTATCTGGAAAGCTATGTATCAAATATGTATCACACACTGGTAGTCGTTGTACTGGGTATCAGTTAAATGTCTTTGACTGTGTAACATTTTTTATGAAATAAATATATATATATGTTCAAATCTAGCTCATATGTAGCATGGTTCTTCTTCTTTTTGGTTTTAATATATGCATATAATTATTAATGGGATATTGACCATGACATACACATTTTCATACAAGTAAGCAACAACCGCTCCTCTCTCCCCTGAACACACTAAACAAGTTTATGTTTTTATATTTTACAGACGTTCGTAATAGAGATCCAAGAATGGGGAATGAATAGGGTAACAAAGGAAGTTATGCGATTTAACTACAATAGAAGACAAAGAGATTTATTGAAATGAATCATAGATTAATATGAGAATGAGTTTTTGGTTTATTTTCTGCATTATCTATGCCTTAAAAGTCCCCAATTCCTCTGAATGGAGATGTATTTTCTTGGAGACCTAGACCCCATAAATTGTATTTCCTTGTTTCTGGGATGTTGGCATAGGCACACGTATAAAAGGTAGATGCCATATTGATTCATGTAAATCCTTGAGATACTTCTGCAGCTTACTTGTCCACCTGTGGTAAACTCAGGTTACTGTACATGGCTTGGAAAGGTGCCCACCTGTCTATATAATGTCCCACAGTTGGCAGTTCATATCAGAGCACAAACCTTGTATGAAGGCAAAGAAATCGTTTGTAGACCTCCGAAACAGTAATGTCTTAAGAGAAACATTGCAGAAAAATGTCTGCTGTTTTTAAGGTCGCAATGAGCATAGTGGCCTCCATTATCCGTAAGAAGTTCAAAACCACCAGGACTTAGGACTAGAGATGGCTGGCCATCTAAACTGAGCAATCGGAGGCATAAGGCCATAGTCAGGGATGTGACCAATGCTCACTCTGTCAGGGGTCCTCTGTAGAGAAAGGAGAACCTTCCAGAAGGACAACCATCTCTGCAGCAATTCAGCAATCAGGCCTGTATGGTAGAGTGGCCCGATGGAGTTTGCCAAAGGACACCTGAAGGACTCTCAGACCATGAGAATTAAAATCTCTGGTCGGATGATACAAAGATTGAACTCTTTGGCGTGAATCACAGCATGGATGTGTACTCAAAACCTAATAACAATATATATAAAATTAGCCTCCCTAGCGCACTGCTGAGGTCCAGATTTCTGTACCAAAAGTGCACCATAGACTTCAATGGTAAATTTTTCTTTATGTTGTAGGCATGTAACTTCCCAATATCTGTCCGTACAAGGGTCTAATAGACATCCTGAATATAATAATGTTTGAAACAAACAATTATGTAAAATAATTTTTTTTTTAAATAAAATAATGAGAAAACACAAAAATCAGGGCACAAAGCTATGCTGCTATGTACTAAATCTCATTTGCAGTTAACCCTCTTTAACCTGGTGTGATGGATGTGGTAAAATCGCACCAGGGAAGAGAGGGTTACTGCAAATGGGCACATCTGGGGCACGAGAGACTTTTTATTTTGGTGATATTTTGTACATAGAATCACATTGAAAAGAAAACTGATTTTGTGCTATTCACATTCAAATTTCCCACCGCCTCCCCGATGTGACGGGGGGGGGGGGGGAAGAGAAGGGGGATCCAGCTGCCAGCATGTCGCATCGGGGACACCGGGACTGCACAAAACTGTCTATGCCCCAATGTTCACTGAATGGCATCATCTCGTCTAGTGCGATAGTGGGAGTAGCAGCGCAGGACGAGATGGTGCTGTCCCAAACGCTAGGGCGGTTAAAGTTTAATATATTTTGATACAAAAGTGGCGTAGTGCTACGCGATCCTAAAACAATATATTGACCTGCTGTTCCCTGAAATCATAAGAGATTCCATCTTTATTTACCAGGCTTATGGGGGTAAATTCAGCATGCAAAATCGTGAGTGGCCACTGGAGGGCATTTATCATAATTTCCAAGGTAGAAATTTGTCAATGTGTTTTTCAATATAGAGCCAAGATTATGTACTTTTCCCAGCGGCATTGCTCTCTGCCACAAATGTGTCAATCTTTTTATAATAAATGTAAAATGTATTCCTATGTAAATGTAAAATTTATATATTTATATATTTGTTGGTTTTGGGGTGTTTTTAAATGGCAATTTTTTTTACATGCACTGTTACAAATAGAAAAAAGCAAATTTTTGGGTCCTTATTTTTGTCCCAAATCTGTGCTTTGAAAATGCAAGTGGTTGGTTGTTTTTAAGCAGCAATAACACTTCTGTTTGAAATATATACACTCATGTGTAAAAGAAAAAACATCTTTACAAATTAGGGCATAATAGAGAAAATATTATGTATTTAAATCTAATGTAATGTGTAATAGACACAACAAATTTCATCATGTTGTTATGAATTTGATTATGAACACATTTCTTAATGTCCTACCACAGCATTTCAGTTTAATTGGGTTCTTTGCTTTTGCCTGGGTCTTTACAATTTCTTTTTCTTTTTCAGTCAGCCATTGACGTTTTTTAGCTAAGCTTGAAATCATTGTCCTGTTGGACATTGCCATTTCATCCAGACTAGCTGTAGCATAGATGGTCTCACGCTCTTGAATACTTTGGTATGATCTGAATACCTATTACTACTTGTGCGGGTTTTAGTTTTCATGGAAAAAAGCATGGTGCACCATGGCCTGAGATCTCCATTTAAATCTCCTCTATCCAAAGCACATTGTTCCAGAAGTCTGGTGGCTTGGACCTCTACTCCTCTTGGTGTCTGTTCTTAGAGGTGTGTTAGAGACAAGAGGGTTCTTCTTTTCTTTTAAACAAAAGATATTGTATATACTCGCGTAAGCCAACTAGCTGATTTGTAAAGTTAAAAACACGGCGCAATCTATAGTTTGATTCCCCAATGATTGATCACCATGGAGCGATGGATCACAGTCAAACCAAAAGTCAATCACACAGCAATCCAATATGTTGGTTCTTTCCTGGTCGATCACCATTACTTTGGATGGGAAGCCTTAATCCCCATACAAAGTATTGGATGGGAATTGATTCCCACAGGTGGTGATCACATGTTGCGAGCAATCGCACGACAATCACTGAGGAATCACACTATGCATAACTGACCTAACTCCAGCTTCTGGAGTTTTTGCATTAATAACCCCCCTGTTGTAATAACCCCCCTGCTGTTCCTGACGGCTCCATCTCGTCCAACGCTGTCTTGTCAGTATAGCGATAGACAAGATGGAGCGGTCCAGTGAAGATCAGAGCCTCGGCAGCGCAGATTTTCTATTTTTTGCCGTGACGTGATGACATCACATGAAAGGGGGGGAGGCGGCGGGAGATTGAAATGTAAATCACACCAGAACAGTCTTCTATGGAAAAGACTGTTCCCAGTGTGATTTCCAGATGTGCCCTTTGAAGTTAACACTTTCTCCCCTGGTGTGTTCATCACACCAAAGGGAGAGTGGTTGCCAAAGGGCATTGTATTGGATACAGTGATAACTGTAAAAAAAAACACAAACACATTTCCAAATGAATACAAATTTTTATTATGAATGTAAAAAAACATAAATATGAATACACACTGTTTTGAAATCTATCATTCAAAATAGGTATTTTAGAGATTTAATCATTCAAATTATAACCTATATTATATATGTATTTTTTTTTACATAATTGTTTGTTTCAAACATTATTATATTCAGGATGTCTATTAGATCCTTGTACGGACATATTTTGGGAAGTTACAGGCCTACAACATAAAAAAATTTACCATTAAAGTCTATGGTGCAATTTTGGTACAGAAATCTGGACCTCAGCAGTGCGCTAGGGAGGTTACGTTGAAAAAAAAGTCAACTTTTTTTACTTGAATTTGAACCTAATTTGTTCACAAACTACAAGTGCTAGAGCAATAATTTTTTTTCAAATGCTCCCACAAATCCTTCTCTATATCTCCAGCAAATTTGGTGATGATACTATGTTCAGTGGCTTTGCCGCCAGAGTTTGCCGCCAGAGTTTGTACCCCTTTTACTCCTTCTTTAATAGATGTTTCTTTGTCCACCTTGTCCACTTAGAACACGTGCTATTGGGGATAAAAGGGGATTTGGGCAAATTTTTCATCTCACAGCATAAGTCACATTTAAGTAAAGTAAACACATACAATATGAAAAAAAAAGAATGTTTCCAAATATATTCTAACAGATAACACATCCTAGTTTTCCTTTATACATATTAACTAAGAAATAATGAAAGCTTTAAATTGGATAAACCCACCCTGAGTAAGAAGCAGTTTGAGTTAAGCTAATGCTGTGCATGTATTCAGAGGATAAACACATAAATAAATGTGATAGTAGCACAGTGATTCCTGTTTAAATCAGAACCTGCTGGGAAACCTAAACAGAAGTATAAGAAGGAAAATATCTTGAATGATTCTCAGATACAGTTGGCAAGAGACCATTTAGTAAACTTTTATTTTTTTTAACTAGCGGTATGCAGAACCGTTATAGTCAGTGCTGCTACTAATCTCATCAGAATGCAAAAGCAGCGACTATGTTATAAAACCAATGATCTGTTATATTCTGCAAGAATTTACAAAAGGCTAATGTCATTTACTGCACCAGAAGAGCTATACCGTGCTAAAAAAACAGAGATTTCACAAAAATTATTACAGACAAAAGAGAAGGGAAGAAATCTTTAGGAAATGTAAAGAGAGTAAACATATGGAGAGATAAAAATACACACTTGTGGCCATTGAGACAGTATAAGGGAAGCCAAAAAAACACTAATGCTCACCAAGACACACGTATCTTTCCACTGGATACTTTTCATTATCCTGAACGATGCCATTTTGTGTTGATTTGCCGACGCCAGCAGATCCCTATAATTATGACTTCATTAGTATTTGAATTGGGCTGTCACTTATTCCTGTGTTGACACTTATACAATCTAGCAGACTTAACGATATACCTAGTGCACGACCTTTAGAGTATAACGCTTATTATAAATTAGCATGGTCGGTCTTGGCAGACTGTAAAAACTGTGCTGCATCTATTTTTTGTTCTGAGAGTCATTTCTACATTTCCTTTATTGATTTTTTGGGTGATTTATATTTGGAAATTATTACTTTCTTGTTCATTTAGGATTACCAGACATATTAGAAGACTAAATAGAGTCAAAAATAATATGTCATGATAGAATTAAAGTTTAATTTCTGAACTCATCTCTTAACTGCTGGTCATTTGGCTCAGGGGAACCCTCTGTCCAGATTATACCCTCTGCTAAAATAATACTTTGGCTAGATCAGGGGTGTCAATCTCTGGCCCAATTGATAGATGTTTAACCCTCTAGCGCTTGAGACAAGCCCAGCTCGTCTAGATTGTCTAAAGTAAACTAACATACCCTTGGTGATTCTCTATTGCGGTCGGTTTGGGCAACGACCCCTTCAGTGTCAGATGCAGGGGACACACTCACCATAGACCTTTGATATAATGGAGGGGCATCATTTTCCCAGCTGACATCGCAGGCGCCATTGATGAGGCCCTTTCAAGGCCCTTTCAAGTTTTTAATTTTGTCCCTCTGTGTGTTTGACACCCCTGGGGTGTCTGGGGTTATGTATATAGTACCATATTTTTTGGACTATAAGACGCACCGGACCATAAGACGCACCCAGTTTTTGGGGCAGGAAAACCAGAAAAAAAAGATTTAGTACATTTTAACTTCATTAGTGTTAATGCAATGAATTCAATGAATTCAATGAATGCAATATTCAATTCAGCCAGTAGGTGTCACTAGCAGCAGTTCACTCTCAGCACATGTCATACTCCACACTGTTCTGGAGGAGGAGGGGGGCAGACATCTGCAGTCTTCTCCCTCTCCTCTGCTCTCCTCTGCCGATCAGCTGTTACTGTGTCCGTGGGAGATGCAGAGTGATTGCAGTTCCCACAGACACTGAGAGAGGGAAGGATGCCAGTTCATCTATCTCTCTCTCTTAATTGCCTATGGAAGAAGGGCTTTGAGCTCTGCTGGCATAGGCAATTATACAGTACAGATGGGAGAGCCGGACACCGGCCGGCATCTTACATCTGACAGACCCTCCAGCTTCCTGGCTAATCTCCGTGCCCGGAGAGCTGGTGGGAAGCCAAGGTGCTAACCACCGGTGGCTGAGTGGCCGTGGGAGTCGCACATTCAGACCATAAGACGCAGGCACTTTTTGCCCCCAATGTTGGGGGTGAAAAAGTGCATCCTATGGTCCAAAAAATACGGTACTTTGTCCTCTTTTATTGCCCTAGAACCTTATTCTTGCAGCCTGTGACATCATCTTTCATATTGCATCACCAATGTTCCTACAAAATAATGAAATGGCAAAAGATTTAAAAAAAAAAGTCAAAAGGAGAGTTTCAACCACAGCAGGAGCAAAGGAAGAAGTAGGTTCAAATATAAAGTACAGTACAGTAGACAGAAAAGAGCATAAAACCAAGCCCCAGTACAAGGTATTATTATTGTGTGTTATTTTGGTAATGAACAGTGAAAGTTTACATACAGGTTACCACCGTGTATGATCCTCAGTGTGGTGTACTGAAGTGCCATAAACTTGAGGTATACTGTGAATTTGGTCTACATACATTGTTATAGTTTGGTGTTGACTGTTTTTTCATAAACAATTTAAAAAAAAAAAATTTCATATACTGTTGCTTGTTTGTGGTGCCTTAAGCTGTGCATGGTTTTATGAAACAGTATGGTCTTATGGTCTATATTTTGCTAAAAAACCTATTTATCTTTATTTTGTTTTTTTATTGTTATATGTCTTTGCAAAATAGACATTGATGTATATTTGAGACAGAAACATGCTTTTTTTGCATGCAGCATTAGGTCTGCTTTAACCAGCTGATAGTATTTGTCATAGGCTATAGGTAACTGGAGACCTCAAATTGACTGCAAAACAAAATGAGAGATAAATAAAGAAGAAAAAAAAGAAGAAAAGATTCTATATTATTTTTTTATCAAAGTTCAGCTTCCTAACTAACTAATATATTTCTATTCATGTAATTATCTTTAAACCCATATCTAACCCAGACAGTATCCACACTGCTGATCTTCAGTCTTAACTTTATAGCAGGAAAAACAAGGATCACCAGATCATTTCATAAACATAGAAAGGTTATAAAAGATTGTGGGCCTATACAGTTAAGGCTTACTTCTATGTGGATGACCAACTTATAATAAGTATGCAAATCAGAACCGGCCTTTTCCTTCTAGGCTGCCACACACGCACCGAGTGGCTGCCGATAGGGGGTGCCCACATGGAGCTACAGATCCCTGTCGCCCCACACCTCAGTCAGCCAGAGAACGGACATGTCTGATAATCTCTGCCTGAATGCCGTTAGTTTCAATGGAGACCGGCGTCATCATTGAAGCTAACGGCCGGCACACAAAGGGTGCTGGCTGATACTGTCAGCGATGGAGAGCAACGTGACGAGGTCCCCATGCTGCACTCCATAGCTGATCTGTGCTGCTCTGTCGGCCCCCACTCGGTATGTGTGTGGGGGCCTTAACTTGCTTGCTGTGGTCTAGAATTTTCTTAAGAATGGTCAGCAATCTAAACCTAGCTTTTAAACATACAGACAGGTGAATAGCTAGAAATTACTGGGCCCCATAGCAATTTTTTTATATGAGCCCCCAGACCTGCCACTCCCATCCACCCCTTCCTCCCTCCCTGGAAACCTAGACCTCACACCCCAACACTGTTCTGTTTCCAATCAGCCAGAACTAAGAATTAACCCCCTCTGGCAGTGCGATTCAGTTCGGTTTTCTGTGCAAAAGCGGTAGCAAAACTGATACAACCCTGGCGGTCCACTAAGGTACAGATTTCTGTAGCAAAAGAGGTACATTAACTTGCAAAGTCAGATAGTGGAATTTTCAGAAATAAATGTTACCATCTCTAATAAAAAAAATTAAAATTTCGACAAGATGGTGCTGCTGTCTTAGTTTGTTAACATTTTACCAGCTCGAGTCTAGTTTAGGAGCCATTTTGAGACTTTTAGTGGGAGTTGGTTGCTCCAGGGCTTTTTAGGGGCCTGATTGCAAAGGGGGTGAATACATTTGCTCATGTAAATTGCCCATCTTTCTTTTTTATATATATTTTTCTTATTTCACTATACCAACATGGATTTTTGTGGAGAGCCATCACATAAAATAAAATTAAGAAACATTTAAACTACGGGTTAAAATCTGATAAAATAGGTAAAAAGCCAAGGGCGTGAATACTTTAAATTTTTTATTTAATGTTAGATAAACCATGTGATATTCTAAAACCAGGAAAATTTCCATTGTGGTGTTTGCTTACCAACAGCTATACAAAGCTTTGTATATTCACACTACAACTAGACTAAAAGTAGACATGCCATTCTTATGTTTGAGTATGTGCTCCACGCATTGTTGAATAAGCTGTGGATTTATGTCACCATAGAGATTCATTAATTTTTATGGTGAATGCAAGTGTCAATACCCATTTCACACATGTTTAAAAAAATCTCTGCATTAGCTGTTTACACAGCTCTAGTGTTTATTGGCTCTCATGCACAACATATTGTGACACAAATCCACTTTACATTCACCAAAAAACAATAGTTATGTGGGGGTGACATGGACGACAGACAATTAATCTTGATGCTTGAGGAATAGAGGTTTATTTATACTGAATTCCTGTCCTGTATATAAGACACTCATGTCTATATAACACAGAACTACAATGTGCTTACATACCTTCTCACTACTGAACTTGAGACAGAGGGAGTCCTCCTTCATAAGGAAAAGACTAAAGTTGCTCTTACATGGATTACACTGTATGTTAGGTATACAGGTGATTTGCGAAAAATTTGAATACCGCCCAAAAGTGCCTGTATTTTAGTAATTCACCTGAAAAGGTGAAACTAATATATTAAATAGACTGATTACATGCAAAGTGAAGCCTGTGGCACTTCTGAGGTAGAGATGGGCGAACATCGCCATTTACTGTCCGCGAACGGGCGGGTCGGACTTTTAAATAAGTCCGCCGTCCGCCCTGTTCGCGGACACATTCAAATTCCCCGCCTCTAGGCTGGGAATTTGAATCGGAAAAACCGGATGTGACGTCAGTGACGTCACATCCGGTCCTTGGACCGCAACCTGGAACGCATAGTTCCTGGTTACGGGCGCAGGATGTGACGTCACTGACGTCACTTCCTGCTCCAAGCCGGATTTTTCACTACAAGACCAGCTGCATGCCCGGTCTTGTAGTGAAAAGATTCTTCCTCCGGCACGATCTCGCAGGTTCTGATCCTGCCGGAGGAAGAATTTAGATCTTCTTCTCGTCGACGAACGGGGCGGGTCGAACACCCGTACTGTCCGCTGGCGAGAGGATGGGCGAACATGCTCGTTCGCCACCGAACTGTTCTCCAGCGAACAGCTCGGTCCATCCCTATTCTGAGGTTGTTATGGAAGACCAGGATGTTTTAATACCAGCTCTTTTGCATTGTTCCCTCTCATCCTTCTCTTGGTAATGTCAGGTAATTGGGTTCAGGTCAGGTAATTGGGAACTTGAAAATAATGCAGACCGGGCCAAAATAGGTGATAAGAATGGTTTTGAGCGAAGAAAGGGAGAATCCAGGCTTTCCTGGCACACGGGTACAAGGGGCATCAGATTGATTCAATCCATGATTTTTATAGAAGGGAGAACAAAAGAAAAAAGCCAAGCAACAGAAACTGGAAACAACAGAGGGAGACATTAATCAGCACTGAGGGAGAACCCCCCTAGCATGCCTGACGGCCCCATCTCGTCCAGCGCCGTCCTGTCAGTACTGCTCTGGACAAGATGATGGCGTCTGCCAAGATCGGAGCCCCGGCAGTGCAAACTTACAGCTTCATGCTGTCCCAGTGGCTCCAAACAGCTGAACTGGCTTCTGCACGTGATGATGTCACATTGGGGCAGTAGCAGGAGATTCAAAAGTAAATCACTCGAGAACAGTTTTCTATGCAGAAAACTGTTTTCAGTGTGATTCCTAGATTTGCCCCTGTAAAGTTTACCCTTTCTCCCTTGGTGTGATGTCACCAGGTTCATCACACCAGAGGAGAGAGGGCGCCAAAGGGATTTGTACTAGATACAGTGATAACTGTATCCAATACAGATCAAAGTAAAAAAAAACACAAAAAAAATTATTTTAAACAAAATATAAATATAAATACATACTGTTTTAAGATATTTAATATAAAAGAAGTATTTTAGAGATTTTATCATACAAATTATACTTTTTATGACTTTTTTTTTAAATGTAATTTTTTTTACATAATCGTGTGTTTCAAACATTATTATATTCAGGATGTCTACTAGACCCTTGTATGGACATATTTTGGGAGTTAACAGGCCAACACAAAACATGCCATTTAAGTCTATGGTGCGCTTTTGGTACAGAAATCTGGACCTTGCAAGAGCGCTAGGGAGGTTAAGAGGATGTGTTTTTGTGAAGGATAGAGATGGTCAATATGAAGTACATTTGATTTGACTTAAATTTTAAATTCTCCTGATTGATTTTCAATTTGATTGTGAAATTAAGATTTTTCATGCGAAATTTGGACTTGGAAGTTTCTGTGAGTTTTCATGTTTATCGAGAAAATATTGTGAATATTTGCACTTTTTTGGCAAAGATCTTGAATATAGTGCTATAACTTCATATTCACAAATATTTGGCATTCTGGGGAAAGTACCATGTACCATCATTGTGCAAATCGGTACCTGTACATGCACATATTGTGAACGCAATGCATGGTACTCTATCCAGAATCTCAAATATTTGCGATTATGAAGGGCCCCCATACACCTTACAATCATTTCATACAATTTATTTACAATCAACTTTTGTTCTACTAAAACCATGTAATATGAGGAGCTTTCTAAACCTTCCAATCACTATGTATTCTATCAGGGAGGACTCAGCACTACATAGTTGTTGGTAGATCTTAAGGAAATTGTATGGAGTAATCTAAAGATGTATGTGGTGCTTTAGATATAGCACTATATTCAAGATTTTTCAACACTATATTACTATATTAAATAGTCTAAATTTTGATTTAGTAGAATTTTGTCATTTTCATCGAAAATTCTAAATGGCCCAGTTGAAATCTGACTATGCAAACTTGAAATTACACATTGTGCAGTTTTCAACCATCCCTAGTGAAGGACACATGAACCAAACCACATACAAGGTTATCCTAGAGGAACATTCCTTCTGCAAAGACAATTTTCCCCAACAATTTTTCAGCAGGACAATGCCAGGTGAATCATGGTCTGGATGGAGAATCCCCAAATCAGACCAACTCCATGAACCTTAATGGAAACTGCTGCAAAGATGCAGATGGATGGTCACAAACTATCGAGCAAAGCTGAGCTTGGAGATCATTTGTCATAACCCATGAACCCTGTGAATGCAAATCAGGTTAACTCTAGCAAAAACTGATTTTGGAATATTCTTTAGTAAAAACATAATTGCACTTTTTCCTAATAGTGTAACAGTTTACCTTCAATTCATCCAAGTTCTGCAAACACAAAATAATTTCTCTTGTTTTAATGTATTGACATTTCCTTCCACATTATGCTCTAAGAACAATATTATTTTTTGGAAATTAGGAGAAATATTGTCATCCGTTCCTAATAACTAAGGCAGAGCTGTTCAGTTCAAATCTTGCACCTCTTAAATATGAAACCTGAGAACCTGACCCTGTTTGCATTAGCAGTGTTCAGCATAAGATAAGACACCAGCTCAATTTCATCTGTTAGTGCTATAGACTGACCAAGGAAAATGACATCACAAAAGCTCAAAAGCTAGAAAATGCGTTCGTGAAACTATTGGTCCCCCAAGACGCATGTTGGCAGCTATGTCGGCTTCCTCTGCTCTCTATCTCCTTTTCACATGAATAAACAAGATTTTATGATAGAATTGTGAGACAGTGCATGGAAAGTGGTTGGATGGTTCCTGCACATCTGTTCACCCTCTCATGCCTATAAGTACCCTCAACCTCAACAATCCTCTACAAGTCAACGGATCCCATCTAAGTGAGCTCTGATTGGTTGCTATGGGTTAGTACACTTTGCCATCACACTTCTCATTGCCGTACCAAGTACGTCTCTATTTCTGAGGGCTTTCAATTATATTAGCCACAAAATATAAATGTAGGAAACAATCTTTAATAAACAATAACGATACAGATGTATAATAAATAACGAATAAACCATTTATCCCGCCATTCTAAATATGCACAAAAAAATAAGCCTCAATTGAAAATCTCCTCAAGTATCAAATATAATTAAAGACTGTTTCAAAGAGATCATTAGAACAAATATCTTATTATTTCTTATTGCTTTCTGCTAATTGAATCCCTTTGATACTCCTCACCAGAAGAAAATAAATGTTGTCCTAATGTTTCAAACTGAACCTAACTCTTAAACGTATATTGATAAATAGCACAAAGTGACAAGACTGAAGACTGCGCTACAGAAAAGCTCAGCAAATTAGAAACTTGTAAATTCTCTTATATATTGTTAAAGTAATCCAAAATTCAATTTTAATGCACATTTTATGAATATCTGTAACAATTTTTATTTATAACATTATTAAATGTATAAAGCCTAACTAAACCATAAATCAGAAAATAACAAGTACTAAATATGAAAAAAATTATAAAAAAAGATATAGAGCTCATTTTTTTAAGCAGCTGCATCCTGAAATTGTAAACCAGGAGTAGTGTAGGGGGTGGCACCGCCATCTCTGTGTTGGCCGTCTCAAATAAGTCCATACATGTTGACTTTGGTCAAAGATCTGGTACCCCTTTATTGGATGTCATCACGTTACAGCAATACAGTCCATGTCATCGCCATGCCAGCCATTTGGGAGCAGTCTCTTAGTCTCTTCCTAGCCCTTCTCTATTCACACACCTCAGACTAGGGTTGCCCTTGCCCCCAGTTGTGTGACAAGGGTGATGTCTGTAATCACATAACTGCTAACTCAGGGTCTTCCGATCCTACCTCCCACAGGATCTAACAGAGCTCCACTTACTGCTCTCTCCTTCAGACAAAGACAAAGCTCCTCACTTGTTTATGCCTTATTATACCTCTGTCCACAGGCTGGTACTCCCATTTGTCTGTCATGATATTATCATACAGAAAGTTCTGGCATGTTCCTTACATTTCTTCCTGTCTAATGCCTGCCATACACCCACAGACGGGTGCAGACAGACGAGCTCCGATGAGCCCCAGAATGCAACGCGATGACGTCATCACATTGCATTCTGGGGCTGCTTTAATCGGCCGGGCACCCTTTGTGTGCCGGCTGTTACTTTCAACGAAGACGCCGGTCTTCATTCAAAGTAACGGCATCGGCTGACATCGGCCAGAGAACATCCGACATGTCCGTTCTCTGGCCGGCTGAGCTGTGGGGCGACAGGGATCTGTCGCCCCATGTGGGCACACACCGATTGGCGGCCGATTTTGCCGCCGACCAACGGCGCGAGTGCGCACACCCGTCGGTCAGCGGAAAAATCGGCCACTAATCGGCGTGTGTATGCCAGGCATAAGTGTGGCAGCCTGAGCATGGCACACACCTTCTAGGAAACGAGTATGGGGAATCAGGTCAACACTACAACATAAGTGCAGCAAAAAGCTATACTATTGTTCACATATATTTACTACCAAAGCAGTTCAGATAGCCTATCATCTAATTGAGATGCTTTAAAAAAAAACTAGGTTTGTCCTTTTCCAGCCTCTTCTTGGCAAAATGCAAAAGATAGTACTGTATCTCTACTTGAACTGCAGAAATTAGTGAACTGACAAGTGGAATTCCTTGTTAAAAAGCAAGCATGGCCTTTATTTTTACATATTTGCACATGTATATATCCAGCCTTCGTCACCCATCCTACCAATCAATTCTACTTTTCCATGTTAGGCCACTGGTTTTAAGTTTTGCTTTATTTGTTTTTATTTTGGAACTCTTCAGCTTAGTCATATGATGGGTTTATCTATTGGTTGTTTTGTATTGCTCTCTACATTAAGACATTGTGAACTGAGAGTAATACCTCCACAGGGGACATTCTCATTACCATGTACAGCAGGAGTGTCTTACTCATATACACAACTGGCCAACTTTAAAAACTTGGACAAAGTCGCAGGACAACCTTGATCTTTTACTGAAATATGTTGACAATTTTGGATAAAATCTGGGAAATTTTCAAATCTTATGAGCCAAATATAATTATACAGAGCCATTACAGTACAATTACACAGACCTGGCCCCAGGGTCTGTGTTCGACACACATGATTTACAGTGTGTCTTCAGTATTCTGTTTTGAATGTTGCTGAAATGATGCCGATGTATTTTGTAAATTTTTCTGTATTATTTTAGTGAAAAGGTCATGACAATTAAACTGTAAAGATTAGTGCATCCACGTTTTAGACCACTGGTCCTCCTTTTCCAGAGGTAAGAAGTCCAGCATTCTTCAGCCAAACAAAATGTCTTTCAGCAAGACCATTAATTCGCCCCTCATCAGGTCAGCTGACCTCTATTTTTCCTCTGACAGTCACATTTCCAGGTACTTGATTATTCCATAATCAAGACCCTCAGCAAATCTCGGGATGACTGCTAGGGAGTTTCATGTAGCTTTAAAAACAAAGATTTAAAATAGAAGGTGTTGAAGCATGTCATAGGAAAGTGTCCTACGAATCATGGCCAAGGATTTATGGATGTGAGATATACTTATTACTAAGATTGTAATACCAGTACATATCAGAGGTTCTGGAACATTATATTTCCTGATCTTCACAGGATTGTGGATATGGCTCCTCCTTGCCAACCATCACCTACAGGGAGTGCAGAATTATTAGGCAAGTGGTATTTTTGAGGAATAATTTTATTATTGAACAACAACCATGTTCTCAATGAGCCCAAAAAACTCATTAATATCAAAGCTGAATATTTTTGGAAGTAGTTTTTAGTTTGTTTTTAGTTTTAGCTATTTTAGGGGGATATCTGTGTGTGTAGGTGACTATTACTGTGCATAATTATTAGGCAACTTAACAAAAACAAATTTATACCCATTATTCCTGTACCACTGCTTGAAGAAGGTGTCTTCCAGAAACTGGCAGTAGGACTGTGTTAGGTTCCTGCTGGGATTCGAACCCAGAACTCAGTTCTGGGTTGCTCAGCAGAG
>CM070036.1:40783014-40789268 GCA_036250615.1 Ptychadena robeensis | reverse complement strand
AGTAGGAAAATATTGGGATTTCTTCCTGAACTTCTTTATATCCTGAACGTCTTCTAGTGTATCATTAAGTGATTCTGTTTCTGTTGTAACCGGATCTTGTTCATCTAGGAGTTCCATCAATAGTCTGACTGCTCGGTAATCTTCTATTTTAAAACCCTGACATAGGTCTTTTTTTGGTTTGGTGGCTTCTTTATCGTACATGACTTTCAGAATTAGTCTTCGTGCAAACATGTTCAAGTCTTTAATTATTTCAAATTGGTCAATCTGTGATGTTGGACAGAATCCCAATCCCAGAGTGAGTACTTCTATTTCATCTATACTTAGCTCATATCTAGAGAAGTTAACCACAGTTTTCATTGTGGGGTTTGTTTGACCAAATATTGGTCTATCCCGTATTTCCTTTGAACCGGAGTCGGAGGTAAGCTTAAAAAAGGTTGTTGATCTGAGATAATATCTCCTGACCACCCAGTGGCTTTGGTATTATAGTTCGACTGGGGTAACGTCGTTTCTTGTAATTTGTTTAGAGTTGTCCCTGTTTGTTTAATAGTCTCTGTTTGTTCATGTGTATTTTTGTAAGTAGTAGTCTCACATCCGTCCTTGCCTTGTGTTTCAATTCTAACTGTTGGAACTACTACAGTCTGATAGTTTGGCGCGTTTACTGATTTTATGGGGGTTTGTTCATTAGTTTTCGTCATTGTTTCTGAGATTTCTGATACAGATGGTACTAATGAAGAGTCTAGATTGGTCATTGTGGTTCCATGTTTATCTTCTGTTATTGATTCCGGTTTTCTTTTAGAGTCTAATCCTCCCATTATATCCTGAGTGGATTTTCCTCTCTTACCTCCTTCTTTATTAAAAGATAGGCGTGATGAGATCGATGAGCTTTCAAATTGTAGGTCCCCCTCAATAGATGTTGGAGCTTTTTTGTTAAGAGGTGGATTGTTTGTTCCCGGTAATGGCCATTTATATGCTCTTTTTGCTTGAAATGCAGATTTGTCCTTTTGGAACTTTTTGTCTTTAGTAAGGTACACTGAGGTATTATATGGTTCCAACTCATCTTTAATTTCTTCACTTTTTTGAATGAATTTTTAATTGATAGTAAACTCTGGGTATTCTAGATATAAGGAATCCAGTGCATTGTCTACTTTTACTAATTGTCTCCTGTGATTTTCCGTTAATAACCTCATCATTACTTCTGTGCAATTTGTAAGATTATCCTCCCATAGTGGTTTTAATTCAGGGTCAAAATCGTTCCCATTGGGGAATATTTTCACTCTCAATCCTATTGGGTTGCATTTTGATTGTATATACTTGGAGAAGAAACGGATATGCCACTGAATCCTTGATCTTTTCTCTAGTATACGTTTGAGTCTTATTCCGAAATTTTCTACTCTGGCTGTTTGGTCTAATAGGATTTCTCCATGATTCACTGATCAGCGGTGGCATTATTGCTTAGTGCAGGTGACTATAAAAGCAGTGTTCATTAAAACCCCAAGAAAAAGTGTCAAAGATAGTACAAGTGTACCTGTAGTTGGAGTGATTGGTTGTTCACTTGGTTTGGCAGAGTATCAGCTTCATAATTATTTACAAGGAAGACAATAGAATCACTGGTCATAATGTGTTAAGTTTAGATTATACAAGTGCTAGCTCAGAGAGGGGATGTAAAGGGGCTCACCTTCTGGCACCTATATGGAGGTCCAGGGATCAGTGTCCTCACAGGAAGAGATCCAATGACCAACTGACAGGACTTGTTTGGTTGTAATAAACTGCTTGAAGACAAAATCACTTGAATATACATTCCTGGCCTGAAAAGTCCCCATGCCCCCCAAGGTAGGTACTTTGGGTGGGGAAAACTAAAGGTGAGGAATTTATTCCTCACCACTTTTTTGCTGCCTGTACCAAAGGTGTTGCTTTCATAAGATTCAAAATATATATTTTTTCATTAAACAATAACACTTCTTTGTGTTAACGTTTGATATGTTGTCTTTGTACTATATGCAAATTAAATATTGGCAAAAAATATAGCGAACAAAAGATCTACCATTACCATACATCACTTACATCATTCCTGTGTAATGTCATTGGAATAAACTAAAGGTACATCAGACACTTCATTACCACAATACCTGTTTTAAAGTTAGTATTTTGTGCATTTTAAATAAAAGCAAATCAATACACCAAAATAACACATTAGGTACATCATAGTGGTTTTGTCGAAGGAAAAGTTTTCTGGTTTAATCATTTCAGGCATTCTTTTATTTTGCTGTCTTACTTTTTAAGTCAGATAGTGACAAGTTCATTTCTGCACATTTCTGTACGCTCTGAAAATCAATATGCCTCCTATTGCCATCACTGAACAGTTTGGGGCTTTGCGGCTAGCTAGCATGACAATAGATGCACTGCCTGGAACAAGTTTTAGTTAATTAGAGTCAATCAATCCAAACTTTGCTAAATTATTCATGTGAAACAATAGTATAATGAACTAAAGTCAGTGAGATGATTGGGAAATACAAATTATCACACCCTGATAAATTAAATGTGACTCTCGGAGAGTAAACCCATCCTCTTAAACAAGTACCTAGAGAGTAAGTGGGGGAAAAGGTGAATAAGCATAACATAGTAAACATAACAAACAAATTCTTCTGTCAAAAGAAAGTTTTTTTCTTACTTTATTTCTCAGTAAGAGATGGACTTTACCTGCTACTCCAAACACACTGTGGTTAGTGATCCAAATCTCTGGTCCAGTGCAAAACATGTTTTTAGTCTTGCATTAAAACAAATGTAGACAATGGGAAAATGAATCCAGTGGTATTGACTGGAAATCAGCATCTTGACGATAATATTGTAGCACTAAAAATCTCTCCTTCTTTGTACTCTGCACAGAGTTATGATGTATGTGTTCTCCACTCTCAGGCAGAGACAATGATACTTAATATGTCAGTCATCACCCATACTCAAAGATCTCATGACTAGACATCTTCTATGATTGGTGCATTTCTAAGGCAGGGTACAGACATACAGATATGGGCCAGATCGATGGCCGATTTGAGCGACGTGCGCACACTTGGCCATCTATCTGGCCCATATAATATGCCGTCATTGCTGTTTTCGAGCGGGACCAATCAATCCCGCTCGAAAACAGCCATATCGGACATGACCGTTAGTACAGCCAATGTCCGTTGCAGTCTCAGGCAAAGCATTAGCTGACCTGGGGAGAGAGCAGAGCTGTCTCCCCGGCTCTGCCGATATCTGACAGCAACATGATGACGTCATCACGCTGCTGCAGGGACCATCTGACGGCTCGAATGTACCCTGCTTAAGTGTCTTCCCATAGAATCAAAGTGGATTAGTGAGATCCTGTGACATGTTGCGTTGCCACTCTGGTAGGTCAGACATGGTTTAAAAAGAATATGATAAAAAGTCTGCAGCTTCACAGATGGAATGGGAACTGGTAGGGTTGGAAATCTTAGAAGATAGATATAATGGCAATAATAGGTTGATATAGCAGCGCAATTGGGAAATACTGATCACTTCCATCATGGTTTAGAATCAGATGGGGTATATAATGCAGATATGCATACTTTATTGCCCACTGCCCATTCAACAGTTTACTGTAAAAACACCAGGATAGAGCATAGGAGCTGCCAGTGCTGAGTTTTTCTAAATTTAAACCCCAAGTCTATAATTTTTAAGGACCCTATCACAGCTGCCGCACTGCTTTGTGGCACAGTTTTTGCTAACACATTTGCGTCTCCTATACTAGTCTATGGGTGGTGCTTCCGCTGCAGCAAAAAAATGCTGGGTAAATATACTGTGTTGTGTGTTAATTCATAAAGCATGTGTATTGCGTCTAGCATGTGTAGTTATTGCATAAGCATTCACAACCATGTCGGAATTTGACTTAAATTCAAATTACATTTATGCAAAACCTACATCTGGTAGAGCAATACTTTTTGTTTTGCATTTTTTTTATATTCCTGCAACCCTTTCCAACATTTCAAATAATTTAAGAGATGATATCATGAGCATTACAATTTAATTATATTACTGACTAATTTATTGAAAAAGATAATGAAACATATTGTTATTTAAATAACATTAATATAAAAAAGTATAGTATTATTAGTTGCCTATTATAAATAAATAAGGAAAATCAATTCTTGTAATCCAGTTGGTAAAGAAAATAAATGTTATGCATATACTAAAAACCATTTAATTTGACATTAGGGTCAACACATAAACGTACAGTATTGTATGTACTGCAAACTAATCAAAGGAAATATCATTTAGAATTTTTTTTCATATTTTTCCAAGACAACTAGATAATGAAAATACAAAGCAGCACAGGAGGGTGAGATAGTTTTAAAGTAAAAACTATTTTCTAGTATTATTTTTCTAGTATTTTAGCCTTAGTGCTTTCAATCAGAGGTTGAACCTGTTGAAGAGATCTTTGTAAGTTTCAGTGCAGAAATATTTTTTACAGTCTGAACAAAAAAACAAACAAATTTAAAATAATTAAAAAACAATGTTTTGTGGTGGAGGTAGGTAAAATGAGTATAAGAGAATAATATGGCATATGTATTTTAAATAGGAACAAGAAGCTGCCCCCAGACACAACAAGAAGATGATGACAGATGGAAGAAAATGTGTCATGATCACACCTGCAGGCTTCTGTGAGTCTCATTTCATTCCAGCTTTGCACTGTCATATGGGTGCTTGTGAAGCGATTTCAATGATTTGGTAAACAGATGTGGAGCCAAACTGCCAATGTCATATCATTCTGCATTTATAGCTAGAAATCAAGAGACCGTAATACATGGATCGTCTCAGACATTTCAGTAAATGTCAGCTTAGAATAAGCATAGTCTTTCAATGTGATAACAAAAAAAAATTAAAGGATAACTCCATTCATAAAATAATTTCAAGTCATGCAAGATAACGAAATGGCTTCAATGACTTCCACATATCTCCAGAGGACTCCAGAGGCAACTTTTAGTGCCAAAGACGCCGCCATTACAAATGAAAATGATAGTGTTCAGCTCCATTAAAGGATCATAAATAAAGAAGCAACATAAACATTTGGAAAGTATCACAAATACTTATTCATTGTGGTCCAGCAGAAACAACTAATTAATGCAATTCTAATCATTGGATTTAATGCAGGATAGTTAGAGAATCCTGAAGGCAGAGTTGAGTCTTTCATTTTGAAATTGAAAGTATAGAAAATACAACCCCTGAGACTGGATAGTAGAGGATACGTTTAGAGGGTATAGCTGCTGTACAGCAGGAGGACCTTAATAATCAAGCTGACATTTTGCAATATATTGCTCTCAGTTGGTCCTTGCACACAAAAGAGCATCTAGTTGGGCAAGTGGGGGTCTAACCAAGTTGTGTAAGGGCTACTCAAGTGTTTCCATGGACGTAAAAAAGAGAGAAATTACAAACAAATCATTAGTAATGTTGATATACTTCTCTTTTATAGGAAATATTTGCATTGGAAAAATACACTATGTGGGCCTAATTAAAGAAACAGAGCATTTGGCTCAATAATGAAAGAGGTGAGTTATCTGTATATAAATAAGGTTTGCAAAGTATATAGAAGCTTATATAGAATATACTGAAGCTTACATGATATGTGTGCTGTGTAGACACTGGATGGCATATGAGAAGTAGAGATGGTCGAATTTTTTAAAAAAAATTCGACCATTTTGACGGTTTCGACTTAATTGCAAAGCCCCTGAACATGATACCATCACCAAACTTGCTGGAGATGGGGGTACACTCCAAAAAAGAAAGTATGTCTCTAACACAAATAGTTTTTTCACAAATTAAGTTCAAAGTCAAGTAAAAATTTCGAAAATCGGAATTTCGACTTTAAATTGGAACTTAATTTATGCGAGAATTACATGTGCTAGAGCAAAAAAAAATTTTTTCAAATGTTCCTCCAACCCTTCTCTACATCTCCAGCAATTTTAGTGATGATACCATTTTCAGGGGCTTCTTTGCAATTAGCTCACAAAGTTAGCAAGTCAAAAAATTCGACCATCTCTAATGAGAAGTGCCATGATGGTCAATTTAGGGGTCATGTAGGTGAAAACCCTACAACTACATTTAGCATATTATGATGCCTTACAAGACCTCTCTGTTATTAACCTCTCCATTTTTAATGGAGCCGTACAGGCAATCGCAGCAGTATTCAAAGTACACTGCATACAATTCCAGCCCTCCCCTCGCCCCTGCTGGAAGGCCGATGC
>CM070036.1:40763014-40778014 GCA_036250615.1 Ptychadena robeensis | reverse complement strand
AAATTTACTCAGCTTTTACCCTTTATTTGTATTGTTCCACTAGATTGCCCATCAATGTGGGAGGGGAAATGGGTATGCACCACTGCATACATAGCTTATAAACAGCTATACATAGGCAATGAATTGTTCACATGTAAACAGGTATAACCCTTTAGGATGAGGGTAAGATGGTTGAATGAGCATGGGAAAATTATCATAAGTTGGGGCACCAACATATATAAAACATGGACTGGGGACAATAAAATCAGTGCTGTTCCCTTGTCATGCATAGATGATCCTTATGTTGTTTTTTGTTCACTAATGGGAAACTTGAAATGTATTCACTGAACAGTCTGTATGCTTATCAGTTGATAAAAGAAATGCTAAATAATGTAAGGATGGCTAAAACCTCTAATGCAGAACATGTCTGAAAAATGAGTATGAATGAAAAGTAGATCTAAACCTATTAAATCAACAAACATACACACTTCTCGTTCAAATGTTGCTTTCAAACTAATATTTTCAGTAGATGGAAATCATGCTTTAAAGTCCCTGTTCAGGAAATTCCTTTTATGGGGTGGCAACTGTTTCTCAGAATCAATCTTTAAAGAACATTTGTGGCCAGCTGAAGATGGGAAACTTTATATAAAAAAATATAATCTAACAATACTGTTCTCATTTTGCCCTTGGGAGTAAAATGCAAAACACTGCTGGCAAGTTGATATGTACTATGACTTTCAAGTTACTGTTTATACCTGAGTAGAAGCTGATCTCAATGTACGTTGAGGTACCTAGTTTTACCCAAAAAATCTGGAAAAATTTAATAAATTGTGCTGAAAATGTGGCTTATACTGGAGCATATATGGTATGTGCCTCCCATTGTGGATCTCCTGCTTGGATGCTCAATGTGGTCATGTGCCCTCAAAGTGATGATTTGTTACATCATTGAATTAATTAATTGGTTTGGAACAATTCATAATGGTATTAATTGGTTAATGTATACATGATAAAGTTAAGCTGTTAATACAGCTACTTGATGTGTTCAATTGAAGAAAAAAATATCCCCCTGTAATACCGTCTTTTGAGCTTAAGATGCCCTCAGTGTGTGCATACCACAAATGTATCTGGCTCTCTATGTAAGCTCCATACTGGTGAATGCTTTGGGACAGACTTAAAGCCTTGGAGGGCTGTATATGGCCAGAGTTTGAGGACCCATGCTATAGGGAACATGTACAACTATGCTTATGCAGGCCTATTGACTAGCCTTTTGTCCTATGTTTACCTCCTGAAGAGCATAGCTTTCACAGCTTCCTTCAGACCCTGTTTAAGTGGCATTTTGGTTTTGAAACATTGACTGAGAGAAATAAAAATGATCCTTGCTGTAGGTATTCTTATAGAGCTTGGCAAATAGCCAAAATGGACCACTGGGGAAGTAACATTTTAAGAACAGCTAAAGTAGGGAAAGGCTTGCTTTAATTGTATTTACATCCAAACACTACATCTGTTCATTTGTATTCTATCTGATGCAGCTGACCTTACAACCCTAATAGATATGGACATTATTGCCATTCTGGATTGCTGATCTAGGGTGAAATTTAATTGACATTTTACAGTCAGCAAAGATGTTTTTCTCATTTGTGGCAAAAATTGAAAAGTAATTTAATGAGGTTTCATTGGCTTCTGTCTCAATAGTCCGGAGACCTGGGATTAAGCAGTAAGTGAACACTTGATGTGATGGACGTGATGTCTTTCTCTAACATAACAAATACAATTATAATTATCAGTTCATATGATTAAAAGAATAAATTATCTGTGTTCTCCATTTGCAGTTATAGAAGACAATACAGTATCATTTATATTTCATCTGAGAGTTAAGGCTTTATTAAAGGGACCTACAAGCAAATGTTGTAATTTTAACACTCTTTCTAGCATAGGAATAAAAATAGAAACAATAATTGACCATGTCCAGGAAGGACTTGGCATATACTTGAGTATAACCCGAATTTTTTAGCACCCAAAATGTGTTGGAAAAAAAAATGAAAATTGTGAAATCTTGCGTGTGGAATTTGTGAGCTAATTACAAAGCACCTGAACATGGGATCATCACCAAATATGCTGGATGTAGAAAAGTGTTAAAGGAACATTTAGAAATAAATATTGTGCTAGCTCATGTAGTTTCTGCATAAATTAGGCTACAGAGAGTTTGAAATCATTGGAGAAGCACGTTTTCAGAATGTCTCAGAACCCTTCTTCGGACAATATCCGGAAAGCTTGCTTCTCTAATGACTTCGGTTAGCCAATAAAGGGGATCACTTAAACTCCAAACTCTCTGTATTCATTGATGGCTAACACGGTACAACACTCTACTATTGCATAAATTAGGTTCAAGGTCAAGTCAAATCTTTACACTTAACATTGGACTTAATTTATGCAAAACCTACACAAGCTGATATCATGTTCCGAGGCTTTGCAATTAACTTACAAATCAGCTAGTTGAAATTTTGATATCCCGTTACAAAAGCACATTTGCTGTGTATTTCTGTCTCTTGGCTGCTGCATTTCCCACTCTAGGCTTATACTCAAGTTCTTATGTTTCTCCATGTGTTTAGGGTACCTCGGCTTCAGTTCAGATCAGCTTAAACTCAAATAAATACTGTAAATAACTGACCAGGAGAGGACTATTTTAGGGGTATGCTATAGTAAAACAAAATACAACATATTAGATTTGTATGATTCAGCTTAACCATTCAACAATTCAAACAAGCGTATTGTCTTAAATTGGTCACTAGTAAAGGTATATAAGCCCATTTTGATTTAAAATTTGTTTTAAAACAGGAATGGATGGTCTTGTAAGAAATGCTTGCTTGTAATTGTACACTGCACATCCATAGGCAAGGTGTATTAGAATGGTGTTCAGACTGGTTGGAACTGCAATCTTTTCGAAGCCCAGATTTTTGTAATCACATGAATTATTAACAGTTCAAGCATTTTTCCAATTTATCTTGCCTTTTTCAGTACAAAAAAACAACACACAATGTGCTGTGGAATGTATACAGCATTTTTAAAGTTCTGCTGTATTTCATATACTGCCTTTCAAGTGGTAGAACAATATTGTTAGCCCCAGTCATGTTATTTCTGCTGTTTATAAGTTGCTGTGATCACGGCACTTTATTCCTGAACAGTTGAGTGTTCGGTCCTCATCTTTTTCTGTGTCATATCTTTGTGTTAGTGACATTATCCCGTAGAGACGGTTATTATATTTTTGTTGCAGGGCCTGTCACATCATAGCAATGCAGCGGTTTAGGCATTTCTCAGCTGTGTGGTTTTTAAAAACCTGCAAAGCTGTGCAGGAAATGTTCAGTGCAGCCTCATTTTCATTGAATACATTGTTATGTTCCTAAGAATTTGCAGTTGACTAGCCACATGTGTTTGCTTCCATAACTCAGAAATAAAAGCTGTAGTACCCACTTGACTCATATTTCACATACAGTATTATAATAATAGGCTGGCTAGCTAAATTGGACACAGATGACTTCACATTTTCTATCATCTCAAGGAGCAAAAGCACTTCTTACACACAAATACACACAAAAAAAACCTCCAAGTACCATATATGCATAGCATATGTGCGCGTCTATGGTGTTTATTTATATATATTCTTTGGAATCTAGAGATAAACTAGCAAGATAAAATAAAATGATACCCTAGAACAAACTGGGGCGGCACAAAGATATTCCAGGGGGGCGCAGGCACTCATTCTGAACCTTTCAATGGGGAGGTAGGGGGCTCGATAATGTCCCTAAATCGAAAAGTGGGGACCTGCAAGGAAAGTTTGGGAACCACTGCCCTAGAACATTGTAGTCTTGTGTATGTGACCCATAAAATTGAGGGGATTCACTCATTGATGTTCTCCTTTCTAATCAGAATTTCAACCCCATAGCAGTAGTAATTTGACTTTAAATTGTGACTTTCTTTTCCCCTCTTGTTCCTTTCCCAGCTTCCTAAAATATTCATACAAAGTTGGAAGCAAGTAAGTATCCTGACGTATAGAATTGCTTTCACTGGACCCAAGAGGTGCATCTCCTGAAAATCTATCCCAAACATATTCACGACTTCATCAAACTTTACATTTCGCACAATGCAGTCATGGCAGTTCTTTTGGCATCCACCAAATTTAGACCCATATGGATGTCCAGAAAGATTAGTGTTAATTATTATCTCAGAGATCATATCCATCATCCAATGACAGACTCCACCACTGTATCTGTGTCTATGCATTGCATTTGGTGATATCTACGTTTTATATATAGAGAGTTTATTATGCACATGAAGAAGCGGTTGCCCGCGAAACGCGTTGGGGCAGTGCAATACTCTATGATATTAGCATATGAACTGCATTTTTACGTATGGATGTGCTCATGTGATTATGTATTTTTACATGTAATGTAATTATGTATATATATGTATGTATGTTATGTAATAAATTATGTATAATAATAATAATAATATAATTATGTATATATATTTATGTAATAAAACTGTATGCAAACTGTCCAACCCTGCCGTTAAATTCCCCTCTTGCCCTCCTTAGGGAATACTGTGTTTTTCCTTTTCTCTTCTTATATGGAAATCCATTTTATGAAGCTCTCTTTGCACTGTTTTAGAGCTAATCTGAAGGCCATCTGGAGATCTGTAGCTCTTGCCTCTGCGGAAAGTTGGTGTTTTTTAGCTCTTAAGTATGTGCTGACTGTTCTTTGTGATTTGGCCAACCACTTCATGGCAGAGTTGCTGTTGTTCCCAATTGCTTACACTTTGGTATAATACCACTAACAGTTGACAGTGGAGTATTAAGCATACATGCAAAATTAACAATCGCAAATTAACTTATGGCACAGCTAGCATACTATAAATGTAACATGATGGAGTTCACAAATATTTGTAGAAGCATAGCTAGGAGCTATCAATACACCTGTGGCAATGGAAGTGACTGGAACTCCTAAATCAACTCTTCAATCTTTCTAAGTCAATGAATTAGAGTGGTCCGAGACACAACTTGAAGAATACTGTTACATTATAGTAGGTTACGTGGTAATGTGTATAAAATAGAGGCAGAAGTACCCAAACACATATGCAATTATATATTTTTTTTGTGTTGTGGTGCACTATGCTATAGTCTTACTCTGTTTGAATATCCTGTATTTATACCTGATGTAGAGTTTGGAATCTCAAAGCCTCTAACCTAGCTTGACCTGCTCCATCCAGAGCTTAATAATGAGCAACCTGTGTAGGTTTTGTCGGGAACCAGGCACTATGACACCAACGATTTGAGAACTTGGGATGCCAATACCATGTGTTAAGAGGTCAAATTGGTACCAAAAGTTAAACAGAATACTGTAACAGTGGCTGGCACATGCTGCTGTTCCCTTGCTTACCGCTGGGGCCCGTGTGCCGTGTTCAGCAATGATTTACTGTTGTGCTGGGATACGCTCCGATACGTTTCCTCTCAGCCCTGGCCATAGCTTGTTTGCTGTTGGTTTTCTGCAGCACTTCTGAAAGGGCCGGCCAGCGCAAGACACTTACTGGGATTAAGGGGATTGGTCATGTGTCCTCGCTGTCCATCATGATCCTCCTGCACGTATATGAGTGGCCCTATGTCCTGCTAAGGCTTATGATTTCCATCTGTGTTCCTGTGTTACTGATTTATGTCTGTGTTCTGAGACTCAGCTACCTGGTTAACCCTTGTCTGCCTGCCTTGACACACTGTTACCAACCCAGGCTGCCTGACCTGTACTATGCCTGTCCTGCAATGTTGCTCCTGGTTACGACCCAGCCTGCGGATGACACCTGTGCCTCTGGTACCTTTATGTGGTGCCTCCTGGTCTCCCAGCTGCTTTGTGTGCCTATCCTCCCTCAAGAGGTAGCAACCTGGTGTTCCCCTCAGGAAAGTCTATCCCCACCTTCAGGGGTATTGTGAAGAACGAGTGGGTTCACTTAGACAACACCCTTAGAGGAGGTAGGACTCGTGGCAAGGTGGGTTCACACCCACTGGTTATTGACATAATCAAATAAATGTTTGTGGACAATTTATTGCACCTAAAAATAGAAAGTATGGTAACATTAGGGAGGTTGACATATTCTGTACTCATTCCATAATTTGTGGGAAATTAGAAATGTCTTGTGTTTCCAAAATTTCATTAAGATTTATACTATAATACTATAAAAAAAAGTCCTAACATGCTATTTCTCATACATGGTGTAATTTCAACTCTATTATTAAGGTGTCTGAAGGTAAACCAAAGAGGAGTCCTCAAAGTGAGCCATGATTTCTTTTTAAAGTTCCACTTCACCGCTTTTTTTTCTAGTGCTAGTTGAAAGGAATGTGGCTCAAGCAGAGCATCAAGAAGGCGAATCCAACATTCAAGAGCAACGTTTGTACAATATTAGAAATATTAAAGACAATCTTGTTCACATGTACACTCTTCCCATGGGTTTCTGTTTATAACTGACAATTTTGTTGATTTAAAATGCAGTTGATAGTAGGGGAAATGTAAAAAGAAAATCAAATACCGTAAGTGAATTAGCTGAATGATTTGCTTAAGCACTGCATAACAAAAAGAAACACTTTAAAAATGTAAAACATGCTGTTTAATCTCAGGGTAAACTTGTCTTCTCTTTGCAGAGAATGGAGACATCGGCAGAGATAGCTAATGGGCTTGGATATAAAACCATTAGAAGATTCCTGGTATAGCCAACAGTGGACCATAAATGTGTAATATACACTGCTAAAAAAAATAAAGGGAACACTTAAACAACACAATGTAACTCCAAGTCAATCGCACTTCTGTGGAATCAAACTGTACACTTAAGAAGCAACACTGACTGACAATCAATGTCACATGCTGTTGTGCAAATGGAATAGACAACAGGTGGAAAATATAGGCAATTAGCAAGACATCCCCAATAAAGGAGTGGTTCTGCAGGTGGTGACCACAGACAACTTCTCGGTTCCTATGATTTCTGGCTGATGTTTTGGTCACTTTTGAATGCTGGCGGTGCTTTCACGAGCTTTCACGAGTGGCAAGAAGGTTTGCTGTGTCTATCAGCGTAGCATCCAGAGCATGGAGGCGCTACCAGGAGACAGGCCAGTACATTAGGAGACATGGAGGAGGCCGTAGGAGGGCAACAACCCAGCATCAGGACCGCTACCTCCACCTGCATGTCTGCTCAAATGAGGGTGGTATGAGGGCCTGACGTCCACAGGTGGGGGTTGTGCTTACAGCCCAACACCATGCAGAATGTTTGGCATTTGCCAGAGAACACCAAGATTGGTAAATTCGCCTCTGGCTCCCTGGGCTCTTTACAGATGAAAGCAGGTTCACATTGGGCACATGTGACAGACATGACAGTCTAGAGACGCCGCAGAGAATGTTCTGCAGCTTGCAATATCCTCCAGCATGATCAGTTTGGTCTGTGAATCAGTAATGGTGTGGGGTGTTATATCTTTGGGGGCTTGCACAGCCCTCCATGTGTTCACCAGAGGTAGGCTGACTGCTATTAGGTAGCGATATGAAATCCTTGGACCCCTTATGAGACCATATACTGGTGCATTTGGCCCTGGGTTCCTCCTAATGCAAGGCAATGCTAGACCTCATGTCAGCAGTTCCTGTAAGACGAAGGCTATAAGATATATAGTTAGATAGAATGATATAACAATCCTAACATTACTTCATTATAATTGCCACGCTCTGCTCGAGCATTCTTCGTTTTGACGGTAAATTGATGCACACCACTTTGCACAATTGATTCCCGTTCGATACTTTGGATGGGGACCCGGGCCATAGTAACGGCATAGTAGCGGCAATCAAACAGGTACTTACCAACATGTTGGTTCCCTGTTCGATTGAGCTTTCTTTGCTCGAAGAAATGGTGGCCGCGTTTGATTCTATAATAATTTCCATTGTTTTGTAATATGTGTGAAAAACAGCTAATGTTATTGCCTTTCTTTAAGAATTGAAAGACTTAAAGACACAGTGGAGATCAGTTCTTGGAACTAATGGCTACTTTCATGTAGCCCCCTAATTATTTTTTGGTACCCTTAAAGTCTACATGGAATTTTTTATGTGACATGCCACTAGCAGATCAGGGCCATGAAGGTTATAATAATAATAATAGTATCTCCATACATTCTTACTTCTTTCGCTTTAAGGTAACGTGAAGGATGATTTTCTGGTTTAACCAGAATAGGCCAATGTTAAACTTTTTTAATATAACTAGTATCAGTTGCTTCTAACTCTCTTTCTTAAGTAACTTACATACAAATAATGCATTAGTTCTTTAAAATAGAAATAAAAAATGGCGTGTATATGGCTTTAAATATGTGCAATGAAGATTGTGGTTGCTTGGAAACTTGGCTTTAGCATTTTGTGTGTGCACATTTACCAATTAACTTGATAACAGTCTTAAACATCAGTCCACCAAGTGCTTCAAAATCATCTCAGCTGTAAATCTGTCCAAAATATCTTATCAGGTGCAGACAGTGCAGTTTGGGGCAAAAAAAATGAAGATTGGATAAAGTGGCATCAACAGACATAAAAATCACATCCTTATATGTAGCCAGGCAAGCCAGCTGGATCATCAATTTAAACATGTAAATGGATGAACTTGCCATGTAAAGATTACATTTTAATGGTACTATGACTTTACCTGAGTGGTGCCAACATATTCCACAGCTTTGCACAAACCCATTGGTTTATGACAATACAAATATGAATATGAAAATTAATTCTACAGTAAACTGAGTAAACCAAAAAAAATTACTTTTCATAAATAATGAACACTAATAAAACCTTGTATATTAATAAAAGCCACAGGTCTGTACGATGCCTCCATATTAGCAAATTAACCCTCAACCATAAGTGCTATGTTAGAACCAATACACCTTTCATTGTATTGATGCATAGCATATGCATAATGTTAAATTGTACAATGCAGATCTTACAAACACCAGCCAATGCTAATATTCATTACAACTTACATGCACTAACACTTTGCCATGTAACATTTTGAGCAGATTACATAGCTATCAATGCACTAAAAAAAATAGCTGTTGTGTATGTTGGCCTACATAAGTCTTAATAATGTGAACAGCAAGGATAAATAAGAATTCATGACAGTCAAGACATCCTTTTATTAAAAACAAATTTGATCTTGCACATCTTTTAAAAGTTGTTGTTATATAAAGTATACAAAGCAAATCTAAAATGTATGATTTCCCCTATAAATAAAATTTTTTACACCCCACAACCTGCTCACTCTGCCAGACCACAAGCAACAAGATCATAATAGTGAAATACCTATATGCCCCAAAAATCTGATGCAAAAATACCAAAACAAAATAATAAATTGTTTAGAAAATGTGGTAAACTCTGTGACCAACTAGTTATAAAATGTACTTTTATTAAAGCATCCATGAAAAACCTCTGAGGTTTTGTTGGCTAACTTATCCACCCTCAGACGTCCTCAAGCATCAATCTCCAGGCTTCTTACTAGGGGATATGATGGCAACTTCATCCAATACCACGTGTACAAATTGACGACTCATCAATAAAAGAAAAAACAGGATTCCTCTAAGCGCCTATGTGTATTATAATCACTACTGCAACTGATTGCTGATTTATTGCAATTATCTGTCGGTCAATGACCTGATTTATTGATCTCTTGTTGACATGTTTTTTCATTAGTAAAATAGATACTGGACCCCCTTCGGACTGAAGGGACCAATAGCTACTGTTTTCCTACAAGGTGACCTTAAAGTCCCCACGTCCTAGCCTAGTGTTAGGAAAAACTCTACTTTGAATGAAGGGGTTCCTTGAGATCCCCCTCCATTCTCTTTTTCTTTTTAGATACATTTTTGGGTTGTTGGTCACCTATCACCTAAACTAGCTGGTATCTCTTTATGCATAATAGAGTTATGCGGAGTCTGCAGAGGAACGGAGACATATTAACATACCAAACACTCAGAGGTGTGAAGACCCTTGCCAGTGATAGCAAACTTCAATCACATATACATTAACATTTAACTCAATATATTAGAGATATACAATTCCTTTCTTGTATTGTTCCAGAAGAACTATCTCACTTTGAAACTATCCATGTATTTCATACCGGTTTAAGCCAGAATGTCCAACCGAAACATTGTATAAAGGTGGTGTCTCAGAGAAATAAATCAGATGTTTTGTACACTATGTTTAGGTGCTGAGTGTCTCAACATCTCCTGGCCGGAGAGAGAATATTCATTACAGGGAGACCGAGGGTCTTAGGTCTGGGACCTAAATTTGAGTTATTGTTCATCTACCTCTGATGGGATCGAACTAACAATCCACTAAACATATATACCTTATTTTTACTCTATAAAATGCACCGGACCATAAGATTGCCCTAGGTTTTGAGGAAGAAAACAAGAAATAAAATATTCTAACTGGTATATTTACATATAGAGAATAATATTTTAAGAATAATATGTCTTTTTTTTTGTGAGAGCACTTAAGTTTAGAACATCTGAGAAAGACGCACTATTATAATTTATAGACACAGAAGGGGTAGATGGCAATCACATACTATTAGGCTAAAGCATTTAACTATGTTCATCCCTAAACACACTAAGCTCTCTTAACGACTTAAGGGATGCCTATATGTAGTAGCTATGGGAATAAGGAAAAGCCTCAGAACTCGGAACTCCAGACTTTACCATTCACAAGGGGCAGGGAGCATACAAACACTGTGCTGCAGCTGTCACACTGACACTGATGCTGGGGTTCTTGACATACATACATACATACATACATACATACATACATACATACAACACACATGTAAAGACATTACAGGCAGGCACATACATACACGTATATTATCGCTTAACTCACTATATTAACTTCCACCAGGCATCCAACTAAAGAAGGTCCTTGTCCCTCCTGGGCCTCCTGATTCACTGTGGTAGCTAGTAGGGGGATTTAGTGTGTGG
This sequence comes from Ptychadena robeensis, assembly GCA_036250615.1. Lineage (NCBI taxonomy): Eukaryota > Metazoa > Chordata > Amphibia > Anura > Ptychadenidae > Ptychadena > Ptychadena robeensis. The sequence goes on along the minus strand of CM070036.1, from coordinate 40,767,012 downwards.
ACTCGTAAGAAGGGGGGCTGGTGACAGACTGAGACTCAGAGCCCACAGTTACCGGCTGTGGACTTGATTCGGACAGACACCAAGTCTGTGTGCCTGTATTAACTCCATAAAATGCACCACCCCCCCCCCCCCCCCCCCCCCCCGATTTTGGGGAGACAAAAGTGCGTCTTATAGGGCAACAAATAAGGCATTCATATATAACAATGAACTAACTAATAATGTATTGTTAGGCAGAAGTTGACCTTATAATTTTTAGTTGAGACCAATAGCCATTATTTTTACCACCACAACAAGGAATGCAAGAGAAGTGTGCCAAGTGTAAGACTTTTTTGGTTATGTGGGTAGTAGGGAGGGTTTAGATCAGGGGTGGGCAAACTTTCTGACTCATGAGCCACAATAAATATATAAAAAATGTTGCAGTGGGCCAGAGCCTGTAATGATTGTGATCTGTTCTTTTTTTCTGTATATTTCCTTTATCTTGTATCACTTTAAAAAAATATACTAAATAAAAAATGATACTACCAGCAAGGTTAAAACAAAAATAAATAATAAAGCTGGGCATAGACGCCTCGATGTTCCATACGATTCCTGCGAGATTGATCACCGGAATCGATTGCCTCGATCATAAAGCGTTGCATACACAAAGTGATCAATCGATCGTTTTCAGCCTAAATCTGATCGATCAAATCGATCAAGCAGGAATCGGACCGGTCTGTAAAATTTAATCGATCATTCTGGAATCGCGGATTGTTAATGTAGACATGCAATCATTCCTATCGATCAACCTCTTGACATCCAACCAACATTACATAATTTCCGATTAGAACAGCTGCGAGCTGGAGATCGCACAATCTGTGATCGATCAATCGCAGGAAGGAATCGACCAGGAATTGTAGACGTTATATGGTGAAGTGTGCGATCGATTCTGTAAATGGAATCAATTTCCGAATTGCATGCACGATTGTTTAAAAGATCGATCACAGGGAGGTCTAAACGTCTATGCCCAGCTTAACTGATTTTTTCTTTTTTTTATGATACAAAACTAAGCAAAATTAAATGATCAAAATGCACTTAAATAAGCTCACCAGGCATATTTCAGACAGAATGCAGAGATCTAGTTGACAAGATGCTCTGGTGGCTTATAATGTAATGTAATGCATAGACAGGGCCCACTGTCCCCATGGGGACTCTTTCATAGTGATCACATTTGGATGTCTCCAAGCATTATCTCATTACGGGGACGAGCAAAAGAAAGCCAGATTCGAAAACTTAATGGGCCATATATGGTCAGCAGGTTGTAGTTTGCCTGTTTGGTTTAAAGCTTCTGTGAAGTTTTTCTTACTGCCTGTGTTCTAGATAATGAAAACAAAATACCTATATACCGCTTACCAGAAAGGTAAGGGGAAGAGTTATCACCATAAAAAACATGGTGGTGAATCATGTAAATGGGTAAATATTCAGATGACAACTGTCTAATATGCAAAGATAAATCCCACCATAGAAGAACAGCAGATCATTTTCCAATAGGAATGTCCTTATCATATCTAAAACTAAGCCAATACATTAAATTTACAAACACAATACCAGTAATACATCATACACATTAGTTTATTCTATGTAAACCTAATGAAACTGATTTGGAATGTAGGTGGTCATCTAGCTATGTCATTTTGGAAAAGATCCATTCCCACATGGTTCCAAGTCCAAAACTTGGACCTCATGCAAACTTCTGTTGCATAAAGCTCAAATTTGAAAACATTGATAAATGAAGTCTCAGTATAGTTAATAAATGAAGTATCTCTTTCATTGTCCTTTGTCAGCAACATTCATTTTAATGGAAAGTAAGTTTACAGGGTTACATGATTGAACTACTCAGCCAAGTCAGTGTTGGCAAATGAGGGGCTAAATTATTGATGTTACACACTAATGAATTCTGATGAGAAATAAAACACAGACATTACGTTTCAAGTGGTCCATAATTATTTTTGTACTTTAAAAGCAATTCTGTTCTTTTATTTCAAAATCAGTTTGGTTGAGTTAAAAAAAAAAAGTTATTGATTATTGCTGAAGTCATTAGATAGAGAGAAAATACTCTGCATTTCATGTGTATTTAAAAGGTGTCATTTACTCCAGCTGTCATTGCTGCAGAATAAACAATGAAAACCCTGAATCTATTTAACAGTCTTTTAATGGGACTTTCACCGTTTCACCTAAAGACGGCACAATGCAAGTTCTGGGTTCATTCCCGAAGGTTTTGGTAGGCTAGGTGATAATGAATTTTCCAAAACATATGCATTTGTATCGTTTTTGTTGCAGGAACTTTTCTTTAACCTCCCTAGCGCTCTTATGAGGTTCAGATTTCTGTACCAAAAGCGCACCATAGACTTTAATGGATTTTTTTTGTTGTAGGCCTGTAACTTTCCAAAATATACAAGGGTCTAGTAGACATCCTGAATACATTAATGTTTGAAACACAAAATTATGTAAAAGAAAATTGCATTTCATAATTAAATTAACAGTATCCAGGCAAAGGTCAGATAGGCAGTAAATGATTAGCAGTGGCAAGAGCACAGTGTTAAACACTAGTGATACATATGCATGATTGCCCGCCCAGCCTGTTCACACAGCGTTCATCGGGTCTGCCGTATGAATGGGCATGGCTCGAAGTCATGCATATGTATGGAATGCGACATCCCTGTCAAAGTATATCACATATGCAGGGGTTATCGGCGCATCCCTAATCACCGCAGAAACATAGCCAAACTGGTAAATTTTTTGACATAGGTGTTAAACTCCGGCCAAATTTGCGGACCACATATTTTTGTGGTAGATCTGAAATATCGGTCTCCTTCACTGCTCCTCTAAGTCTGAGGTTCAACTGGTATGGTTTGGGAGTGGCTTGGGCCTGAAACGATTCCTTTGACTCCAATAGGCCAGACTTCATAAGCCTCTGTGTGCATGCAATAATAAAAAAAAGGTTTTCTGTGTTTTTGAAATCGCACCGCGTCACAACTACATCTGAATCGCCCAGCTGTGTCCATAGACTTCAGGGTCAGAATCCCCCCCCCCCCCACCAACAGGTAAACTGCACAGAAAACACATGCTTTTTTAGTGGTGGCTTACTGGAGCCTCAGCCTAACTGCTACACTCACTGAGCTTCTGTAGTCGTACTGTAGTCCCACACTATGGGTCCCAGCTGCTCTAGTAGCATTTTTGTCACAACAAATAATTAAATGGGTGTGTAAATGGGGTCTGCATATATCAAGGTGGCTAACTGCACTGACATTAATGCAATGCTGAAGCACAGGAAACCAATGTTGATGCGCCTGTGTACGCATCCATAGCATGTCGTTGGCCCTCAACTTTGTCTAAGTTTTAAATTTTGTCCCACTGCATATTTGAATTTGACACTCTTCATCTATGGTATGGAGAAATTACCCTTCCCCATACCAAAAAGAAGGCGTTTTCAGAGGGAAGGGGTGCAGGGTGACAATAATGGCTTCTTGCACAAATATAGTACAGTAAGTAATAATTATTTAATAATAAGTAATAATTATTTGACCCCTCACTGATTTTGTAAGTTTGTCCAATGACAAAGAAATGAAAAGTCTCAGAACAGTATCATTTCAATGGTAGGTTTATTGTAACAGTGGCAGATAGCACATCAAAAGGAAAATCGAAAAAATAACTTTAAATAAAAGATAGCAACTGATTTGCATTTCATTGAGTGAAATAAGTATTTGAACCCCTACCAACCATTAAGAGTTCTGGCTCCCACAGAGTGGTTAGACACTTCTACTCAATTAGTCACCCTCATTAAGGACACCTGTCTTAACTAGTCACCTGTATAAAAGACACCTGTCCACAGAATCAATCAATCAAGCAGACTCCAAACTCTCCAACAAGGGAAAGACCAAAGAGCTGTCCAAGGATATCAGAGACTGTTATGCTTCTGCCGCAGATCCTGGGTTAGCGCGGGGGTACCAGGAGCAGGGAAT
>CM070036.1:40746482-40762914 GCA_036250615.1 Ptychadena robeensis | reverse complement strand
CTCAGAGTTGCACAGAGACAGCCTCGAAACCTTAGGGATTTAGAGATGATCTGCAAAGACACTGTATGTGTGTTTTGCAATATATTATATTTCTGATCTTGAATTTAGATACACTTTATTCTTTACCATAGTTTTCAGTTCGCAGGTTGGAGATTAGTTTTAATTGAACACATCTTTCTTGATAAAGTACTCCACCTGGATATAACAATGGTGACCGCAGCATCCTATCCTTGTGTTCAGGTACATCTCTTTGTATAATACTGATCTATATATAAATGAATACTAAAGAATTGCTTCAAATTCAGTTCACATTAAAATAGTTCAATGTAAAAAAATATGTAAAGGTCTTTCTAAAGCACTCTCTATATTTTAAACGAACAGTCCCAGAGTCAGACAACAAGTAATTACAATAATACATATTTCTATCTGAAGGACTGCATGAATTTCATAAGCTGTACGGTTTACTGTACTGAATGGTTTATTTCTGTGCTCAGATTCTGAGCTGGAAATTTATTTTGGTAATTTGCTGATGTCGGTTTTATGGTTTATGTACAGAGCCCACCTTGATTCCTGTCCTTTCTGTCAATCACCAAACTGCGCTAAAACACAAGCTCCTTCCAAGCTATAAGGCAGAAATGGCATCATATCAATATCGGGTACAATACACACTGCTGTTTATTAGAACTATTAATCTGTATCATGTGGATATCACAGAATAGGACATTACAGCAGAAAGCACTTAACATCAAATCAGATATTGCTTGTTTGTATAAAGTATACAGATAATAAAACAGTATTTTAGTCTTTATATCTTTATAGTATTTATATCTGAAGTGATGAGCATTGGAGGGCCCAATCAGACTACTTTACTGGGAACGGTTACCCAAACGTACTATATAGTAGGGGCTAATGTACCTACACTATGACACAATGGTCATGGCATGACTTGTGGTTCATTGTGTTGGCATAAAAGAGTTACCTGGGTTTTGGTTTTTTGCCCTGACCCACCACATGGATTGTAAAAACATCAATCCCATTCTAGGTTAGTTTTTCAATGCTGTCAAAGAGTGCATGTTTGAGTAAGAGATACTAGATAGTAATAGGTATATTAGTGGTAAACCACTAGGAAAAGAATAGTCTTCTTGGAGGCGCCCAAATGGTGATACAAAAAAAGTCCTTTATTTGATAAAAAGAGGTATTCTCTCAATAGTAAGTCTATCCTCCTAATACACCGAGTTCACACATGGTGACTCAGCCCTTATCATATATAACCCGATACTGCTCCTCACTGGTCTTTGTGTCTAACCCAATATATTTGTCTTTTTTCCCTTCGCCATTCCTTGTTGAGTTCTACACGCACACTTTTTGGGGCGAACTCTCTCATTGAGATAAAAAAAACCAATCATCCATGATTGATAGTGTTCATTATACATAGCTGGGTAAATGTGCTTCTCATTGGCCTACTACCTGTCCAATTGCTAAAGCTGGGCATAGACGTTCCCATTCCTGCACGATCCGACCGGTGATCCGATGCCGTGCGCGCTCCTGCATCCCTTAGGGATCGGGTCGTGCAGGAATCGGATGCAGCAACTGATGAGGATTGGGCTAAAATCAGCCGTCATGTCGGATTGCACATTGATCCGACAGAATGGTAAATTTTAACCCGATCCCATTAGTTCGGATAAGGACTGCTGCCCCCAGCCAAAGTAATGAGCTGCACATAAAGAGTGCTGGACGATTCTCGGCACTAACAGGCGGGCGTGATGATGTCATCACGCCCGCTCCTAGTACCGAAATTGAATCAGAAATCTACCGTAAATCTTACCGTCTATTCCCAGCTTAATAGTAGAGCCTGCAGTGTGCTAACTGAAAAGCTCACATTGTCAATACAAGCATTACTATTAGAGGCTCTGCTGTTTAAGATGCTAATACAGCATAGTACTTGATACTGGTGAATTGTCACTCTGCCTCAAGCTGCCCGCTCACATACAAAGAGCCCAGTTCACATACACAGTTCACATACACAGTGGAGGGAAGACTGTATCTCTGCCTGATTGTACACCTTGGTTAAGCTCAGTGCTTAGCCACAGGTGGTCATACATCCGCTATATAAGACGCACACATTTTCCCCCTGATAAATATGGTAATTGAACAACATTTAAATGAAAAAACTAAAGCTATTTGGAATCGCTCTGTTGTATTGGGCGCACCCTATACATCGAAATGTCTGATGGCTGAAAAATATTTTAGCTTATTACCACTCTTGGTTGCCGAGCTCCAACTATCATAGTGGGAATTAAGGAGGCCTCTAGCCCCGAAGGCAGAGTTGTATGTGAGCTGCCCAGCCTGAGCCAAACTCACATACAGTGCAAATGGTAACTTCCCAAAATATGTCTGTACAAGAGTCTAGTAGACATTGTGAATATAATAAGGTTTGAAACAAACAATTATGTAAAAAAAATTTAACAAAATTAATAAAAGATATTATTTGAATGATAAAATCTCTAAAATACTTGTATGAAAGATTTCAAAACAGTATGTATTTATTTTTGTTTATAATAAAAAATTATTGTGATTTACTTTTGAGTCTCCCGCCATCGCCCCAATATGACGTCATCAGGTCACTCCAAGGGGCGGGGGGGGGGGGGGGGGGGGGGGTGTGGAGGATCCGCTCCCCTGCAGCAGCCTCATTCTCAGATTGGAGCCACGGAACAGCAGGGAAGGGTACGTTTGCACTGCCAGGTGGCCCCATTCTGTCCAGTGCACAGTACTAACAGGACATGGCTGGACGAGATGGGGCCGCCAGGAACGCCAAGGGGGTTAATCTTCTTTACACTTTATAAAAAAATTATTTTTATTTCAGGGTAATGAAGAAAGGTGTCAGGATCCATTGGTAGGTGTTTATACCTCTACAAATTTGCACAGTTGAAAAAAACTTGACTTGACAATTCATAAAAATAAAGACTTAATGTTGCTTATTAAAATAATAAAGGCCTTGCAGCCCAACTGTCTCTGCCTACAAATAAATTAAATATTCTACTGGAAAAGGTTGATGTATAATAATTCCCTTTTGTGTTAACATATTAGTTACAGATTCAGGCTGATGAAGGTAAAGCAGCATCCACCTGCACAGCTATGCATAGTTTAGGTCATCCTTCTTCCATTTTCCATTTATTAAGGAGGTTAGAAATTGATGAAACCCTGATGGGATATGGTTTAGAGGCTCCATCAGCATTCCCATTGTTTGCTTTTCAATCTCGATCACAATGATCTTTGGTACTTCCTTACAATCACCTACCTGCACGGCTAATATTTTCTGAGCGTTCTCTTGAGAGGCAGCCTGGAAGCGAGCCAGCCCGGCTTGGTTATAGAGGCCTCGTTGTTTGAAAAACTCCACCAGAGCCCGGTGCATCCTTCTCTGCAGTACCGAGATCTGAAATAAATAAATAAAATAAAAAGTAAAAAAAAATAAGAAGAGGAGTAAGAGAAGGAGGAGGGGGTGAAAGAAAAAAACACAAGTCAGAGCAGGAGAGGAAATTAATGGCAGTGTTCAAGAAGAATGATGGAGGGAAATATAGAAAGCAGTCAATAGCCCATTCTGCACTGTACAGACCTGACAGGAATTTCACAGTCTCTTGGTTTTTCAGCCCACTCATGTGCATTCATCAGAAACCAGTCACATCTGGCTGCCAGGATGGGGGGTTAATTTTCTCTAAATGCCTCAGCAGTTTTGTTCTAGCTGAAGCAAACTCTGTGACTGCAAAGCTGATGAGTAAAATATTTCTACTTCATCCAGTTTAACTCAAAACCGATAGCTTTAGGACATATTGAACCCTTTTGTTTTGTGTTTTTTATATATATATATTTCCAGGGAAAAGGAATCCTCTGCGGCTTTTGGAAAAGCACATCAGGTCAGCAGTACATTTCAGATGCAAGGTTAGGACTTTGATGGACATTGTGTTTTTACTTCTTCTACTTGTAAAGCTTATCATAGGCAGGCAATGTGTGCTGCGGAGCATGACAAAACTAAAGAGAATTAACTCAGCCATCAAATGCGGAGGGAGAACAATAACAGGATATAAATTCCGCACACTACTCCCTATTAATCTAACTTGTGGTGAACATGTGACACGTGAACATGGACCTGAAGGCAGTTCAGCTACAGAAAATGCTGATTTTGAAAAGTGACATGGAAGGTTCTACAGAATGTATCAGCAAAGGAATTACATAGCCTTTCTGTGTTTACAATGATCAAGAGAACAAAAACCTAGAAAGAAATATAGGGTCTATTTGTATTCCCCTAAAATTGCAGCAAACATAAAATACTTGACATCTGAACATACAGGCTTTGCCTATGTGCAGGGATGCACATAAGTGGTACTCAAAAGGGGCCAAAAACTAGCTATGCGTACCTGCATTATTGTTAGAAAGCTCATATGCGTACTAACAACTTAGAGACACTCGGTGTCACTTGGACAACTGCAGGGAAATTTGGATAACTATGAAAGGTTGCAGTTGTTAAATTGGGAATGTAAATTTATAATCCCCCAAAAAACTTCTAAGACTTCTAAGGGTGTTGGAGATCTGGGGAATGAAAATCAGAGTCGGGATATGTAAGGGTAATATCTGACATGAGGAAAGCACTGTGTAACAGCTGAAATATGAGTATGAAAGGTTGACATTCGGACTGCTGGAAGTCTCAGGGGTTAGTTGCTAACCCAGAACATTTCAGGGTTGTACTACTCAGTCATGAGATCTAGGGGTTCAAACGAGTTACATTTTACCCAAACCTAGCTGGTGACCTGTGGATGGAGACAGCTAATCGGAGGCTAAATAAGAAACAGGTAGGAATATCTGCAGCAGAACCCACCATGCAGGAAGCTGATGCAGAGGACAGTGAGGGAGACAGTGACTCTACATATGGGGTGAGTACCAAACACCATCTCCTGGTATTCATCTGAGGAGCTTACTAAAAAGGTTATGTGCACCCCTGACTATGTGCCAGTGTCAATGTTTTTAGGGCTCTCTCACACTAGATATGTGTGTTGCAACAAACGGTGCTGTGCATTTTTGCTATAGAATGCCATTATATTCACCCCAAATTGTATGTTAATGACACCCGAAAGTGGAATTAGAATGCTCAGAGCCTATCACACAAAATCCCACTGCCATGCCAGCCAAATGAATCCTACAGAGCATTGTTGTCTAATTCCTTGTAAATCAAATGAGTGTAGGTCAGGAGACAGTGTGAATGAGCCCATAGCACATAGATATAATACAGGTGCCAATCTAAAAATCTAAGGCCATCATGGTGCCCACAAGGCTAAATTCTGACAATGTGTACTGTGTACAGCATAAATGTTGAACAAACGATCACTGTGCGCGTTAGCATGGATCGATCGACCCTGAATTGACTGCTGCCCACCTTGATCGACCAAAAATCATATCTAACCTTGATATGACATGTCGCTTATTTTTGGGTTGAAGCACATTGGTGGAGATCCTTCCTGAGCGATTGACCCATATTTGTATAATCTAGCTCCCTTTCCTGCAGCCATTCTGATCGAATGATTTCAAGTAATCCACCTTTTGGGCCACAGTCAATTGGCTCCTGCCAAAATCAACCCCAAATCGGTTTCCCAACATGGCGTGCTCATCAATTGCAGTACGAATGATCGTTGATTCTTTGCTCGGAAATGATCAAATCGACAATCGGTTGCAGTGGAATCGAGGTGTCTATGGCTTCCTTTAGCAATTATTGTCTGAGGGGATGCCAGGCGGCTGTCAATCATCCACCAACCATAGACCCCTCAAAGCAATCCAAAAATTGCCTTTCCTACGTAAAATATCTCACAAAATCAACAGAGCTAAGAGCAGGACACAGGATGGCTGCAAGGAGGGGGGCTCTCCTTTTTCTTTCACTTTTTCACACAATTATAGTAATCAGAGATCTGCACATGGTGTCACATTGTGTATACTAAACTATTTCCGCCATAGTAATATAGTCATCCAGTCCCATGTTTAATTCTCTTTGGACAACTAAATCATACAGATAACAGGGTTTCAGCCTCCATGCCAGCAGCATAACTCTATATTCTTCCTGTCCGCATGTGTACTGTATGTACATGTTCGGTTTAGCTGAAGCCAAACTGTCCCAGAGTGCTGTCTCAGCATCAATTAATGCCAAATATATATCTTCTTCAAAATCCCTCTACCTAAATTCAGAAATTTATACTGGTTACATACTGCATATACTTGAGATTATGCCAGTCTGAAAAAAAGCTGAGGTACCTAGTTGTAACCCAGAAAAACTAAATAAGAGTATACGCCTAGGGTGGGAAGTCCAGCATCGAAAGCACAGAAACACACAGCAAATGTGCTATTGTGTCAGGATGTCATTTTGACTAGTTGATTCATGAGTTAATTGCAAAGCCCCTGAACATGACATTGCTGGAGATATAGGATCCTTGTAGTATTGTTTAACAAAAGAAAGTATTGCTCTAGCTCAAGTAGTTTCTGCATGAATAAAGGTTGTTTTGGGTTATTTTTTTAAAAAGTACCTACAACCCTACTATATCTTTCCAGCATTTTTGGTGTGGATACCAAATTACAGGGGCTTTGTAATGAACGTCTAATGAAGTCTGTCCACAACATTTTGGGACATTCAACTTGAGTATAAGCAGCACATTTCATGTGCTGTAAAATTCAGCTTATACTCAAGTAAATACCGTATTTTTCGGACTATAGGACGCACCGGACCATAAGACGCACCCAGTTTTTAGGGCAGGAAGACCAGAAAAAAAAGAGTTAATAAGTCTTCACATCAATTGGCTTAATGCAATGAATTCAATGGATGCGATATTCAATTCAGCCAGTAGATGTCACCAGCAGCAGTACACTCTCTGCACAACGTCATTCTCCACACTGATCAGGAGGAGGAGGGGGCCGGGCTGCACAGTCTACTAATCTCCTCTGCTCTCCTCTCCGGCTGGCTGTTACTGTGTCCGTGGGAGCTGCAGTTTCCACATAGGGAGAGAGGGATAGATGCCAGTTCATCTATGCCTCTCTTTATTGCTTATGCCAGCAGGCCTCTGAGCTCTGCTGGCAAAGGCAATTATACAGTACAGATGGGAGAACCAGACACCGGCTAGCATCTCTCAACTGACAGCTCCTCCAGCTCCCCGGCTAATCTCCCTGCCGGGAGAGCTGGCGGGGTCGCGCATTCTGACCATAAGACGCAGGCACTCCCCCCCCCCCCCTCAATTTTGAGGGTGAAAAAGTGTGTCTTATGGTCCGAAAAATATGGTACCTGATATTACATTTTATTGTTAGGTTTTCATTGCTACAATACATTTATTATATTTATATAAACAGATACAACTAGTCAGTTAAGTACCCCCAGAAGTGACAGCAGTTGTCTTCCCACCATGTTTATAATTATTATAAAACATTTCTAAATATTGGCATACTGATTTCATAAATGACTCTCCTTGGCATAGCTTACGACCACTTACATGATGTTATTAAATCATTTTATACTTCACAGTTATTCTCTGGGAATTTTTTTAATCATTCTATGAAATGAAGAGGAAAACTTGTTTTTTCCAGTCCCCCCAAACAATATATAATATGTATCACGTATGGAGCCACACAGCAAGCATTGAAATACATACAGTGTAGACAAGAATGCAGTGGCGTAGGAACCGCTATAGCAGCCATAGAGGTGCTATGGGGCCAATAGCCAAAAAAGGGCCCGCTCCCGGTTACCTGTTCTTTTTTTTTTTATACTATCCGGGTCCCCCCTAACCCATGGGACACCCCCACCCCAGCCAGCCGGGCTGAAGTTGGAGGCAAGCAGGTAAAATGGGACTACATTTTTTTACCTGCCTGGTCCGGAAAATAATTTCATAGTTCAGGCCAGCTAACTAAGTGCAGAGGGGAGAGGATGTCTCCTGAAGAGCTGTAGGAGAGTTCTGTGAGGGACAGAGCCTGCAGTGAGGAGGTCTGTGAGTAACAATCTATAAGGGCCTCTCTTGCTACCTTATGAGGGACTCTGGTTACCTATAATGGAGATTCTCGGGCTACTGCTGCAGGGGGTAGGCTCACTGGCTCCTTCATGAGGGACGAGCCTGCAGTGAGGAGGTCTTTGAGTAACAATCTATAAGGGGGGGCTCTCTGCTACCTTTATGAGGGACTCTGGTTACCTACAAGGGGAGATCTCTGCTACCTAAAGGGGTGCTCACTAGCTCTCTACCTATAAGGGTGGCATCTAGTTACTACAGGGGGGGGGATTCAACTTTGTGGGGGGGGGCTCTGGCTACCCTTCACGTGTTCCTCTGCTGTTCTACCTATGAGGGGGCTCCTTTACTACCTATAAGGGGGGCTCTCTGGTACCTACAGGGGACAACGCTACTTACAAGGGGGCTGCCTGGCAACCTACAGGGGGTCTCTCTGGCTCTCTACCTATAAGGGGGCCCTCTGGTTAACTGTAAAGGGGCTCTCTGGCTACCCTCAGAGGGGGGCTCACTGGTTACCTTTATAAACAATTTGCTACGGGGCCCAGTGATATTTTAGCTATGTCCCTGCAAGTATGTATTGCAAAGCACATATAAGTCAAAAACAAAGCTCAATCTGCTGTCTCCTCCTGTCAGTTCTTTACCGATTACTGGTGTCTGGAGGTGGTATCACCAGTACCATCTACGGTATGCAGGTACCATTAAACAATGTGCATCTTTTTTGGAATATGTATTACAGTTACTTAATTTATCCTATCAATATGGATAGACTTGGTCCAGCTTCACATATTTACTGTTGTGTTGTTATGTTTTTTGGTTGTGTTTTCAATGTGCATGTAAGCATGTGATGCTGTGGTACCTTCGAAGAAGTGCCTTAAATCTGTACAGGGATTTTTTACACCCCTGCCATGTAGAGATAGAGAAAAATATTGCTCTAGCACATGTTGTTTGTGCATAATCTAAGTTAATTGTTGAAAATTCAACTCAAAAAATGTTAATTTGACTTTGAACTTATTTAAGAACAAACCCTTCTTTGCATCTTCACCAATATTGATACCATGATACCATGTTCAGGGACTTTGCAATTAACTTACAAAATCACATATGTGAATTTTCAAAAATGTGACCATCTCTACTGTCGTGAGTTAGAATCTGTGTATATGTGTGGACATTTCTCCATGGAAGTGATGGCGAACCTATTCTATCTTATGATAAAGTAGTGTGTGAGTTAACATTTTGGTTTTGTTTGTGTATATGAGTTGTGTATTTGTAATTCATGTTATATTGTCATGCCGGCACTTTGAGATAAATAAGTGGGGTCTCTAAAAGGTTTGCCATCACTGCCCTATGGCATGCAGGACACAAGATGTACAGTTGAACTTCACAAGTTTATATTATGTTAGCACATGATTCCCATTGAATCTAGTAGTAATGTGGAAATGAATGACAGTTCTTCCGTTCATGCCTATCCTTGAATTTATAAAGAAACAAATTCTGGTTTACTATCTGTTTTTGTGTTAACGTCAGTGATAAATAAATAGTACTACGTTTCTCAATGAACAAAAGCCTGCAAAGAGGGAAAAAAACAACAAACATAAACCCAGTAAACAATAATGTTTTTAATGTGCAATGTAATAAAGCACATTTTAATGTGCCTTTAATATTTATTATTCTTTTAGCATAATTAACAGTTTGGATCACATAGCTGCTTTATATTTAACAGTCTAATTTTGTATTAGTTACCAAGCACGACATAACAAGTAATGCAATGTCATCATCATGCACTTCTATTGCCACAGCTGATATGCAAATTAATGCATTCAAAGAATCCGTGGTGCTGTTACAGCACAATCTCAATGGTCTGGAACTCTCCTGACCAATCGGAATGCAGGGTTTTTCAAGCTTGATAGTCAATTAAGGCTGTGTGTTTGTCAAAGAAGTTGCAGAGACCATAATCTTAACAATTCACTACACTTTCATAAACTGTACTTTTCTACATGCTTTGGCAGTTTCTGCTAGGATCACTACATATAGTGGGATACGTCTGAGTACTATTATCTCAACATCATAATTCCCTTGATGTTTAAAAGTATGCTTCTCAGAGCTGTCTTATATATATATAACACCTTTCTAAACAAATTCATTACATATTCTGTGTTCTGCTAGTTCTCCTTTCCCAGTTGCTCAATGTACAATCATCTCACTATTAATCATAGTTTATAGTACAAAAGCAAAGCCTGAATACAGTAGCCTCCCTGTTATCAAGAACCCAAGTAACAAGAACACTCAAGCAACCAGAATGGGACCCAACGACCTCCCCAAAAAAAAATTAGTTTAAACTTGTCAAGCCAGGCTATTCACATACACTGTATCACATTGGTATTGTGGCTCTGGTGATATAGGGGTGTTAAATGAGCATAATGTCAGGATATTAGGTTCCAAACACATACATAGTATTTAACAAACTTACAAATGACACAATATATGTGAACGAGGAATGCACAGTAGCAAGTTTCAAGTTTTCTAGATCAATATACAACTATAACCATTAAGGCTTGGTTGATTATTAGAAGTCTAAAGCTGGCCATACACCTTCAGATTTCTCTGTCAGATTTCCTTCAGATCAGATCTACCAACAACCATGTAGTATAGTGTCCTCCCTGATCGAATACATAGTGATTGGAAGGTGTAGAAAGGTCCTCATATTACATGGTTTTGGTAAAACAAAATCTGATCTGAAGGAAATCTGACAGGAAATCTGAAGGAAATCTGAAGGTGTATGGCCAGCTTAAAAAAGTAAACAGTAAAGCGGCTGATTTAGCAGTAGATTGACCCTGTGCTTGATAACGTCACACACAACTGGTCGTTCCAAGAATTGGCATGCACCCTGTGTGTTCCGACATATACTTTGGATGGGGATACTGCTCCCCCTCCAAAGTAATGAGGCCAATCGATTTTTAGATTTAAGGTGAGCATGATAGATTTGCAGCCAATTTTGTGGCAGATCGATCGCCACCAGCACGCACTGTGGTCAATTTGCGGCAAATCTGACCGTCTATTCCCAGCTTACCAAATATGACACCTTTAAGGGATGTCTAACAGATGGAATCCGATCTTATGGTAGAACACAAAGACACAAGTAAATTGCAGAGCCCTGCCTGTATTTTCTTGTCTTTATATATATGGCCAGGATTGTATTGTGCCATACATGTTCATGCTGTTATGCATGGTAAACAATATATATGTTTAATATAAAGTATACATAGTATAAATAAATATATATATATATATATATAGAGGCATATTTTCCCTACATGCAGGCTTCCCATTGAGTGTATCCTGGAAGGAGTTCGGAATAGTATTGCTCAGCAACAGTTGGTTGCTGAACAGTGTTTTATTTCATTTTTGTTATGGGTTTCCGAACTCTGGGATAGGAGTGGGCCTTCCTATTCCCCCAGGAACACGCAAAGGGTTAACACCTGTTTGCAAGTGGAGTGGAGTTGGGTGTGTCTTCAGAAAAGAAGCAAAGACCAGTGTGTCAGGGCTCCTCATCGAAGTTGGAGATGGGGCACACAAGGAGTGTGGGGCCCAGGCCTGCTGGAGCAGTTGGTACAGGGAGTGTGGGGCCCAGGCCTGTTGCTGCTGAGTAGCCGAGTGTAGGACACCGATTTAAGTTGAACAGTGCAGAGCCAGGTGGCTTTGCATTTTCTGAATTTTTTTATGTTGGAGTAAAATAAACCCCTGCGAGGGTAAGTTATATTTGGACTGTTTGTTTCACAAATTAACATGGGCAGAAGCCCTAAAAGGAAAACAATTGTGTGGATTGATGGTCTGAGAGCAACTGTTTGGAGCTGATCCCCCACAATATATATATATATACCTACATATCCTACAGCCCAGTCTGAGCACCTGGAACCCTGCAAGTACAATAGATGACAGTTTGAAATATTTTTTTTTTGTTAGTTTCAGGTGTGCTGGCTGCAAAATGTCTCATTCATCATTTCTGCTCCTATTCTGAGTGTTCTTTAAGCATCTTCTGCATCTTCTCCTGTCAGTCTGGTTCTGGGGTAAGTTATCACAGAAGAAGTAAGACAAAAAGAATGGTTGTCCTAGAGGGAAGGAACTGTAAACCTGTCCCTGAGTGCCTAGTAAGCTGCAATCCTGCTGATACCATGGCAAACCAATGGCTGCTCAATGACACACCCTGACACACTCTGCACATGAAATATGATTTCCTTATTAAAACTCAGACATACAGCAATGATCACGTTAGTAACAGTGTAATTATAAAATAATTAATGTAGAACTCATGAGGCTTTTTTTTGTGAGAAAATTGAATTGTGCCAATATAGTCACAGTAGGGTACCATGTCATGATTTATTCCAATTTATCCACCACAGGAGCCTATCTCAATCTGTGACACAGTTATCAAATTCTAAAAAGGATTATTTATATGTTCATAGTTATTGGCACAGCGTATTATTACCACCCAAAATGCAGTTTAAAAAGGCAATATTGGCTTCCCAGGCCTATTTTCCCTTATATTATTTACTCCCTCACGGCTGTCTGTTTTAAACAGTAGAATAAATAAACATGAGCATGTCTTCTGTGCCCCTCCCCATCCATATGTCAGCCTGGTTTACATGATGAGAAACCATTCTATGTGACACTGCACACAAATGTGACATTAATTATGGAGGTCAGCAAAAACAGAACAAGGATAAATAACAGGGTGCTGACTGCAGGCAATTGATACAGTGGTTAAAGTAATGATGCCTAATCATTGTGAGTGATAGAAAGCAGTAAACTATGAGAAAAAGACCCTTGCTGGAGTCATTCTCCTTTTTTGTATCATGTAAGGAATCGTGCCCAAGAGGCCGATCACAGAGACAGACAGATGCTTTTCTTTAATTTCACTTTTTAACTCAAGATCTTTATTATTAATTTTGCTCATGTTTAGAAACACAAGGCTTTTTTACGCTATAAAGTATATTCTGTATTTATAAACAAATACATTTTTATTGTTACTGTTTACCATCTATTGTTGGACTGTTTTAAAAGTAGCTCACAAGCCAAAAAGGTGTGGGCAACCCTTGATATAGTTTCACCTTTGTTTTGCATTTAATTACAGCCACCAAGTGAACCTGGTATTTAGTGTTGCTGTTTGAATTCAAGCTTACCATGAATTTGGCCAGAACACTATACATTCAGTACTATTCTTCTAGACCAGTGATGGCGAACCTATGGCCCATCAGCCAGCACAAAGTAAAGAACTGTAGCCTATTGGCTCTCAATGCTGTCAGTTCTCTTCCCCTCTCTTCTGATTGCACACAGTGCCCTATACCTTCCCTATTCTATCTTATAAGAAAGTAAAGTGTGTGTTTACATGTTACGTGTGTGTATATAATGTGTGTATAATTCAAGTTAAATTGCCATGCCGGCACTTTGTGATAAATAATTGGGTTTCGGGTTTCAGTTTGGGCACTCGATCTCTAAAAGGTTCGCCATCACTGTTCCAGACAATTAAATTTTTTTTGCCAAAATGCATTTTTTTCAAAGCAGACTCTATATTTCCCTAGAGCTCAAATCCATTCTGTAAGAGCTAAAAGTTGCGTTCAGGTGAGTATCTGTGTTTAGATCGGTAGATGTAGTTTACTGCAGTCAGGTGGGTCCAGGACTGTTATTTCTAAACTGGTCACTACATCTACTAGTCAGGTAACTAAAAAGTTTTTTACACAAGCGCTTTTTATACATCAAATTACAAAGGCAGTTTTTGAGCTAACATGACTGGTATGTTGGACTTCACAATTTTCTCCACCTTCACCAAGGCCTGGTTCATACCTATCCAACTGAACACACAGTAAAGTGTTAACACATGCTACAAGCCCACGTTATATCCAATGGGGAGATACACAAATGATAACATGTGTTGAAATGGATAGATGTGAACCAGCCCTAGAGCTTTACATCCAGCTGAAGAAAAGCAAAGCCAAAGCATGACACTGCTTCTACTATAGTCCAATGTGGGAATATTGTTTTTAGGTGATAAAATGAAATGTACAGATTTGTTCTTTACTAGACTTTCATATTACTGTTAAATTGTTTTTCAAAGACACAAAGTAAAAAAGTGGCGATGTCTGTCTCTGTAAAAAGTGATCTAAAAGTGATTGTGAATAGGACATTGCTGTTCCTGAGGAATCACTGATGGAGTAACATATGGGTGCTTATTTTGCAAAATTAATAATTACAGTATGCTACAGACCTCCAGCAATAAGGGTTATGGGGACTGAGTCAGCGTTGGAGTGTTGCTAGACCTTGGCACCTATGTAATGTATGTCATTGTTATAGACTGGCTGGTTAAGGTTATAGGCTAGCCGTCGCCAGATGGCTGCATTCTATGTCTAGAAGCAACTGTGTGTGAGGCACAGAGTGGCAAAAAACAATGATAAAACAATATAGACTTAGGCTTAGAGATGTGAATAAGATATAAGATATATATAAGAGTTTTTGCATAATAAATTTTTGGAACATTTTGTAAGTAATCTGCTTTTCAGATCAACTACAATGTTATTTCGGTTATGCCATCATAATGTCACCTTAAAGTTTTTGGACGTATTAATGTACAGTATGTCTCAGACATTTATTAAGGCTATGTTTCCACATGTGCGGCTGCCCGGGGCGTGATTGAGTGGCCGCAGTAAGAAACCGCACCATTTTTTAACTGCGGTCATTCATGTCTATGGCTGCGTTTAGGGGTGATCATCCCCCCAATTGCGGCTCGAGGAAGAGCCCATTCAATAACATGGGCTTGATTAGAATCCCGCCGTGAGCGGCCGCAAATGTGGGCATAGGCATAGCCTAAACCAGTCATGTACCATATTTTGCTGTCGATAATGACACTCCCTATACAGCGGAGCATGATATCCGGGGGAAAAAAATAGGAGCTACTACTCTGCCGTTTCGGAGCTCTGTCCTGCAAATGTCAGAGCAGGAGATAAAGTCCCGCTTTTGCAGAATTCTCTTGCAGACGGAGGATCTGTCCATGAACGGATCGTCCGTCTGCAGATCACTGCATGTAAGCAGGTAGCTTTAGCCCTTTGATTGATCATCTTCCAAGCTTCTGTATGTGAGCTGCCCGCTTACATACAGAGATCTGCAGATGGACAGATCTGCAGATGGACAATACTCTGCCTGCAGAGCCTGTGTATGTGAGCAGGCAGCCTCAGCCAGCTCACATACACAGTTCTGACAGGTGCCCCGCCGTGACTAAGCATTGAGCTTAGGGGGGAATGCAAAGGAATGACCCTTATAATGCAAAAACTATGGTAAGTATCCTACCAGCCTTTCAAAACTTTAAGTTGTCTTACCAGAAGTGTCCATGGTCTATTAAGTCCCAGAAATTAAAATGGATATTGGTAAAATATTTAAACTTTCCTGAAAGTGACTGTTGTAATACCACTGCTAAAAACTAGAAATGTGTTTATAGACATTTTTATTGTACACTTTATAGAATCTCCAGACAGAAGCTGAAGTTATGTGTTTTTGCTACAAAACAAGAGCAATGAGCACCCCAAAGACCACACATAAAAAAAGCAAACTGGACAAAAAAAAATAATACATAACTAGCAATGCCTGTCTGTTTGCATTTTTCATTAATAAAAATGTTTGATATTATGTTAGATCTTTATGGTAGCTATTATGGTTATGGTCACAAATTAATCGGAGCGGACTTATACTGACAATATCAGTAAAATTCCGCTCCAAATTTTTTTTTTATAAAAGTTGTAAGAAGCAAAGAACAAATTTACATTTCTGATATATTTAGTTCTTTATTGTACCTAACAAGATATCACAAATTTTATATTTAAGTTTATATTTTATATATTTTTTAACTTTTTTCATCACTTTATCTGGTATAAAGCATTTGACATTCGACAAACAGGTAATGGTTAAGTTAAGGCCTGTGCTTAGAAAATGCAATCTGCAAATGGATAGAAAAATGTTCTAACCAATTGCATTAACGTTTCTCTGAATGATTTCATACAAATTATGCCTTCATGTTGCCAGCCTACTTATGTCAGCTTTGAACAATCAAGTGTTCCTTTGGCTGATGCCATAGCTGATCATATGTGCAACCTAATAGAAATAACATTCAAAATAGAGCCTAAAGTAATTGTGAAAGGCAGAAGGGCTGTTAATCGTGTACCCCAAGATCATTGGAACATTTACATTTTAAACCATTTAAAATATATAGAATTGTTTGTACATAGTCCCAAGCCATACAGTGGAATACAGTCCATAAAACATATCTGCAACTTACAAACAGACCTAAATGCATTGTAGTATTGAGCAAATATGTTGTAATGAGGTTTAGAATTATCAAAATAAACTTTTATACTTGTTGTGATTAAATACAT
>CM070036.1:40700080-40711641 GCA_036250615.1 Ptychadena robeensis | reverse complement strand
TGAATTCCTCGATCTAATCGAGCATCGATTGAACCATGTGTGGCTAGCTTAAGGACCAGGACCAGATCCACCCAGTTTAGCTTTCTTTTCCGGCCCTTTGTCACATTGTTGAAAAGATGCTTTCCTCCACATGTTCTCTGCAATGAGTGCACATAATGCCTAGACGTGTCTAAACGTTGCCTTGGGGGATGCATTGATGTGATCATGACACTGTGTGTGCGTCCTCATGGTGACATAGGCATCCTCTATGAATTATCTCTAATCATTGCAATGAATGAGCATTTCTTTAAAAGCAGGACATTTAAAAAGATAACAACGCCCCTGTCACATATTACACATCACAGTCATCATTAGTGATGCCGGCGAAGCATGGAATTGGGACACCTATGGCGGGTCACCCATTGAAAGCTCTTGGTCCAGCCTCTTTATCAAATTTAAGAAGCCCAAAAAGTCAAAAAGTTTGCCCACTTCTGAGCTATGCAAAGCAGATACACATTCCTTATCAATGTTCTAAAAAACTTTAAATTCAATGTGTGACTCCTAAACCAGGATATTAAGATCATTTGAAAGTGATGGGTCTAGCACAATGAACATCTAAGGGAGACAATATTTTTGTTATTTTCTTTTGCTATTTAAAAAGACATTCTATGACAATCAATTGTCTTACATGGACTGCAGTCATAAATAATAAGCCGATCTTCCACCAAAACCCAACAATGACTTTTGCCAATGGACATTCATTGGGTTTCATTCCAGCCACCATTAGTAGTGTTTATTTTTTTTATTCGACTAGATGACTTTACGAGTTATTTGCCAAGCCGTTGAATATGGTATTTTTGCATGCATTGAGTTCAAAGTCAAGTGGAAATTTAAACATAATTTTCAACTTAATGTATGCAAAAATTAAATAGAACAATACTTTCTTTCTCAGGGATTTCGCAGTTACTCACAAGGTAACCGAGTTGAAAAAAGTAAACTATCTCTGGTGGTAAGCACTATGGCCATGCAGTATTATCAGCAAGGAGTTTGTATGTTCTCCCAGTATGTGCATGTGTTTTTCAGGGTACTACCATTTCCTACCACACTGATAGGTTACTTGGAATCTACCTCAAATTGTCCTTAGACTATATTAGTTATTGTGTGGGTGATTTACAACTTGACCTAACTTGACATAAATCGCTTATCTATATACAAATCATGTTGAGTATTTATGCTACTAATGATCTTGTCATCTGATTTACCAGAACCAATGTATAACTCTTAAGCCTGCCATACACCCACCGACTGGGTGCCGACAGACAAGTTCCGATGAGCTGTGGAATGCAGCGTGATCACACTGCATTCCCAAGCTGCCTTCATCGGCGGGCACCCTTTGTGTGCTGGCCATTAGCTTCAATAAAGACGCCGGTCTTCATTGAAGTTAATGGCATTGGCCGGCATCGGGCAGAGAACATCGGATATGTCCGTTCTCTGGCCGGCTGAGCTGTGGGGCGACAGGGATCTGTCGCCTCATGTGGATACACATTGATTGGCGGCCGATTTTGCTGCCGACCGATGGCACGAGCGGGCACGCCCGTCGGTCAATGGCAAGATCGGCCGCTAATTGGTGTGTGTATGGCAGGCATTATTGTAGATGAAAGTGTAGACTTTGTAGTTTCTTTCTCAGCAATATCTTTATGCTGTGATAAAATAACAGCTGACTAAATTACTTGAATGCCAGGCAAGATACATGCTAACCTGCGGTTCTGCAAATTATCTTTGCTTTAGAGTTGTATATCCGAATTCCTAATCATGGGCTCTCCCCATGCAATAAATAGATTCCAAATCTGTGGCTGCAATTAGGTTTCATTAAGATCTCCTCAAAATCTGTTTTTTTAGAGCTGTAGATCTTTTAATAGCTATTGTGCTCATCTTATCCTTCAAGCAACAGATTTCTAATGCTGTAAGATCTGCATTTTCCTTCTTAAAACCATTGGACTCTGTGTGACCTTTGTTTGATGACATGATAGTATGTTAATTCTCGCATTTGTATTTCCTTAGCTAAGTTAATGAATTGTTTTTTCTTACGGGCTGTTCTACAGTCCAAATTAGGCATGCGATTGCATGCAGTGTGCAGCTGGTTACACTGC
The DNA here is from genome assembly GCA_036250615.1 of Ptychadena robeensis. Classification (NCBI taxonomy): domain Eukaryota; kingdom Metazoa; phylum Chordata; class Amphibia; order Anura; family Ptychadenidae; genus Ptychadena; species Ptychadena robeensis. The sequence continues at coordinate 40,709,512 of CM070036.1, read as the reverse complement.
AACTTGGTACTAACGGAACAATAAAATGTACCCATGCCATTCTATATAAATACAGTATTAATTTGTGATTGTAATATAAACGTAACAATTTATAAATAGATAACCAGGACCAGTACTCCAAGCCTTTATTTATATGTTAAGACTGTAAGCAAAGCTGATCTAGGTGATATTTAGAGCTTGTCATTTGTGACATCTAATGCTAGTAGTAGATGCCAGACTATCAAACTTTCCTTGCAGAGCCCCCCTTTTCTATTGGAGAACATTCAAACACAGGTTAAGAATGAGGGCCAGCACCTCACTGGAATACCTTCACGCCCCCCAGTTTGGGAACCACTGATCTAAAGGATGATTTGCTAAGTTGGTGACTTAAAAAGGTATACAGACCAGACATTTTGACTACTCTCTAATCTCCCTTTACCATTTCTGTTTTAAGTAGAAAAAGGAAGGGAAATAGAATTTAAAGATCAGAGTTTAACACCTGCATATTTCTCCCTACAAGCTTCCCTCAACCCAAAAGTGTATGAAGAAAGTATGCAGGACACTATCACCATGATCAGCCTTAACTAGCAGTTGGTCTCTTTACAGGTAAATAGTTGCTGACAAAAGGAAAGTTTGTGGAGAGTCAAGGGCAAGGAGCCACATCAGAGATCTCGGCTGCTCTCCATCCTCCAGCAGCTGAGATTTCCACTGTGGCTTCTTGCACTTGCAGCTGCTTCTCCATTCGTGATTTTAGGTTCTCTCTACATACATGAGCTGGTGGAAGGGAGGAGGTTTGCATGTGGAGCCACAACAAGGAGTTTAAAGACCTTCATGCATTTTGAAAGCAGCAGGTTGCTTGTCCTAAACTATTGATACAAGGCATTATTGACCATGCTTTTAACACCACAGTCAGATTTTGCCATTTGAATGGAGCATGGACATTGAGACTTCTCAGACCATGCAACATTTTTGCAGTCTTCGATGTTCTGCATTTATAGTTTATCTACATACCTCAGTTGTAACGGGTAGCTTATTGTGGTACTGTACTCCAATGACCTATGGTATCACCTAGTAATTTTTGTCCTCACAACTGCTGCTTTGAACATAATTTACTTTTTCAAACATTCTCTGTAAACTCTAGGAATGGAAGTGCATAAAAATCACACTTTAAAATGGCCCTGAAAAACTAATATCTTGTAATACCAACTAAAAGAATGTTGTTGCTGCCATGTCATTTGTGGATTTGATATTTGCATTAACAAGCAGTTGAATATGTGTATCTAATAAAGTCAACCACTTAACCTTTTTCTCATTACAGGTTAACCCCATTCTTGTTCATTTCACATAATGCATTTTAGATCAAATAAAATCTTTTTCAAAAAGATTATTCTAATTATTTTCTTAGCTAAGGGGGCCATACACACATCAACTTTTCTAGATCAATCTTCGATTAGATCAATTTGGGCAATTTAAATATTGGATGTCAGTTTAACATTGATTTGTTGGTACTGGTACTACTACCTGGTGTGATTGATGCAAAACCAAATTATTCCATTCCTTAGCCCTGTGTGCATGATCTATAGTACCATCTGATACAAAACTATCAAAATACATAGAAACCCCCCTATCAGAAACGCATACAATCCACTGAAATTTTCCAACAAGAACAAACATGGTTCTTTTTTATTATTATATTACATTTCAATCACCTTTAGTTTATTGATTCAGGTAAAAAGGAAAAATCAAATGGTGCATACTCCATACACGACAAAGATGGACTCCCTCAGACATCATTTTACAGTTATCTACAAATAAGACACTTTGTTTGATAACTTTGTTTTTAATTCTTTAACTTCCTTCAAGCCTTTCTTTTGAGGAACCAGCTACCAGGGGCTCTCACTGATATCCAAATTTCTTGTTCTTTTGCCTTTGCCTTTGTAAAACATGTTTACATATTATAACGCATAAGGGAGATCTCTCCTACTATCAGTCTGGAAAAAAATATCGATACAAGCACACATTCCATTTGTGTAAATAAAGGGAGAATTCCTTTAAAATACTCATGCACAGGTACTATACCCCTTGAAGCCCTACAGTAGATATATCCTAACACCTCTCGAATTGTTGGAGATGTCAGACCAGTATGGGAACCACATTTCATATTTTCTGATCATACCACATGATTTCCTCTTTATGGCTTACATCCTTGATGCTGCAGCTAGCTGCCTAATATGGTATAATTAAAGTAGAAGACTTCTTCCGCAGCAGACTGACTTGAAGTCTCATATTTAAGAGATGAGCATAATGAAATTCCTTACATTAACTATGAAGAATGAATTGGAACATTTCAACCAGGTCTGGTTAAGTTTTTCATAAATGGTACTGAATATTTTCTCTTGCTGTAATATTTTGAATGATCAACAACATTATGAACAGCTGATAACATATGCAAATATCTAACAATATAAAGTGCATGCTGATCCACTTTCCAGGTATCTCATACCAACACTGGAGTTTTAATATCGTTGTTTGGGCTTTCTGATAAAGTTAAAGACTTGCTACCTTCCTTTTCACACACTATTTATTACGATTTGGAGGAGGGAGGCAGACTTGTTTTATTTAATTTCATAAACAAAGGGTCATCCTCCAAAAATAAGACACCCTTACATTTTTGCCTCACATTAAAATATAAGGCACACCTGAAGATACGGTACTGTAACTCTGGACAGGGGGGTTCAGGGGGGGCAATCAAAATGACACAGGAGGATCAGAAGGGGTTACTAAAATGGCAATCTCTCCTCTGAGTCTCCTGTGCCATTTTGATCCCCCTGTGTCATTTTAAGAGACCCCCCCCACCCTGATACCCCAGTGCCGTATTCTTCTTCATGGAAAATAAAGACATTCCCCGAAAATAAGACGTAGGGCATATTTGAAAGCAAAAATGAATATAAGGCACTTAATTTTGGGAAAACATGTACTGCAAATTATCAGAAGAAACCGCAAATACATTTACAATACGTGGATAATATGGGGCAAGCCCAGCATGCTAATTTACTGCTTAATCCTATCAGCTACATGTCTGCAGTCTTTTTATGATTGGTGGAGCATGAATATGTTATACTAAAATCAGAATTATATCTGCAGAGACAGAACTTTCAGAGGTAACAAATTTTACAAGGACCGTGAAATTGACTACAGTGTGTGAAGGGCAAATAGATCATGAAGAAGCAAAGGTATTTGTTTCTTGAACAGATATTTCAGTTCAGGAACAGAGAGGATAGGAAGGACTATGAACGTGTATGCATTGCCATCTGCTAGAATAAAATACAATCCCTAAAGACCAACTCTGATAAGCACTATGCAAACTGACCCCACAACATAGCTTAAGATAGTTTCCAAAGGTACACTTCCTGTCACCCAAAAAAAGTAATGATGGTAGGATTACCATAAAGAATTCCAGTTGAGAAAGAAGGAAACAAGGTGATAATATGTATAGAATATAGCAAAACAACATAGAAACCCAATAATAATAATACAGAAAAATTAATTACAGACAAATGTTTGCAATCAAAAGCCTAATCTAATCCTAATCTTAGAAAGACTGAAGCCCCCCATACACCTTTCAATCTCCCTGTACACCCTCTCCCTGCTGAAACAGCCGAGAGGTAAGCCCAGTACCGGAAGTGATGTCAGTGACATCACTTCCAGTACTTGGAATGCGGAAGAACCATGATTTTTAAGTTGACAGCTATGTATATTACTGAAAAAGTAGTTGACCCATTTGGATTGGAACAGACATTACCATTATCATTACCATCTGGACAATTACATCATTCTCTTTGTAGATCACTTTTTTTTATTAGAAATAAACACATAATATGATATACCACAGAGCGCATCAGCCAATAAATACTAATATTCCTCATGCTATATATACCACATAAATGGAATGCATTCCGGAAATGCTTCATTAGCTCTAAAAAAAATGACATCAAAGCAGTGTTTATATGTCTGCAATAATATACTTGATATATGGAAATATTTGCATTATGTATGCATATATAGTCAATCATTTGCTTTTCATGCTGAGCTGAAAGTAAGCTATACTATATGCGAAGACTGATGTTCTCTAAAAGAAGCCATGTAAAGAATATACAATGCCGTTCAAGTCATAGCCACCAATGGTAAAAGCTACATTTGCTGTCAGAATACGCAGAAACATTTAATAATAAGTACCTTACAGCATGATTACATGTGATTTGTGAGATAATATCCCATGTCAGCTTATGATAAGTACATAGCTAAGTTGATGCTAAAGTCATCTGGTCCACAAATAGTCCACACAGTTAATCTGCCATTTTTCAAAGACAACATAGTGAGACCTATTTTATCCTAACTAACGTAGTTTAAATCAATGGGGAAATGTCTGTGCGTTTGAATATGCAAGACATGTTTTTCCTTTTTCATTTTTAAGTTACAAACATGCTGGGAGAAATTGCTCTGCACCCCAGGAGGCTGGCATTTGTTCCGCTCCTTTCAGCCACAGGCCCGCCCACTGCCAAGAAGGAGTATTTTTTTTCTTATGAGCCTCAGAGTGTGCTTGCACACACAAACATGAAAACCAGTGCAAAAAAGTGAAGTGCACACATAGTGTAAAACCACACTAAACTGCACGGGTGTCACAATTGTCCTGCCCCGGAAGGGGCTTCAGTACGTTCCCAAAAAGAGGTGACTAGTGGATAAGAGAGCCAAAGCCGCTTGACCCTCGAGTGTCCCCTTCCCTAGGTGGCCTCAACGAGAGCCAGGTCTCCAGAGTACTAGGGACCAGGTGGGCACCCCTCCGAAGAGGGTCCCAATCTTGGAAAGACTGCTGGGCCGAAGCGGTAAGCAGTCTCTCCCCACCCCTTTCTGGGGTTTAGTCCCAGAGGACCAACACCTGTACCAGTACCAGACAAACATGCCAGGGTGTGTAGGGACCGACTACATAAAAAATACATTATATCAACAAGTGTCCAGTGCATAACACACAGAGCAGGCCTAGCGGACGGCTATAAGTTGGGCCAAAAGGCCGCCCCGGGAGGTAGGTGCAACAACGTTGTGCTGTGGTGGAAAGTGTCCAAACGTGCCATAAAAGGTGGTCCCCCACCAGTGATTTTATGGCACCCCTGGGTCCCATACAGGCACAGTGACTGCCGAGGCTCAACCTTAACACTCTGACCAGTCACAAGATGCAGCAGAGCTGCCCCTACCAGAAGGCATGGTGGTTGGTACTGTTAGGACCCTGGCTGTACCGGTCATCACAAGCAGGTGGCTCCCTGCAAGCATGGGCTGGGTGGAGCTCATGCCTCCCCCGTTAGCTTAGTGCTATTTAGGTGTGCTCCAGCCAGGCCATGCTTGCTGTTCATTGTTACTTGTATCTGGATCTCTGTCTGTTGCTGTTTCTTTGTGCTTGTCTGGACCTTGTGATACCCCTGGACTTTGACCTGAACCCTGAACACTCCTGGACACTTACACCTGTTTGTCTTTGTATCTGTAAAGCTAGCCACACATGGTACAATTTTAGCGTTCAATCGACGATTTTCGATGGAAAAAAAGATTGATTGAACATTAATCGATGTACTGCCACATAGTGCAATCGATGATCGTTGAACGATTTTTGTTACAATCGTCGATTGAAAAGTGATCGGACAAGTTGGAAAATTTTGGTCGATTGGTCGATTTTTTTTTGGCTCGATTTTGTCGCTCGATTTTTTAGGCTACTTCCCTTTAACTTCCAATTGAAACTAAAATCGTAAGAGGAATTCAATCGACGATTTTGGATTACTTCGATTTAATTTCAGTCGAAATTGTTCAATTATCGTGCTTCCCATGTGGAGAACTTCGATTAAATGACAATCGATGTTCGATTTTTTAAATCGAAGTACAAAATCTAATCGAACCTCGATTGAATGATAAATTGTACCATGTGTCTAGCTTAAGTCTTTAATTAAACCTGTTTCTTTTTGTCACCACCATTTGTCTGGATGTCAGTGTGCAATCTGTCTGGTCGCCTCCTTGTCCTGGATCCTGACAGGTACTGACACACATCCACCAAGCAAAGGGCCGCAATGACCCAAATCAAAGACTGGGGAGGACATGGCTTCTCAATACCACCTACTAATTACCACTCATGGAAGGGTCCGGATACACTCAGACACTCAACCATGCTCCTTCCCCGACCATGCTGGTTTCTGAGTTACCCCCATACACTCCCTTCACCAAATGAGGAAACCTGAAACCCAATCCCTAAGGAAACGCTTATACAAGGAATCCTCATAGGGAATTGAGAAGAACAGATACTACACTTGATCTTAGCAAAAAGGCTGAGAAGCGATAGTTAGATAGATTTTGTGTATGCATTTTTGCTATAGGACTCAATTGTTCTTTTCCCGTTGTGTTATTGATAGAGAGCAGTTATGCAATTATTGTTTTATAGGAATTTATGATTTTCTCCATGCTTGTGCGAAAATATTTAGAAGGTGACCTTGTACATTATTTGTTATGTAATACCACAATATATCCTTATTTGTATCAGAATAGTAAACCTATAAAATCCCCCAAATGTTTTGAAATAGACATTTGTACAGTACAAGGATATCTAATGGAAAATTGGATGTGTGTTTTATTTATTGTTATCTTGGCATCCCTACAAGTGCAAGTCATAAAACAATATGTAACTTGAAAAATTTGATTAAGTGACCTGTAATCTGAAATAGATTACATTAATGCATCTTTAGATTTGGGCCATGTCATAAAAGGTATGCCAGTAAATGAATACAAATGATAGCTATGGCTAAATTATTAGAACAGACCTGTATAAATCAGTGCCAACAAATTAAGTGATTTAGGCAGCCTGCAATGTGGTTTACATAAGTGATCGTCATTTATCTAAATAGGATTATAACCTCTATTATGCTGTATTGAAGGTCTACGAATGCATTAAAATTAAATGTTGAATAACTATATATGTTTGACATTTCACTATAGTTTAACACCTAAGCTACAATTAATGCACAAAGCAGATATTCCAGATTCTTATTCTTTATCACCTGTAGCAGTATGCAAAAAAAAAAAGCAATAAGGGAAATCTAAAAAGGTGACAACAATATCTCTCCCTCTCCACTTTAAAATCCTAGTGTCATCAATGAAAGCGGGGATGTGAGGACCAAGTGCACCGATGCCTGTATTTACCTGTAGGTGAATACTCACCCCATTACACCCACATCATGACTGACATCAGGGAGATGGAACATGGAAGAATTAGCGAGGTTGCTGAAGTAGAGGGGCAGCGCAGGCTCCCCTGGAACAGGTGGGCAACCCCGTGTGTAGCTCAGGGTGAGCAAGGTTTGTAAACAAACTTACCCCAAGCTACACTCGGGGAGGCCGCCAAGGAGGTTAAAAGGATTCTATAATATATGGATGCAATTGGAGCTTTCCAGCAATAGACGGCTTGGGTTTCCTCAACTCCCTAAAGCTGGGATCAGCGCCCTCTACTATAAGAGCTATCAGCCCCCGCTTTAGCCAGCCATACAAGGCTCAAGTCACCATCGAATGCTGTGAAATCAATCGCAACGTGCTGACGCAAGAATCGGCGGATGATTGAACAATGATCGTTCTGGAAATCGATGTGCACCACCTTGGGAAATCGATCCCTGGGTGATACTTTGGATGGCAATCAAAAACTGAAATACCTACATGTCAATATATAATTGATTGTTTGGAAATCAAACGCAAAAAGGCCTGTGTATGGACGCCTTTACACTACAGAAAAATAGCCAGAGCCGTAAAACATAACACATTAACGCTTCTGAATTACCACGCAATACAATGTGTTAAACCATAGCACATTTTTTACATGCAATAGGTACCCTGGCACATGCAATGTGTACTATTTGTTAGTGCTAACATGTGTGTTGTTGGTAAAAAAACATATATGTGCATATAGTGTGAATGAGCCCATAGACAGAATATAAAAGATGGCCTTCCTCTCCATTTTTAGTTTTTCTGCTCACTTAGACACATAGCCCATTTATCTTCTTCCATGATAATTGCTGGATGGTCAAGGCTCCCTCTCTCCTGTTCTAGGCAAGTGTCCTGGAGATTTTAGTGAAGGGGTGGGGGGGTGGGTCTGGGAGGAGGATGTATGGCTTGGCCCCCCTTAGTGCTACATCACTAAATGATAAAGCATCATATAGACTAATGCTTGCCATACACCAACAGACGGGTGCAGACAGACAAGCTCCGATGAGCTGTGGAATGCAAACGCGCACGCCCGTCGGTCAGCGGAAAAATCGGCCACTTATCGGCGTGTCTGTATGCCAGGCATAACACTTTTACCCTCAGTGCTGCTGGCCAGTCTATCTGGTCCCTGTCTCCTGGCTACTCCTCTTTCACCAGCATCTACAGTTGCAAAGAAAAAGTATGTGAACCCTTTGGGATCATGTGGAGTTTTGCATGAATTGGCCATAAAATGTGCTCTGATCTTCATATAAGTCACACCAATATACACATGACTTCTGCAACTCTCCTAAAAAGGCCAACATCCAAAAACATATAAATGTATGCCCTGAACAGACATAATTTCTGGCCAGAAAAGTTTGGATGGTTCAAAAAACTTGATAAATTGGCAAAATAATACAAAGATGTAATATCCATAATACAAAGATTTAAGTCCAATAAATTATGAACCACATAGGTTTCACAGCTGGTTCTTCACACAGGCGCTGCTACCAGCTAGGCTGAACATGGCGAATGGGTGTATCCACACGACGTAGGGTGTTCCCAATAGACCCCAAAACACGTTTCATTTACACTTCATCAGGGGGGTCACCATGTCAGAATATAGGAACCTAAATGTAGATTGGGTAGCAATTAAAATTAAAAAAGTATAAAATTATATTAAGTAAAATAAGGGGCAAATAAGTCACACTAATAGAAAAACGCAGTCTGCTCAAAATAATACTACACAAACATTATATGTGTTCATGTTTTTATTGAACATAACAAGTAAACAGTGCAGTGTGGAAAAAGTAATTGATACCCTAGCCTAATGTATTCTCCGAGATCCAATTTGAGCCAGGAGTGAGCCAAACGTAAATCCAATCAGTGTGATGATATTGGATATTTTGCTGAATGCTGTCCTGCCCTTTAAAAACACACACCAGTTTTGGGTTCCATGAAGCTGATGTGAACCGTGCCTCACATAAAAGAGCTCTCAGAAGACCTATGATCAAGAATTGTTGACTTGCATGAAGCTGGAAATGGTTACAAAAGAATCTCGAAAAGCCTTGATGTTCATCAAGGTTCATCAATCATGTCCATGGTAAGGCAGACTTTCTACAAATGGAGAAAGTTTAGCATTATTGCTACTCTCCCTAGGCATGGTCGTCCTGTAAAGATGACTGCAAGAGCACA
>CM070036.1:40686829-40696921 GCA_036250615.1 Ptychadena robeensis | reverse complement strand
AGATGGCGGCGGCGGAGCAGGTGAGCTCCCACGATGTGCCCGAACCCAGTTCGGCGTATCTATAGTTGCAGCTTCCCTTTGCCCGAACGGGCATATCGCTAGGGAGGTTAAAATCAATGGGAAATGTCTGTGCAACTCATGGTTCAAAAAAAAGTTTCAGTCACAAATATTCTAGGAGCAATAGCTCTGCATCCCTGGACACTGGAATTTGTTCTATTCCCTACAACAAAGCCAAAAGCCACTGCCAAAAGGGAGAATTTAACTAGCATTATCCATTCTTTGAGCACCCTGACCAACCAGCTGGGTGAATTTAGGCTATTTACATAGCATAAGTTGTGTATTTACATGTTGCATTGCAATATAAAATGATGTGGCCCAGACTCATCTTTCCTTCCATTTGTAAATAGCTGCTCATGGATAAGTTGTTAGTGTCAGATTGCAAAATGTGTCTTCCCATAGGTTGGCCAGTGGGTTCAGAAAACAGGTACTGCTAGTGTATAGAATGTCAAAGTTTCAGCCCTGCGAATTCTGCTGGAATCAAGTTCTGGCTCCTGGAGTGAATACTGCATGGACCAGACCTGCCTACTTTGCTGGAACATTCTGTATTCTATTCACTTTATATTTGAATGGCTGTGTCTATGTCTATTTTTTCTCAAAAACTATGGGGGAGTCTTATGGCCCAAAAAGTAGCCTAAATAGCAGATGTACATTAAATATATATATTTGTATAAACTTTGACTTACCACTGTGACCGCAAGATGGTGGTATAGCGCTCCACAATCCACCTTATCCAAACTATTTCACATATATAATATATATATATCTATTCATATATTCAGCAAAATATAAAATATCATCATTACTGTATACCATATATACTGTGTATGCACATATGTTTTCTGTGCCAGTGAGCTGTACCAAATAACAGGAGATAAATTGATTGAAATAGTCAGATACTCCATCCCATAAAAAATAGTTTTCATGCCTCTCATTTAAACTTAATTCCAAAATGCTTTATGTAATGAAAAAATAAAATATAAGTCAGCAGACAGTTTATGATAATAATTATTGAAAAAGAGTGGTGTGTGCGCTAGAGAAATTAAAGCATTCAATCAGTCAAGGGGCCAATAACAGAGGAAAAGAGAAATTAAGAACCATAGGCAAGCGAGAAAAGATGTGTTTTAGGATGAGATGTGAAAAGAGATGAAGACTCAATGAGGCAGAGAGATACAGGAAGTCTGTTCCAAATGGTAGGATCTGCAGAGGATAAAACTATTGCACCAAATGTTGATGTAGAAGGAGGAAACAAAGGGCTCAGTGAATGGCAGACACAAAAGTCACATCTGTAAAGGGCCCTACAAAGCATCAAAACTAATAAGTAGGTAAGCTATTAAGAAACAAACTCCTATGGAAAGTAATATTAAAGCAAAATCAAAGGAATGAGGTTGATTACAATGGGCTACAATTCTAAAGCTAGCCACACATGGTTCAATTTTAGAGTTCAATCGACGTTTTTTGATTAAAAATTTGATCGATTGAAAGAAAATCTTTTTTCTGCCCACATAGTACAATCGACGATTATTGATCGATTTATGTCAAATCGTCGATTGAATCGTGATCGGACAGGTTGGAAAATTTTGGTCGATTGTACAATCATCGAACTACATTCCTTGCAGCATTTTTTTGGTCGAGTCAATGATACTCGATGTGTGTGGCTACATCCCTTTAACACATCACTTCCGATTGAAACTAAAATCATAAGAGGAATTCAACGATTAGACGATTTTTGATTACTTCGATTACTTTTTAGTCGAAATTGAGCAAAAATCGTACTCCCCATGTAGTGTACATCGATTAAATTAAAATCGATTTTCGTTTTTTTCATCGAACTACAAAATATAATCTAACGTTGATTGAATGCTAAAGTTGAACCATGTGTGGCTAGCTTTACAGATATGATTAGATAGATATATATTAAGAATCCTTTATTGTCTAAGGAGCTCAGCAATAGTCCATCCTAATGATTACCATATGTTGCCATAAGACACAATGCAATATAAGTTAGTTGAATACAGAGGTGCTTCATTTGTCTCTTGTAACTCAAGCTCCACTGGTGGCTGTATGCACAGAACTACCAGCAACTACCCAAGCTTGAGTTACACAAGATGGTTAGAAAGAGGGAAAACCGCTTGCAGAGCTCCCTACCTCCTAAAACTCAAGCTCGGCCATTAGCTGGTAGCCCCATGCTACCAACCACTGGCAAAGCTAAAGTTACAAAAGACAGAGAGGCAGATGGGACAACCGCCAATGGACGAATCTTCCCTTTGACAGCTTCCCCTCCTCCTAGAACTCAAGCTCGGCTGGTAGCACCAGTAGTGCTTGAGTTACAAGAGACGGAGAGGCAGAGGGAAGAACCACCTGTGGGACAGATTTCCCACCACCAGGAACTCAATATTGGAGCTAGTAGTTCCATGCTAGCAGCCACTGGCAAGGCTTAAAAAGAACCACTTAAGGGAGGATCTTCCCTCTGAAAGCTGGAACTGAAGCTTGAGAGGTGCTGGAAGCTCCGCATTGCACTCATAGCTGAATTTCACCATTGTTTAATAAATTTCATATTCTATGTTCGATGTTGACCCTCAAACAGGAACTTTTTATTCTGTCAGGATCCACAATAAGATAATGATAGGTGTATCCATGGCATATTGATGGGTGCAACATATTGTGGATCCAAACATCAAGACAATAATTGATGGTGCTCTTTTGTGCAAGAGTCGACACTCTGACACACATACATTTCCAGAAGCCTAATTACATGCAGACAGGAAAATATGTCAGTCATTTGGCCAACCCATTTGATTCCAATATCTATTTATGGCCAGCTTTTAAGGGTATGTGTCACCATGAACTCCATACACAACATTGCACAAATCACAATTACACAAAGTGACAGCCACTGTCTATATACATCAAACAAGCTTTTCCGTATTTACTTTCTAAAGGCAAATTACAAGGTTTGTTCCAAACTGGAAAACATCCTCGTAAAGTCCTTGAAAGATTGGAGGTAAAAATACAATTGACTGCATGGCCAAATTTCTTTTCATGCCTGCTTACCAAGTTTTGTTCATTTCACAAATAAACAAGGCATGAATACATCAATCTACAAACCATAAACAATAAAGAACTTCATCCTGTAAGTTTGCTACGGCCAGCAGTTTGTGGCTGCATCTCCTATTTGTCATAAGATAAATGAAAAAGTGATTGCCATTTGTCACTGAATACACAGGAGAAGTGTTCAGCTGTGAACCGTTCAATGCAGACAACAGTAAATACTGCTCTTCCCATTACCATGTTTTGTAACATAAGCTTCTAAGAATTATAAAAGATAAAAATGTAATAACATTTTTCATTACAATGTCTGCTAATTTCTCCACTTGTGTGCATTAAAGAGATAAAACTATAAATTTCAAATCACTGCTGAAAATCTGGAATTTAATAGACTATATTATAAATACAGGCAAAGGCCATCTTTTACTAAGAAAGGTGGTTCGCAAAGTTGGGTGTAGAATTTAATTTATGTGTATTGTTCACATTTTTGTGCTGTTCAGTGATTTTTAATACAAACTTTTTTATGTTTCTGGGAGCTACTGGTGCTTGACGGCTTTCAACTATATTAATAGAGTTTATAACTGCACCCATACATTAATATATTCCACGTTTTATCTAAACTCTGATTGAATTTAAGCTTTGCCTATGGTTGCTGTTGCCATACTTTTACGTATTCTGTAAATGGAGTGAACTTTATGAATTTGTATTAAAGGTAATAAAACAACAAAATGTAAAAATGCAAATATCTTTGGTACAATAATAGTCTGAGATCACAGAGCTTGTAAATGTGCCTGAGGTCAGGCATATTAGAAGCTGTTGGTCTGGTTTAAATAAAATCATATTGAGTATTAGTTACACAAAATACTCTCTTAATTATTATGATGGTGGGATTTATTATTGTAAATTAGGTTATGAGGATAATATCACATACAGGTTGGTATTATACTGATATGTAAAGTGTTACATTGTAAAATTGGTATATTTTAGGAACCCAAATACATTAAAATAAGAATGCAAATCACAATCTACAATCTATAGGTTGTTCAGAATTCTTTATTTCTTTAGGAACAGCATTGATAAAGAAGAACAAAACTTATATTTTTGAAAAGCAAAAATCACTAGGGTTTGTATGTAACATAAGTGGCATAACATAAGGTATCACAAAATAATAATTTGCTTCATGGTCTCTCCATGATTGGTAGCACATAGACTTTACCTGCTCGGCCGATGCTGTGTTTAGACATCCGCCGATGCAGAGGTTAAACCTACTCCACTACGTTCAGCCTTGCATCGGCGGAACGGCTCGGCGCTGTGAGAGCACAGCACCCGCCAAGCAGGTTAGGGAATGTGCTCCGTCGGGACCTCCCGCCAAGCAATACGTTTAGCGGAGGGGGTCCGGACGGATGTGTAAACCCCCCCCCCCTGATTTGCAACATATTCTAAACACAAAACCCGAGGGGGCAAGGGTCAACTACACAACTTCCTCTGACCTGGCTTACTACATCGATGCCACCGCCACTGCATCCCAACAACTGTTGTCTCCACATCAAAATAAATGTAGTCATAGGATACAAAAACTGTTCCCAAAGATGAAGGAAAAATCATAGCCACAAAGCATTAAATATTTACCAGTAATTAAAATGGGCAAAAGAACACAAGAGACACAATTAGTAGCTCAATGACCTAACCAGCACAACTAGCACTGTGCCTAAAGAGGGAAAGCCAGTCCTGTGATCATATTCCCATCTGTTAAGCTGGCAGGCGATTCCTGTACGAACCCCATTCAAAGTAATGGCTTTTGAACAGGGATTTACCAAGATGTTGGATCCCTGAGTGTGATCGATCGCTCCAGATGGGCAGCGTTTGATTCCTGAACGATCACCGCAAACGCACATCGCCCCATGTATGGCTACTAGTGGTGGCCAAACTGCAGGTTCGGCCGCGAACATGGTTGTTCACACTCCTTCTAGCCAGCGAGCAGAACGGGTGTTCGACCAGCCCCATTCGCCGGTGAGAAGGAGCTCACTATTCTTCCTCCGGCAGGATCAGGAGCAGCAAGAATCTTTTCATTGAAGACCGAGTAGAGAATCTGGTCTTGCAGTGAAAAGCTGGCTCAGAAAACTGGAAGTGACAACACATCTGGCAATCGCCAGGTTTTTCCTATTCAAATTCCCCACCAATAGGCCAATCTACCCGTGAACAGGCGGACGGGGGACTATTTTAAAAGTTCGATCTGCCTGTTCGTGAACGGACCTTGAGGAAGTTTGGCCATCACTAATGGCCACCTTTAATCTTCTTGCTATTGCCCATACAGGAAATGCATTGTACCTCTTTCTTTAGCATTAAATGGAATAAAATGTGAATAACCATATGAGATTTTTGGCAAACTTGCAGAGGGTATAGATGACGAAAATCTATCTGGCAACACAGGAAAAGCTGACAACACAGGAGGAAAGAGAAAATTTTATATTTCCTAACTGGCTTTTTAAGTCTGCAAGATGCCCTACCTGTCATAAATTAGTGAGAAATCAACTAGAATGAAAAATTGGTGTTTTCCAACTGAAGTGAAAAAAATGCCATGAGTAATATGACTTAAAGTAGCATATGATAACTTTCTAAGTATTTTTTATTCTGCATTCGCAGGTGGGCGTCATAAACAATGACGTGATACTCATCCAATGAATCAATGGACATCCCAGCATGACGTCTACACAAGGCACCTGAAAAAACATTGTTTTGCCCATATAATTTAATAGGGCATGTTAAACATGGGCAAATCATGCCTGTGGCGATGTTTGGGCCCATGGAGATGTAGTGCTGACCTGTCCATGATGCCAACAAAGCCCTAGCCTTAATGGGTATTAAGATATTATAGTGAATTGTGCATCTGAGTGTGTCAGTCTACCTATCTACTGGCCACTAAGTGGTCTTCCATAATATATCTCTAAATATCAGATTTCAGTACCGTATTTTTCGGACAATAAGATGCACTTTTTCACTCCAAAATTCGGGGGTCCCACCCGCTTGGGAAAAGAAAGATGCAGAAACAATAAACTGTTGATTAAAACTCAAGTGTATGCTTTAATATATTTATGTCCTCGTGGGAAGCAAACATTTAAAAAAAATGCTTCAATACAGTGTGAATGTGGAATATTAATCTTTACATCTTTTTTGCGATCCTTTTTACTTTATGCATATTTTCTGACATTCAATACAGATGTAAGTATTGGAGGGGAAAACAATTGGGGAGCATCTCCTTCTAAAGAGGTAGAACCTCTTTAATACGCAGTGCTGTTTCAAATCCAACATTCACCTATATACAAGGCATTAAAACCTTGTATCCATTTGAAATGCAAACTGTACCTCTTGGTCATAATCCCCCCCAAAAATGTTATTCTTTTTTAAGCAGTGTTCATATTTATAATATCTTAACAATTAAGCAACACTTACAGAGCCCTCAATAAATACAGATTTAAATATCTTGCACCAGGTGTAAAGTTAACATGGGTGGAGTGAACACATAGCCCTCCATATGAAGGATTACTTAGACATTAAACAGCACTGTTTGCTGATACAAAATATAATATGTTTGCACTTCACATTAGTTATCCAGTTGCCATCATCTGTCCACCATCACCCGCATGTGGAATATAACACGGAAAGAAACTTGTCATTTCATGTTGTGTCTTGCACACTCTCTGACCCAGAATATCAGGAGGCATGAACTTCAGCCTCAGGCAGCAAAAGCTATTGAGTGCTCAGAAGGAAGCCATCTGCCATTACAAAATGATGCACATCCAACCTCAACCTACCCAACAGGCAAATCCTAGAAACAGCACTGCATCGAGTTTTGTTGAGACTGAAGACATAGAAGCTGCCACTAATGGCAGCAACACAAAGCTTGTTACAGGACTGTTCATGTTCCTTGTGTTATTTGGCATAATTATCTAAAAGCTTTGGCACATTTATTCTTACTAACATTGCAAATCTGAGCATATTCAAATTAATTATGTATAAATCATTTTATTATTATTTTACAGAAAGAAAGTATTATTTGCGCCTAAAGGAACTTGTGTAAACATCAGTTGCTAAATGTGGCCACATATATAGATATACCAACTGCATTTTTTCCCATAAAACTCAACCTGAAGAAAAGCAAAGCTCTGCAAAACAGAGAAGAGTTCAAAACCTACTGAAGAGGAGTTGAATAATGCCCAATTTCTACTAGCTATAAGCAGTGGGTCCTGGATGGGCGATATATCTCCCCATATTATGAGTTGTGGTCCTGGATGTATTTCAGGTAAAGAGTATGGGGATAGGTAGGAGAAACCATAGTTGTCATTTTGTTTAGTGTTGATATAGGGTCCTGGACTCTGGAGTGGGGGGGGGGGGGAAGGAACTGGGTGGAATATGGGGATTTTACAATGTGTGCTCACAAAGAAATCCTATGAGGGCTTCGGGGGTTTTGAACCCTAGTGGCAAACCAAGCCAAACTGGTGAGCATCAACAGGGGGTGGTTGTTCGATGTGCTGCAAAATTTTTTTTGTTTCCCATTTTGGTGAAAATAAACCTGAGTTTTGTTTTTTGAAAATGGCTGCACTGGTGATCCCAATTACTGATATTACAATGTATATATATATATATATATATATATATATATATATATAGTTATTATTTTTTGAAAGGTAATTATAGTTTCTTTTAGTACATGGTAATACTTTTCACACCTACGTTCACCTACTATGAATAAGAAAGCTAATGTATCCTTAAGGGATGCAAATAAATTTAGAGTCAGCCATGACTTTACATGATATTCTTAGGGCACACAGAAGCTGACTAAAATCCCAAGAGGCTAATGTGCAGTAAGTGCTACCTGAAATTCTACACTGCTAATTAGTAAATCCCAATATCTCAAGAGTGTTCCTGTCTTTGCTATGATTTTCCAAGTATGTCAAGCTGTTCTTTATACCTTAAAACAAAAACATCTACATAATATTAATCATACAGCTTTACTTGTTTTATAACTGATTTAATTAAAACAATGGCTAACAAAGCTCAGTGCTGGGCTTTGGGTTTAGAAACTACATACCAGGTTCTATGATTTAGTAGAAAAGTGTATAGACAAAGGAAACGTTCTTTGGGCTAAGTAAAAAGTTATAGAAGTGTAAAGGAAACACATGATTAGGATATTGAGGATGTATGAAGATTCACTCCAACAATTGTAACACAGTGATCCCAAGATCACCTGTGTCACTGGGCAGAGTGCTGGATGGTAGGTACATTGGACCACGGTATCTCAGATTTACATTTTGAGGTAAAACCAGCAGTGTTATGTTTGCAGGGAGCTTTCATGGTCTTATGCTCTTTTTCTGCATTGTGTTCTGGGGCTGGTTTTACTGGGAATCTACAAGAGCAGGGTGGGGCAGATGCCCAATTCCTGGTCCAGTATTTCCATAGGCTCAGAAGCCCATTAGAGCATTTGGTGCTGAGTGTCAGGTGGTGTGTGTGTGTGTGGAAGACAGTCTCTGGGTAGTCAGAGACAGCTTTTGTTTTAGTTTAGAAGCCAGGAGGCTATTGATATCGTTTATGAACATTTTATGTTATCCCCTGCGAGGTTATCTTCTTTTGTTTGAGCCTGATATGCTCTAATAAACAGGAGAAAGAATCCTTTTTCTTGTGGATACCCTTCATTTGCAGACGCTGTTTGAGCTAAACCCCCACAATCTATAGTCTTTTTTTTTGGTGTACAGCATGGCTGGAATGTGGGAGCACTAATGCTAGCCATACACAGCCCGATAAATAGCCCGATCAACCAAGCCCGATCGAAGTTTGCCGATAAAAAGATCGGCGTTTTCTCGGATGATCTAACAAAAAATCCCCACATAGAAAAAATGATTTTTGAATGATGTAACAGTTTTGATCGTACATCATAGTCGGAGTTTATCGTCATTTTTGTCGTCCAATCTTTCATTCAATGGGAAGTAATAGTAATATCGGGGATGATCGGTGTTCATTTGGTCGGGCGCTACAAGAAAAGTAGACCGATGTAACCGGACCGATTAAAATTTTCCAACATGTCCGATCATGTGATGCCCGATTTTCTGCTAAATTTGGATCGGGAAAGCTCTGTCGGACCATGTGGGCAAAACCGGATTTATGCCCGATTAACCAAAAACTTTGATCGGGCTTATCGAGCTGTGTATGGCTAGCATAAGGGCTTGTTTACACAACCAACCAGTAAACAACCAATTGGTTGTCCAATCTAAATGACCCTGAGTGCCTGCACAAGTTTGCAGGCGTTCACAAACAGGGGCGCCCAGTTGCTTCCAGGGCTGCTGCGGACTGACAATGTGAATGTAACCTGATGATATGAAAAGAAAGAGTAAGGGTAAGGCTCCACTATGGGAGGACAGAAAAACACATGCGGAAAGCATGTTTAAAAGTCCACGGTTTGTTTTCTAGTCAATAGACTGTCAATGGGCTAAAACCTGCGGCAAAACTACGATCTGTAGACACAGCCAGCACGGGCACACAATCAATGGATGCAGCTAGCACGGGCACGCATTTGAGGCATGGACTGGCCGCAGTGCAGACACGGAAAAAATAAGCTGCATCACTCCCAAGTGAAAGCGATAAGCAATAATATTTGAAAAATGTAGAAGAAATTCTCAAATTTTATGCGTTTTTTAACATGCTTAATAGGGTTCTGCAGAGGCCGTGCCTTTGTCTCTTTGCAAATCAAAAAAATTACCTCTTGTCACTTCCCTCTGTACTACAGGAAGGATCACTCTACCATAAGGTAATGCCAGCAGACTAAATCCATGGATCAAAAAAACACTTTTCTATGAGACTCCAGCACTGGTTGTGTGTGTGGAAGGGCCTTCATAAATGCTACATTCATATTTACAGAAGATACAAACAAATATTGACACTTAAAGCGGACCTACCACATTGTAGGTCACTTTGCACTATCAGCATCAGGCTGCC
>CM070036.1:40665808-40686729 GCA_036250615.1 Ptychadena robeensis | reverse complement strand
GTAATATGTCCGTGTCATGTATGTGGGGGATTTATTTTTTGAGTTTACTTCCGCTTTAAGCTAGCCCTACACAGTTCGATTACATCGACATTACATCGACTTAAAAGTATCGATTATACGGAATTCGATTCACATAAGGCAGTGCCAGTGGACTAAATCTATAGATCATAAATATGATAATGAAACCAAATCATTATGTGTTTGACATCCCAAAAGACTATATCTCAAAGAAACTGCAAAGGAATTGAATCTTCATACATATTTTGCTCCCCGAGCAAGCGGAGCAAGTGGAATTTTAAGGCCAATAAAGTGGATTTCAAATAAATGCAGGCAGAATTTTCAGGTACATAATGTTTAAAGTAAAAACGGGTTCAAGCATGCTCCCTAGAAAGAATGCTGGAACCCATTTTTACCTAAAACACCAATAATCAGTGTACTTATACATAGATCGACTGTGTTTTTTACCCATGTGGGAAAGTTAATGAGATGGTGAAAGTGTTTTTAATCATGTTCTTTCAAAATAAAAATCCTGGCTACAAATATTTTAATTCACTTTATTGGCCTTGCACGAGGAGAAAAATATATATGTATGTATATATAAATATGAGGATTAAATTCCTTTGAAGTTTCTTTGTGACATAAATCCATAGATCAAGCACCCCCTTGCCATTGTATTATGCTGCCCTATGTATTGTTACATTCTCTTAATGTGTTGTTGACACTGTTATTGTGCAATAGAAATATTTAAAAAAATAAACAATATCACCCCCTTCTCCTTGAGAGTCTAGCACTAGGTGGGCCTTTACGAATGCTAACCATTATTGCCAATAATTCAATTTTTAAACCAGAGAAAATTCTGTTAGGCTTTGTTTCCATTGTGTTGGGACCCCATACAAGCTTAGCGGGAGGTCCCAACGTAACAGATAGACTTACCTGCTTGGCGGAGACTCTGTCTTCATTGCGCCGAGCCGATCCGCCGGTGTAAAGGTGGGTTTACACGTCAAGATTTTTTCGTCCAACAGATGAACGATGAACGATTTTTTGGTTCGTTGTACAAAAATCTAGAACGCCCATTTGTTCCGATGGATATTTTTTGTTCGATATCGGACCAAAAATCGTCCACAAGGTTATCGAACATGTTGGTAAACTTTCTGTCGTTTATTTTTTTGTGTAAAAAACGAATCTGAAGTTGAACGAAACTAAAATCTTGACGTGTAAACCCACCTTAAGGCTGAACGTAGTCTAGTACATTCAGCCTTTACACCGGCAGATGTGTAAACAGACCATCCGCCGGCAGGCAATGTCTGTGGGATACGTCTTAGCGTAGGGGTCCCCACGTATAATGGAAATAAGCCCTAAATCTGTTAATCCCAACTTTCTTTACAGACTTAATGTGAAATTATAGGGACTCTCCCTCCGTCTCTTTGCTAATCCAAAAAATGTCCTCTTGTTATTCCTGTACTACAGAAAGGATCAATCTCCCATAAGGTAATACCAGCAGACAAAATTCATGGATCAAAAAGAACTTCCCATTCAGAATCCAGTGCTGGTTCTGTGTGGGAAGACTCCTCCACTGCAAAAAGGGAGAGTAATATATGTTTATTCTTGCCTCTTAAAAAACATGATGTGTTAGAACTAAATTTAGTCTTAAGACAATATTTTGGTGCATTGTTTTAGTATCCTTGTTAGGTCTTCATGAATGTATTGGCAGGATATCACTAACAGGTATCCTTGCTCTGCCCACCATGAAAGTTCCCTCCTGCACCAGTCTTAACTTATACATTGCCCTTTAAAACAATAAACATGCTAAGAAAAAAAGCAAAAAAAGCATACCACTTCTCAGTTATCTTTTATCCAGTTGGGTTGAGCCAGGTTCATTAGATTGCCCTGTGCACCAGACCTACTGTAACTTAGAGGTATGTTTTGGAATTTAAAATATATGGTAAGTGTTTTACCCAAGATTCACTCCCCTTCCAGGATTCTAACTCAATCACCTAGGTGAGTGTCAGGTGAAAGTTGTGAGAGTCTTATATTTATATTTATACACAGACCACTGAGTGTGCTGCATGGTCAAGTCTTTTTTAGAGGTGATGGGTGATGGAATCTGCCAATGGCTTCCCAAACCAAAATATTAATGTTTGCTTGGATGGTAAAAATATTTTTCACAGAATTCTTAACTAAACAATGAATTTCAAATCATATAAACAAATAACAATCTTACTTTATCTTCTGGCTGTCTCGCAGTGTATCACCTCCGAAATGTTTTGCATGTGTTTGTTTTTCCATCACAAACAACAGAAAAAAAGGAAAATGTGACTTTTAAGCTTTTGACAGGAGTCTTGTATAAGTGGAAGACTTTTAATTCTCAAATTGTTTCACTTCAATAACTCTTTTAAAGTTGTTGCGCCAAGATGCCTGGCGGATTAAGCTCCATTGCCTTTTCTTGTTTTGAACTAATGTATTCTTGATCACCGTTTAATGAAACTATATACCACATGGAGATTTCACATTAGATAAACCATGTGAAACCCTCATCAGACAAGTAGCTCTGGCTGGTGGTAATCCTTCAGATGAAAATTTCAGACTAGCAGCTTTTCCAATTTAAATGAGCCCCTTTAACTATAAAAAATTGGCACGCTTTGATTGCTAAAAATTATTTTGAAATTTTTATGCTACCATCGTGCCCTGGTGGCTGCAAAAAAAAAGAATCCTGCCGTAAATACAGAAAACATTAACTGGTCACTGAGGGGATCCAATTTACAACCCATAGAGGCAACTCACATGGCTCAGTGACACTAGTATTATTGGGTTTTAGGAAACCATTCAGAGCTGCTTACATCACGCTACAACAAAACATTTTCCTAAAATGAAATAGATTTACTATGCCAGCTAATGCGCTCATGTTATAGATCAGTTTAAAAGTGAATATGTAATAGTCTACCAGATAATAGGATGTAATAATTGTTTTAGTGTAATCTAACCTAAGTATTGTGTATTTAATGCAGACATATTTTTATATTCGCAACATTAGTGATGAACAGTGCCTGGGGCAATGGAAGGAGCCCTAGGTTGCAACATATAATATTAAATTAATCTATTTTGCAAGCAGGGGAGTCTGGATTGATGCCCGCGTTAGCTGCTTGTTTCACTGAGCATCTCATCTAAGAATATTCAATATAAATCCAGATTCCAGGTTGTAGCCTGCAAGTACGGTGA
This sequence comes from Ptychadena robeensis, assembly GCA_036250615.1. Lineage (NCBI taxonomy): Eukaryota > Metazoa > Chordata > Amphibia > Anura > Ptychadenidae > Ptychadena > Ptychadena robeensis. The sequence goes on along the minus strand of CM070036.1, from coordinate 40,683,513 downwards.
AAAGTTGTGCAGATATTTCCTATAACATATATAAAACCGAGTGGCTGGTAATTGTAGCAGACGACAAGTATGTTGCTGGATTGTTGCTTTTACTTATATAATACACTTTTGTATAAGGAGCCAACACATTTCAGAGGCAAAGTATATACACATAACTATACATAGTAGAACATAAAAAAATATATATTATTTATATATATATATATATATATATATATATATATATATGCAGTATATAAAAAGAATGAGCCATCTATGTAAAAGGTATGGTCACCCCATACAAATGTTTGCATTTTTTTACTTTTGATCAACTTTATCGTTTAAAAACAAATTCCTTTTTACTGGAATCAATCGACCAGAAGAGATGGAAATCAAGCCTAAAATTGAAAGACCCCTCTGGAGCAACTGAGGGGCACCCTGGGCAGGTTGGCCCTCCCTACCACATCAGGGTCATCAGGGACTGGGGTATAGGTGGTACTGGCATGTGAGGAGTTGTGGCCCATTCTTGTTGTTAGTGCTAGAGCAATCTACATTCTATGCACACATTCCATGTTTACTGGGTTTACTGGTAGTATTGTGTTTAGTGTCCCTGGTTTGCATCATTACAATGGATTTTAATGGGAGCACTGTTTTTGTTTAGATTTCTTTTGTTGGCATTGTACCACAGCCTTTTTGGGGTATTGTGGGAATATATAAGGTTATATCTTCTTCATTGGATACCAAAGGACAAAGTCGGCTGGATAACAGCCGGAAGTGAGAAATTACTCTCTATGTTTTGCAAGGCCCTAACATAGCGACATGGCGTTTCCGGTAATCCTTTTGCATCTTATTCTTTTGTACCATTCTGTATACGGAATTTTGTACTTTCATATTTACCTGTCAGTGACAATCTATAAATAAAGAGTTTTAAAAAATTTAAAGACGCATGATCAATTGTACAAGAATTTAAAGGGGTTTCTAGGTAGTTTGATCGATTTGTATCTATGTTATTGAGAATGTGCACATGGTGTTTGATAAGGAATTGCTTCGTTTTGTTTCAATCACACTGTGTGGTAGTACATTTGATCGGTGTTAAGCTAGCCATACACATATAGATTCCTGTGCTTTCCACCAGCGAGTTATCACAGCATGGTGACGTTACCGCGCTGCTTTCGGTCGTTCACTGAACGTAAAAGAATCGCGATGTGCACCACTCACACATTATCGGAACTTTATCGGAACATTATCGGTTCCCATAAGGTACTTTGGATAGGGCCCATTGTCTCCATCCAAATTAAAGCAATCAACTAGAAAAGAACCATCAAGTCGTATCGCTTTTTCTTCAAATTAGCAGCAAGTATTCCAGATTAAATGCTACCAGAAAACTCAAATCTTAGATGCAAAGTGATATTTAACTTTATACTTTTAGTGCCCTCATGCCAAAGCCCTCTAAACTCTTCCCAAAAAAAATTGTTTAAATGCCAATAAATCCTGTAAGGTATTTAAAATAATAAACCCCCCCAAAAAAACTCCACAGAAACATTTTTGAGTAGGGTAAAAAATCAACAGAATATATTTGAAATAACAATCTATATTTCCAGAACTTGCTGGCCCAATGCATTTAGGCCATAAGTTAACAATTTTATGCCAAAAGAGGTGTCTCAGAATCATACCAGTTGGTATAAAAGCATGTGTATTTTAGAATTAGAAAGATGTTGGACCAATTAAAAATAAGGAAGGGGTAAGGAAGGTGTGAAAGTGAAAAACATTACTGTGCAAAAAGAACATTTAAGTGAGACTACAGCTTGCCATACAATACCGTAACTACTCAAGTATAAGTTGATCAACATATAAGAAACCTGCAAAAACAGAATGACTTGAGTATAAGCAAAGGGTGGGAAATGCAGCATTTGGTAAAATGATCAGCTTTATACGGCACTGGCGCCATCCATCAGTTCACTACAACAGCTGGGAAACTCAATCTGGGTTAAGGCTGTATGGTGGTATAGCTGCAAGGCACAGCTGTATATAAGATGTTTGCTTATACATGTAGCATTCACACAGGCATTTTCCAAGCCCCTTACAGTTGGCAGTAGCCCGGAGAGCGCCCTCTTGCCCCTGTGTTTGGGCTCCTGCATGCAGTGTGAAGGTGCTCATGGGAGGTTAAGAAACACCCCCATGTATTCCATATTGGACATTCCATATGGGGATTCCAGGTGTTAGAAATGTGGCATTTCCGGACGTCTGTGTGAATTCACCCTTTGTGTTAACTTGGGGTCATTTCTTTTCTTACACCAAAACTTTAAATCTAAAGACTCTAGATTCCTCAGCTTAATGCAAAAAGCAAAAAATGCGGAAAAAACTGATAATATATGTCAACATTCTACAAGGCATGTTTTCTTAAGTCTAAAGCCCCCCATACACGCTAAGATTTCCACCCTGTTTTTCAGGCGATTGGCCCAAAAGTTGGGTCAGAAATTGACCACCAAATCGATCTAAAACATTCCGAACAAGTCTGTAATTCATAAGGTAGCCATACATGAGTCCATTTGTCACCTATCCCGATATGATCAATCCAGGCGATCGTGGAATCTGCGATTGATCATATCAGGAATCGATGGAACATCACCTTGGGAATCCGATTTGTGGTCGATTCGGACATGAGCTGATCCCCAAAATGGGGAATGTTCACAGCAGCAGTGGCTATTCTCGAGAACAACCACTGCTGCAGACAGGTAATGTAGATCAGCTGTCTCGTCTGTGTTCTTTGTGTTCCTCATCCTAAGCACATTCCTTTGGTGGGGACCCGACGGAGCCGAGAGGAAACACAAAGGATGCCCGGCTGTTTTTTACCAGATTTTTCTGCTGATTGACCACACATGTAGTGATGGCGCGAACCCGGAATTGCGCGTTCGCGAACGCGAAAAACAGCGCAAAAGTTCGCGAACGGCGAAACCCGCCATTGACTTCAATGGAGGCGAATTTTTTTTAAAACAAGAGGGACCCCTTTTGGCCACAATAGTGTTGGGAAATTGTTTGAAGGGTTTCTAAAACACCTGGTCATGACCATGGACAGAGGGCGAATCCATGGCAAAACTCCCAAGAAGGAAAAGTTTTTTTCACCACTAAATCTGCACCAAGGAATTTCTACAATGATAGTCAATGGGATTTGAGCTGGAGAGCATAAACAACATAGTGGGACACTGGGGGAGATCGTCAGTTTGCGAGGGACACTGGTGGTGATGGCAGTATGGAGGGACAATGCGTGGTGATGGTCAGTGTGGGGACACGGTGGTGATGGTCAGTTTTGGAGGACACTGGTTGGTGATGGTCAGTTTGGAGGACACTGGTGGTGATGGTCAGTATGGAGGACACGGTGGAGAGGGACAGTGTGGCAGAAACTGGGAGATGGTGGGTTTGGGAGATGGTCAGTGTGGCAGACACTGGGGGAATGGTCAGTGTGGCAGACATGGGGGAAATGGTTCAGTGTGGAGGGACACTGGTGCAGCATGGACAGTAGGCAGACACTGGTGGAGGATGGACAGTGTGGAGGACACTGGGGGAGATCTGTGGGAGATTGTCGTATTGGAGGACACTGGTGGAGATGGACAGTGTGGCAGACCTGGGGGAGAGGGCAGGGTGCGCAGACACTGGGGAGGGGAGATGGTCAGTGGGGAGGACACTGTGGTGATGGTCAGTAGGAGGCCACTGGTGGTGATGGTCAGTTTGGGGACACGGGTGGTTGATGGTCAGTTTGGACCCCCCGAGAGCACACGGGGTGGGTGATGGTCAGTGTGGAGGACACTGGTGGTGATGGTCATATGGAGGGACACTGGTGGCGATGGTCAGTATGGAGGGACACATGGTGAAGATGGACAGGTGGCGACACTGGGGGAGATGGTTCAGTGGGCGAGGACACGGGATGCAGTGGCAGTATGGCAGACACTGGTGGAGATGGCAGTGTGGAGGACAACCGGGGGGAGTGTCAGTATGGAGGACACTGGTGGAGATGGACAGTGTGGCAGACACTGGGGAGATGGTCAGTGTGGCCGAAACGGGGAGATGGTCAGTGTGGAGGACACTGGGGCAGATGGACCAGTATGGCAGGGACACTGGTGGATGGAGAAGATGCAGTGCTGGACGACCACTGGTTGCAGATGGACAGTGTGGAGGAACACTGGTGCAAGATGGACAGTGTGGAGGACACTGGGGGAGCTTGTCAGTATGGGAGGACACTGGGGGAGATTGTCAGTATGGCAGACACTGGGGGAGATGGTCAGTGTGGCAGACCTGGGGGAGATGGTAGTGGGCAGACATGGGGGAGATGGTCAGTGGTGTGCAGACACGGGGGGGAGATGGTCAGTGTGGAGGGACACTGGTGCAGATGGACAGTATTGAAGACACTGTGCGATGGCATTGGCACAAGGCTGTAAGGATGGAAAGCCCGTGCACTAGTAGTCCTCCCTTTTATAAGGGTGAACAAAATGCTGCGTACTACCCGCCACCCAGATACCTGTGGCTGGGCCCTGGGCCACCCATTGGCCACAGCGTACGGGACGAAAGCCGTGCAATAATTAGTAATACCCTACATACGGGGAAAAAAATCCACCCTGGGTACCAAAGTGCCACCAGATAACGAGTGGGCACTGGCAGTGTGGCGCCCCAGTCTGCACAAGGCTTTAATGCGACGAAAGCCCTGCATCTAAATATAAACAAAGTGCCACCAGAGAAGTCTGGGTAGCAGTGTGGCACACCCACCCTTACACAAGGCTGTAAGGGACGGAAAGCCTGCAATATTATTTGTAACCCTAAAGATGAAAAAAATCCCCCTGGGCTAGAACAAAGTGCCACCATATAGCACTGGCAGTAGGCACTGTGCATATGTGCTGCAGATCACTGACACTGGCAGCAGCCTGCCAGCCACCACAGGCACAAAGGGTAGCAAAAAGATGCCCTAAAAAAGGGCTTTGGGCGCTATTCCTCAGACTCTGTCTGACACAGAGTAAGACAATAGAAGTACACGAGAACAATACACGCCAGCTAATATTCAATATGCAGCGCGCCCTCTCTGATCTACGTCTCCTTCTCCACCACATGTGAAATGGCTCCTCTACTGCATGCTATAGGGGGTGGGATGGTCCGTGAGGTGGGGTGCTGATTGGCTGGATAATGTCTGCTGACTGTGCTCAGGGCCAAGTTACCTAGCTAAAAGATAGGTGGGTCGAACTCCCATATGTCGCGAACATGCGCGAACGCGAACATTGCGATGTTCGCCGCGGATAGTTCGCCGGCGAACAGTTCGGGCCATCACTACACACATGATGACGTCATCACGTGCGGTCAGGCGGCCAAAAAATCTGGTACAAATCCTAACGTGTATGGGGGGCTTAAATTATAGGTTGTACATAAAGTTGTAGTATGTGTACTCATAAAGACTTTATAGAGCCGTGTCAGCAGAAAAGCCCTGTTACTTGCCCTCCGCACCATATAAAAAAAAGTGTATAAGCAGCAAACTTTGAAAAGAAAACTTAAATGATGTTTTATGACGTCCAAGAGACTCCTGACCCAATTAGGTCATGTCTAAGTTTTACTTTATTAGATCCCTAAACACTTTACAGCCATGCCAATAATAATCACCACTGGTTACAACAGGATTATCATAACGTAGCGTACATGCCTACAGGAAAACCCAGGCAGTGCTGACAGAGCACAGCATGATGGCTCAATGATCCAAAATGGTAGTAATTGCTTTCCTTGTCTTTATTTCTTCTCAAGCATGCCAGGGAAAGCATATTTGTCCAAAGAAATAAAAGGAAAATCAAGCATAGCTCGTTCAAAAGATATTCGACAATTCAAACAAAATCAACCATAGCCCAAGCTACATGAACATAGGAATATATAGAAATGGTATGTGGCATTGCCAATCTTTTAAGGAACAAAAATCTAGGTATTATGTTATCCCATAATGCAGTGAGTGTTCCTTCATCTACAAACATTTATCTCTGCTAGTAGGCTCAGTACGTGTAATGTTACATGTATACGTACAGCTGTAAGGGCTGGAAACAAACTAGATGATGATGGCATTTTAATGAATACGGAAAAGGCACTTCATCTTTTTCCATTTTTGTTTTTCACAGATTTGCATAATATGAACTAAGGGATACACAGTGGATACATATGCTTCTTCATTATTTGTCTAAGTGTTCCACAAATCTGTCTAACTTTTCACTGTTAAAGAAAACCTACACTGAAATAAATATCAAGGATGTGTGTGCTTCTTCAAATACCAGCTTCCGTATATGTAAAATATAGAAGGGTATGGAAACCATAAAACAAAAAAAATACCATATTTTTTGGACTATGAGACGCACCTGACCATAAGACGCACCCAGTTTTTTGAGCAGGAAATCAGAAAATTTTTTTATCATGTGTTTAAAAGAATTAGTGAAAAAATCTCATGCAGTACTCCTTTTCAGACACATAAATGGTGTCACTAGAGAGCACACTTTGACATCTCTTCCTCACACAGAGGGATGGGAGTTCATACAAGTACATGAACTTTTACAGCTACTCAGAATACCAAGCACCCTAGGTTCAGGTCAACCATCATTCAGGAAGAAAATATGATATGATATAAGTCAATGAAAAGCTATTTAAATTGAACCTTCAATCACCTGATCACTGTAAGGATGCAATTCTGGTAACAAATATGGATCTCTTTTACTTTAATGAGTTCATAATTAGAGATGGTCGAATTTTTTTTCAAAAATTCGACCATTTCGCAGGTTTCGACCTAATTGCAAAGCCCCTGAGCATGGTATCATCACCAAACTTGCTGGAGATGTAGAAAAGGGTTGGGGGTATACTACAAAAAAGAAAGTATGTCTCTAACACAAAGAGTTTTTTCACAAATTAAGTTCAAAGTCAAGTAAAAAATGCGAAAATCGGAATTCGACTTTAACTTTGAACTTAATTTATGCAAAAACTACATGTGCTAGAGCAAAACTGTTTTTTTTTCAACTGTTCCTCCAACTCTTCTCTACATCTCCAGCAAGTTTGGTGATGATACCATTTTCAGGGGCTTTGCAATCAGCTCACAAAGTTTGCAAGTCGAAAAATTCGACCATCTCTATTCATAATGAATTAGATGCCGTTGCACCATGGTTCTCCCACACACAGAAGAAGCCTAGCATGCTTTTATGGAGGTTTAGATATTAGTTCTTTGTCTGGATGGTCTTCTATTAATGCCATTCTAACCGGCCGTCACATGCACATCATAGTAATGATACTGTTACATCCAACTTTTTCAAAATAAATGGATTCAGTCATTTTGCTCACCATTAGTGAACTATAGTTAGCTACATGTAAATGTATCCTGACAATGCACAGAATAAGCTTGGGATGGAGCCAGGTGCTTTCCCCCTTATTTCATTCATTTAGAATAGTAGGAAATGCAATAGGCATTGATAAAGCTTCCCTATTTTTTTTTGTCTATGGTATGGTCAAATAAAACATTTAAGTGGTCCTTAACTATAATACTTTGGCCTTGTCTTTCAAAATGCAAGGCTTACTTTAACCTTATTTACTAACAAACATCCTCTAACTGTACCCCCTAAATCATCTACTGGTGCTACGTGACATGGACATGCCTAGTTTCTATGGAGGAGCATGTTATGGGTAGTAGTGTTTATGCATTGTTCTTTTCACTTGTATGACATAAGTATTGACCAATCAGTGGACTGAAGGAAGAGAAGGAAGTTAGAAGTTGAATTTTAGATCTACAGTGGCACATGCAAAGAACTGGTGAGACATGGCATTGACTATAATATACAGTAAATTGCATTCTAAGCTGAATTCTAAAATTTAGGTTCCCTCTAAATCAGTGGCACTGATTGCCAAAAAAAGGGGTGGGAACTAAGAAGGGAGAGTAGGGCCCCATCCCTACTAAGTAAGGGAGGAGGGGGCATTACTCTTACTACCAACAGATCATCACCACAAGCAGGGTGGGAAAATAGAAGGGAGAGGTCATTACAACTACATGGTCGTGGTGGAAGTGACATCGCAGTGTGTCCCTTCCGGTATTTCTAATGTGGAGGTGCCACTCTGCGCCAGCAATTCCCCTTTCCAAATACAGGAAGTGACACTGGTCGACACTTCCTGGGACGTTGGTATAAAAAGGTTGAGAAACACTGGTCTAAATGCTTCTATCAACTTGTATATAGTACAAACCAATTGTGTAGTTCCCATGATTTACTGCAAGAGTAGCCAATGGGGCAGAATGAAAAAGATACAAAAATGTATATTGTTGTTCATATTATCAATATTAGTGTACAATTTTATGAAACATTATTTTACTTTATGTATAATGTATTTAAACTGACAACAGCATTTGGTGTCAGGGTTTATTCTGTTGGTAGCTTTGAATTACCACACTTTACACATAATCTCTCAATAATAAAAAAATATTGGCGGAATTTTAAATCCCACTATTCCGTACTTACACTGCTTTGTTTCTGCGTCTCCTGTCTGATCTGTAACTGTATTTTATAATCTTCATCCTCTCGTTTCAAGCGTTGTGCATACGATTCTGTTTCTCTCAACAACTGTGCGCAGGTATCTTTTACATTGTTTAGCTGCAGCTCCCGTAGATTATATTTTTGCCTTTAAAAGCAGAGAAAAGTGAGCAACATGAAATGTTTTGAGTTTTTAAAGGATTTTTGATGATGACACAAGAAAAATTGTATAGTGAAACAAAAATGCACATCTAGGTAATAATTCAAATCAAGTGTCAACATTTTATTTACCAAATAGCTTTTTATACAAACATACAGCTATTTTTAATGGAATGATTTACTCAGTAACCCAACCTATCATATAAAGTTCAAGGTGGCTACTACAAGGTAATAACTTACTCAAGTGTTGCAATTGTTTTCTGAGTTGACTTCATAGTATTCTGAACAACATTCCCATATTGCATGAGATCTTGTGCTGATTTCTGAAAGTGAAGTAAACGCTCAATTATATTCTTAAGCTCTTCAGAAACTTCTGATATTTTCATCTAAATGAAGAAAAAAATGTAATGATAATTACTTAGTGTATAAAAAAGTATTACGGTATACACAGGAAAATATATCAATTGGCTTCTCTCAATGGCCATATGCATGACTGATGTACATGTTGTGTATATATATAATGGTTACAGTACCCATAAATGAATCAGAGCAATTTCAATGGCTGCAGACCCACAAATCGATAAGACATGTGTGAAAACAAAACAAAAACATGCTGCAAAACCAAAGTCTGTGCTACTCAGCAACATTTAACTCCCTTTCTGTCAGCCCAGGGCACCATGGACTTTTTAGTTTCTGGTAACCTAGGCACATTTGTTTTCCAATAAAATGTTTTATTTGGCTTTACAAAATACAGAACAGAGAAACAAATACAATTACATGTACAAATGTAAGGGTGAATAAAATAGAGTAAGGGTAGGTGGAGATAGGAGGGGGTAAACCTCCACATCCAGCAGCCCTCGCAAGGCACTGTGAGCAACATCAATAACACAGCCAACTGGATCTGGGACTCAACGGTCTAGTCTATGTTATCATAGACGGTAGATTAGACGCAGAGAAACAATAGCAACATAAGCTTTTACAAGTTTATCGTAAACAAGTATTGGGGGATGCACCTCTAGTGAGGCAAGACCACCTTGGGAGTGATGATGGGTAGTTGCGCACAACCTTCAGCAGTGATTACACAGCTATAGTGATAGCAGTGGCCAGAAAGGCCCTCAGTTGGTGTATGGGGCCTGAGCAAGGATCACAGAGTAAAATGGAGTCAGTATGAGGGATGGGTGTTTAAGTTGTGTGTAGGTGTGCAGCTCTCAAAATGGAGGAGTGTGGCCCCCAGCAACAGATAGGACAAATAAGAACAAGGACAGAGGCGTACAACCTAGTACAACGAATGGTTAAATAGTGTGGAATAGGATAAGATAAAACAAATTGAAACAAAATGGTCATTTCCCCTATGGTTGAAAAAGAGCTCTGCTTGACCATTTCCCCTATGGTTGAAAAAGAGCTCTGCTCGAAACACATCCCATTGTTCCTATTGAGCCCCCCAGTATCTGTAAGCAGGAAGTGATCTCTTCTCCCCCACCAGGAAGTGAGGTCCTCCTGGAAAGCACATGGCCCTGAGGGAACCACCCTTGTAAACCTCTCTCAATGTGAGTATCTTGTCTGTTGTTTTGTCTCATTTAGTTTCAATTTGTTTTATCTTATCCTATTCCACACTATTTAACCATTCGTTGTACTAGGTTGTGCGCCTCTGTCCTTGTTCTTATTTGTCCCACCTTGGGAGTGAAACCGAACATGATATATCACCTCCTGGTTACATACGTTTAGAAAGCAAACTAGGAAGCAGGTAATGGGTGGCTCCTCATGTAGCGCACATAGCTGCACATTTGACAGAACTGGCAAAATATATCCAACAACCCTAAATTTTGATAAAGCGTGACAAGCTATTATTTTAATATGGAGAAGTTCCTCCATTTCACAAATGTCGCACATTTGTCTGAGCCAGTCGCCTGTAGTCAGAACCACCAAGGATTTCTAGTGTCTGGAAATGTGGCCTAGGCACATTTTCGGCACAACTTTTTGGTGAGAACACCAGGAAAATTATTGGTGTTCCTGGTAAATTACACAGATTATAAAATGCTTTATTATAAAAAAAGTTAACTAACATAATGGCTGGTTTCTGAGGTTCAGAATGCATTATGGGTACTTTTGTAACAACACAGGGATCAACCAGACGACAGAGACAGCTGTTGATGCTCAAAAACATTTTTTTCTAACAATGAGACCCTAATGAGGTCTCCAAACACAGGCAAAAGCGGTGCTAAAAGTCCAAAGCACCTAGTCTACAATAATGCAGCAACAAGCTAAAGTAGGCAGGTCCAACACGGTGCAGAGGGATACCACCCCACTCTGAACTGAACCATCTCCGGTGGCAACAGGAGATGCAGCTGGCAGAGTGATTGTGCTCGCCGTTTGTACGCACAATGGCAGGGTAGGCCGTACTAAAAACCCAGCGGGGGATAGGGGCACAGGGTGAACCTGTCTTTCTTCCTCACTCCCTGGACTGAGCTCCTCCTCTTCCCAGAAGCCTCTTCTTAAGTCTTCAGGCGGACCCCGTGCATGCTGGGGCACGCTCTTAAAGGGACCTTCACTTTCCACACACCACAGCGCACCACTACACTTTCACGTTTTCGTATTGGGAAAAAATAATCTTGACTTACAACCAACCCTTGGAAACAAATTAAGTTTGTGAGTCAAGGGTCACTGTTTTTGTAGCCATTGATGACTCCGTTTGCTGCTCTCCTTAAAGAATCTAGTATTCCCAGTATCTGATAAAATGTTAAGAACAAAGCTCCAAGTGATCATTTTTATGAATCGTTTTTTACATTTCTTTACTGCAACATCTTGAGGTAAAAAAAGCCATGTGATAAAACACTTTGTTAATTGAAAATATAATTATTAAGAAGTTTCCCAAAGACAGTGGCGAAATAAGCATATGGTTACTATTAAGTGGAACAACCCCAAACCCACCTCAGTGAATTCTAGAAGTTTGAATAAGATTGGTTAAGAATGACAATACATACAGTTGTTGTTATGGCAGGTGGGTACATGATGCCTAGTCATTTCTCTATTGCAGCCATCCAAATCTTAATTTTTAACCTGTGCTAAAAATCTGATTGCTTGCTTTGGACAATACAACCTCTTTTCCCAAGTTTCTATGAATCTATAGTGTTTATCTGCATATAAGCTTATGATTTTTACATTTTTATCCATCATCAAAATTACGCATGCTATGCGGTATTATATCTACAACATGCTTTGTACAGTAATGAACTTCACAATAATACAGCTCTCTGGAATTAAACACAAAGTCTTCTATATGAGAAAAGTGCAAATGTGTTTTTTTTTCTTGTGTTTTCCTGACACATTAATAGCTGGGTCTGAAGATCTTACAAATAATTCTGTCTTGCAGCTGATACAATCTTGCAACTAATAGACTAGCTGAGATTACCCATCATTTACAAGAAGGTGCCATCTGCTGAGCAAAAGTGTAATAAGCAAGCAATTTCAATTATATGTGAAATCTTTTTCTTTCTTTATTGATTTTCTCTGTCGTTTTCCTAAAGCCCTAAAGCAATCCACACTAGTTTGGCAAGTGAACAGAACAGCCGTGTCTCCAGTGACCCCAATATCAATTTTGCTTTTTATTTTACCCTCTCTTAAGGCTATGGGCCTAATAGACTACGTCAAGCAAGAGAAGGAAAAACTACTATATACATCCAAGGCAACTGACTAGAAATGGCAGGCTTCTCGTGAGAGCCTGATATAATTTTTTCAAAATTGACCTATGGCACTTTAAACCAGGGAAGGGCATCCTTCAGCACCACAGCACTTAATCAGCTATCGAACACTTCCCATGGCGCACATAGGCATTGGAAGGACCTAGATCAGTAACTATTTTCATATATATGGTTAACTATATTTCTCATAATGATTAAAATATATATATATGTAACTACTTGAACAGAGGTGTCAAATTCAAATACACATTTGGACAAATTAAAAAACTTGGACAATGTCCTGGCCACAGTTTGACACCTATGTATTACACACATTGTACAGACACACACATATACACACATTGCACACACAGGGATGGGGAACACATAGTCTTCAAATAAACTGTACTGTGTGGGTAGTCCATGTGTGCACCCCCATTTCTGTGTGTGCAGCTCCTGTATTTGCGTTTCGCTAGACCAATCCTGGTTTCCATCTATTCCCTGCTTCACCCTTAACAGATGCAATGACTACGCCTCTGTGATCCAACTCTGGGAGTAGAGAACTATAGATTCCACGATACTCCAGGCAGCGGACACTCTATGGCGTCACTATTAGTCACTGCTGAGCAGCTAGGACTGAGTGGGTACCAGAGTGGGTAGATGGGCAGTGAGTGCAGCTGGTAGGGGGGCTGCCAGGATACATATTGTATATTGTAGCAGATTTAATGCGGACAAACAAAAATTAGCTTGCAGGTCAAATTTGGCCCCTGGACCAGAGTTTTGTACCTATGCACTAGAAGAAATGTCTATTTAATGTCAGACAAAATCCTTAATTCATAGAGACTGAATGATTTTGGGCAATGTTCACACTATCAGTTGGAAGCAGCCTAACCGTCTGGAAAGCATGGGCGCCAGTGAGACATGGCATGTCAACTCTCACCGGCTGCTGCTGGGTGGATGCTATATTCATTCTCTTAAAGTAGTTGTCGCCAGTGGTGGATGACAAAAACTGCTCAGTAGAGTTGTGGTTACCACAAAGAGCCCCCCTGAATCTTCTTTATAAACTTTTAACTACAAATGTTGACTGAAATGTTGGACAAACAACTTAAAGCTAAAGGTATCATTGCCTGCCCAATCTTCTTAGCCATTTCCCTACTGTCCACTGTAAGTAACTTTGATATTTAATTGTGTAGGCGCTAACATAAATGTATGTACTCAATGTTACCCCTACATGACAAAGCAACAATCTATTGAAAATCAGCATGTTCAATATTCGATAATTACCTAATGCTGATTTTTAATATAAATGATCAGCTTCCCAAAAATTTGCATGTTATATTTATTTATAATTATTGGCAAATGTGTTGTCCAGGATTTCATGGCAAATCAGTCCCTTGCCAGTGATCTAGTGATGAATGTCCCAACACCTTACTGGGATAAAGAAATGTTCAAAAAGAGGTCTAGAGTTCATTACCTGGGTATCAATCAACTGTTGCTCCAATTTGTTTTTTTCGTAACCCAACTCTTGTCTGCTGCTACTGAACTTCTCATCACTTTCCTGTTTTTTCTGGTGAATATTTTTAAGCTCCTAGAGAAAATAAATGCATACAGAATTATAATAATAATGTAAGTACATATCTACAGTTCAGAGCCAACAATAATTGAAAGTAAAATCTACTGTACTGTATACACACCTAATGTACTCACTATTGCATGCAGTCATACCCTTCACAAAAACACTTGGGAAGGGACACAGAACTCATAACAATAATGTGTCTTTAGCTATACATATTATGCTTATATATAACATTGACCGAACAATTGCCAATATTTTGAGCAGTACAACTACCTTTTAAAGCTCTTTTATTATGTTCACCCTTCTTCTGTAACTTTGAGGAGTTGGCGTGTGGGAGAGCCTAAATATAAGCAGGCAAGACCTATAATGTCAGTGCAGTATTAAGGATTGGCACAATTGCAGTGATGATCTCAGTAAGATCTATGTGGATGATCAGAGCATGGTGAGAATGGTGGTGTCTACGCTGCACAGTGAAAATCAGACACCAAGCAAATACCAGGTATATTCTCTAAACAGAAAGCACTTTTCATTAAAAACAATGAACACAGCAAGAATTAAGGTTATTTAGAAAGCTGTAACAACAAAATACATTTTGGGTTTACTGACACTTTAAGTTCAAGCAGGAAGTCTGGAAGTGAAAAAGTAAAACAGAAAGGCAGCCACATACCAATTGGTGATCAATGACAAGTGTAATAAGCGATGTAACTTAATTTATAACTTTAGAGCTATAGTTTAGGCATAACCATCAAATATCCTTTTAAACCTCCCATGAAGTGCTAAAGAACGCATCTTTTAAGCATGCAATTGTTCTCCCCATACTGAAGAAGCCATCGCACCCCTCCATTCCCTATAATTGTTCACCAATCTCTCTTTGGCCATTTGCGTCTAAACTGCTTGTGCACCTTGTTTGCAAAGACTTACTATCTGAAAGTAAATATCCTCCTTGACCCCCTCCAATGCCTCTTTTGATAATCACACCTCACTAAAATAGTCATCACTGAGGTTATTTTTGACCTGCTCAAAGCCAAGGCTTCTCCTGGATCACTCCTCTGCTTTTGACCCTGTAGGTTACTCTCTTCTTCTACAGACCTTGCACTATCAGTATTCATGACTCTGCACTTTTCTGGTTCGCCTCCTTCTACTTGACTGACCACTCTTTTCAGACCATTTTCAATGGCTCCTCTTCTTCTCCCATCTCCCTCCCAGTTGGCATCCCACAAGGCTTTTCTCCATTCCATTCCATTCCATTTTCTCCATTCACCTCATCCCTTGGCATACTCATCTCATCCTTTGGCCTGCCATGACCATGTATATGCTAATGACACTCAATTCTAGGAAGTCCGGACTTTACTGCCTCTGTCCTGGCCAATATCTCCCAGTATCAATCTGCCATCTCTTAATGGATGGCTGACAGATTCCTTAAACTTAACCTGAGTTATCTTCCCACTGTCTAATGCCTGGCATACACATGCCGATAAGCGGCAGATTTTTCACCTGACCGACGGGCGTGCGCGCTCACGCCATCGGTCAGCAGAAAAATCGGCCGCTTATCGGCATGTGCCCACATGGGGCGACAGATCCCTGTCGCCCCACAGCTCAGCCGGACGGAGAACGGACATGTCCAATAATCTCTGGCCGATGGAAGCCGAGGCCTTTAACTTTAATGAAGACCGGCGTCTTCATTGAAGCTAATGGCCGGCACACAAAGGGTGCCGGCCGACTAGTGCAGCCCCATAATGCTCAATGACGTCATGACATTTGCATTCCGGAGCTCATCTGAGCTGGTCTGTCTGCACCCGTTGGGGTGTGTATGGCAGGCATAAGCCTCCTCATGACATCTCTCTGACTGTCACCTTTGATTCTCCACTCTATAGGAATTTCACATTTTTATGTTAGACAGAAGAATACTCTTAAGATACAGTATTTTTCCAACAATTAGATGCCCCTTGTATAAGATACCAATTACATACAGTATGAGAGTGCCTGATCACCATGGAGGAACGGACCTGATGGTCAGAGCTCTGTGCTTCAACTGCCAGAGTGGGAGCATGTGTATGACAGCTGGGCAGCTTTAGAAATATCCACTTCTCTCTGCTAATTCCATGTTAATATCAGCCAGGCAGCGGTTTTTCCCCCCGATTTTTTTTGGGTATAGGTATATAAAAAAATTTCAATCAGAAAAAGTTTGGAAATTTATATTCATGATTCAGAAAATCCCTGACAATCATCTGTAATTAAACAATCTCTAACAAACCTAAAGAATTCTCTACAGCAGCTGCTGTTCAGCCTCAATGGCTAACATATAATAAATACATTAATATTTTGAAATATCTGCTAAAGCAGCCTTCATATAATACGAATCACTGGTGCATTGCTTTTGTGGACAGCATTCTCTAGAAGAGATGCCAATATAAAGTGTCAATTTAGTTGGCTTACAGTTAAAAAGACCAGGTTGGCAAAGAATATAACACTACCTCTATCAAAGTAAATTACACATCCTGGAACGGCTGAGGGGTGCTCTGCCACCACATACAGACCTTGCAGATGGAGGATATAATAGGGGCCCCTTCAGAGTACTAAATTGTGGTAATGCATATTAGGGTTATGATATCAATCCATGGTTAGGTTATGGTGCACTTCAATCCAGGATTCTCTTTACGCAAGCTGAACATGAAGCATGAGACACATTTAATCAATTGTTATCTGTAATCATGTTTTCTCAGGAAATCCATTATGATGACTAATTTATATGATATATAGATATATACACACAGGGGTGCACACACCTTTTTTAGTGAGCTACTCAGATGAGTATCAGGAGATGGTGTTTGGTATGCACCCCATATGTCGCGTGGTAGAGGGAGAAGTGGTGTCCGCCTTGGTCTGCATCCGTGGAACCCAGCAGTGTGTAGTGTTCGTTGGATTGTCTGCCTTGAGATATTGCCACCAGAAGAGCCTAGATTCACCAGGATGGCACTGGTGGTGATCCTTCTTTTTCACCCCACTCACTATCCTAGGCCAAGCACAGATCCTCCATATAACAATCTCTCTTAGTCGCTTGTGACTTTAGTCGCCTTCTTTAAAGTGCAGATTTTAAGTGCAACGTGGGAATTATCCAGGGAATTAACCCAGGGATTGGACCAGGATGGCCAGCAACAACAGCCTGCTGCTACCTGAAACCACACAAAGGAACACCATGGACTGACCGCTTCAACCTGCCAGATCCAAGGACTGATGCACACCTCCAACTCTGCTCCATATTGGATTATCAGCTACTACTACTCCTCCACCATCATCTCCCCTTGTTGTGCTATCTCTGTAACTTTTCATTATGTATCCCATCCTTCCTGCCTCCCTTGCTGCTAAACTCTCTTCTCTTCAGTCTGCCTTCTTATCTTCTTCCCTGTTACACCTCCACATGCTTCTCCACTTGCTTTCTCTGCTCCTTCTTTCTGGGGACATCTCCCCCAACCCTGGCCCTCCTCATAGCCTGTCTACCCCCTTCTCTGCTCTCTACAGGAAACAACCCTCTCCTAACCTGATACCTATCCGCCCTTCCCATAGAAGCTCACCCCCTCTTTCATGTGGACTATGGAACGCCAGATCTGTTTGTAACAAACTGTCTTCCATTCACAATCTCTTCCTTTCTAAGTCTCTAAACCTCCTAGCTCTTACTGAAACCTGGCTCTCTACCTCTGAATCTGCCTCTGCTGCTGCTCTATCCTATGCAGGCCTGAACTGCACGCACACCCCCAGACCTGACAACAGGCCAGGTGGTGGTGTAGGTCTCCTTCTCTCTCC
>CM070036.1:40654639-40665708 GCA_036250615.1 Ptychadena robeensis | reverse complement strand
CCTATTGTATACCTTGCTCCCCAACCTATTAGATTGTAAGCCTGTCCGGGCAGGGTCCTCCTCTTCTCCTGTGTCATTACCTGTACCTGTGTGTTATACTGTGTTGTATCTCCACTCTAATATTGTACAGTGCTGCGTAATATGCTGGCGCTATATAAATAAATGTTAATAATAATAATAATAATATCCTCCTGGCCAACACAGGTGTCACTTTTGGCTTCCGAACACGTCCTCTGAGATTTTCCACAGGGCGGAACATCTTGTATTTTTTAATAATACTTTGCACTGTAGCCACTGGAACTTGAAAACATTTAGATATGGCCTTGTGGCCCTTTCCTGACTTGTGAGCAGCCACAATGCGCAGCCGCAGGTCCTCACCGAGCTCTTTTGTCTTAGCCCTGACAGTCCACAAACCAACTGCAGAGAGCTGCTGTTTTTCAC
The DNA here is from genome assembly GCA_036250615.1 of Ptychadena robeensis. Taxonomy (NCBI): domain Eukaryota; kingdom Metazoa; phylum Chordata; class Amphibia; order Anura; family Ptychadenidae; genus Ptychadena; species Ptychadena robeensis. Next base: position 40,665,267 of record CM070036.1, on the reverse strand, counting down.
CTATTGAATTGATTAAAACAACTTTTCCAAGGATTAGCTTGGATTATTTGGAATGGTATAGAACTTTGTATTTTCCCAGAGACTCTGACAGTTTGTAAAAGGTATGAATAATTTTGAGAATGACACCTTACTCAAATATAAATAAAAGCTGAGAAAAAATGCCTCTTGTACATCGTTATATTGTCTTTTGGGAGACACCTATGTCATTTCCCGGTCAAAAAAGAACTTGCTGGTTGAATAAAAGTAACTTTAAGTAAAAATTTGCCAGGGGTATGAATAATTATGGGCTCGACTGTATATATTTACAATAAATCCTGTGAACTCTGTTATGCTTTGTATGGTTATATATTGTTATTTTACCAGATTTTTGGAAGAATGAAGACACACAGTTGTAGAAGTAAGAGAAATTAGAGTGTTATTAAGACACCCACTAAAAACATCTTAAGCTGGCCATACACCTTTAGATCTCTCTGTCAGATATCCTTATGATCTACCAACAATTATGTAGTATAGTGTCTTCTGCGAATAAACACAGGTAGACTTGATGGGTTAGAAAGTCCCTCGTATTACATGGTGTTGGTAAAATGAAAGTAGATCTAAAGGAAATCTGACAGAGAAATCTAATGGTGTATGGGGGCCCTTACAATCACATTTCATTTAGGGGTGGTGAACTAATGTATTATTGTTATTCTTAAAATTTGGCCATGCAAGAAAAAAAAAAGATGTATATCTCAACATTTTATCTCTCGTTGTATTTGGTTGTCACCTTTTGTATAACTGTCTATAACAAGAAGAATATTTGCTAATTAGAAAACAAAGTAGAAATAAGACTCATAGCGGAAGACAGAGATCTATTCCACGCTCCCCACCCCTTTACTCTACAAGACTAATGATGTGATCTTTGTCACTTTTTACTTCTATATTTTACTGGGGGAAGGGCCTACAACATTACTCACTGACACCGCCACTATCCAGAGGCTACAAAGTAAAAATAAATTGCATTCACTAATGCTTTATGTTTGTCTGATTACATGATTGTAAAATAAAAATAACTTACATAGTAATAAAATCAGTGAAGCTGAACTAAGACAAAAAAGGGGGATAATTTACTAAAGGTCTGCCACACCAGACTTGCTATCACTTCAATCACTTGGCCATTTATGTCCAGTGTTAAATCTGCAACAGTAGATATGCCAAAACACTGCAAGATACTGTCATATTTGTGGTAGTCAGCAAATGGGAAGCTCCCTGCCCTGTATGACCATTCTGTCATATGTTTTATACATTTGTATTAAAATGGGACAAGATAATAAAACAATGCAAGAGAAATGTTGCAAAAAGTACTTAACACAAATTTACACTGTCAGGTAAGACCACACAGTGCACTTGTGAAGTCAACTTCAATCTGACTTGAAGTTTGAAATGAAGACGTTTTACTAAGGTATGCCAAATCCATGTAATAGATTGTCACCAAAGTTCATTTAGTTTTATATGCAATTTGGTGGAGGGGTTAGAATTGCTGTATGGGTCACAGGCAAGGGTTAATTTCCTTTACCTTTATAACTTCAATTCACCAGCTATCTTTCTGCTATGGTCCTATATTTGTATGCCCTCATAGGAACAAGCGGATGTTTACTGTCACAGTCCATACAAAAAAAATAATGAAATCCTAAAATGTTTTTTTTACATTTTTAACAGTTTTTAGTTTTTTTTTAATTATAACGTAGTTATATGTATAATATGTCCTGTTTAAAACAATGTTTCAGTTACAATTATTGGCAAATAGTTTTTAGTTATTATGCTAAATTGTAAGAATATTAACAAGCAATAATAAAGAAAAATTGTAAATATCATCTGAATAACCCTGAATGCAATTGAGCACATCTGGGACATCATGTCTTGCTCCATCTACTAACACCACGTTTCACCACAGACTGTCCAGGAGTTGGATGATGCTTATGTCCAGGTGTGGAAGGAGATCCCTCTGAAGGCCATCAGCCACCTCATCTCATCCTCATCAGCCTAATTTTTACTTGTTTTAAGGACATTACATCAAAGTTGGATCAGTCTGTAGTGTTTTTTCCCATTTTATGTTTGAGTGTTACTCCAAATCCAGATTTGATTTCCATTGATAATTCTTGTGTGACTTTGTTATCAGCACATTCAACTATGTAAAGAACAAAGTATTTAATATGAATTATTCAATTATTCAGATTTTATTTTATTCAGTCTTATTTTTTGCTCCCTTTATTTTTTGAGTAGTGTATTTTTCTAGACCCTGAAAAGTTAATTCCAGGAGCTCTACCTGTATAACAACTCTAAATTAAACACTAAGTAGAACATATGTTTGTTGCTAGTTTACCTTCTTGGATTTTTATAAATAAATGTCCTAGCTAACATTTTGTATTTACACCATACCATTCCCATTTGTAGCAATCTAGTCCTACCTTCTTTCTTACACGTTTCCTTAATTTCCTTTTGGGGTCAAAATCTGATTCTTACCACATCTTTATCATCAGTATTGACTTTTTGAACTACCATAAAGCAACATATACATATAAAAGTTAACCAATGGACTGCTAACCAAATTAGACACTTGCATGCATATGCTTTGAACGTTCCAACCGCTAAGAACCCAATGTTTCTACATCTTTTGCATGGATGGCAACACTATACAAATCTTTTGTTATGGTTGACAAAGAGCTTCCTCTCGAAACTCATCCCAGTGTTCCTGTTGAGCCCTCCAGCAGCTGTAAGCAGGAAGGCGATCTCATCTTAAACCAGGAAGGGACATCATCCTGGAAAGCCCAAAGCCCTTAGAGAACAATCCTTGCAAACATCCTTTCATGTGAGTATTTTGTTTTATTTTGTTTAATTTTATTTTACCAATTACATTACTTAAATTTGTTGTACTAGGTTGTGCACCTCATGTCCTTGTTCCTATTTGTCTATTACAGGAGCTGCACACCTACATGTAACTTAAAAACCCACCCCTCATACTGACCCAATTTGACTCATTAGTCATCAATAGTCATCATTGCCCTACTAAGCCCTACTAAGCCCTACTATACACCTACTAAGGGGCCCTTCTGGTCACTGACGTCACTGTAACTGTGTAATCACTGCTGATGGTTGTGCGCAACTATCTATTATATTTTATACACTATACAGATCTTCCTATCTTTGTTTAGCTCTCCCCTCTGAAAGCAATCTGGGAAATTCCTTCATGGTGAGCCTATAACCTAAATTTTTCACAAAAGACGATCACAGAAAACAAGATTGAAACTTGTCTCTCTCTTGTTTTTTTTTATTTTTTTTATTACATTTTCTTTCTCTGCTTCCCTTTTCTTTAGCTCTGTCTATTCCTATGTCAGTCCCTCCCTAACCCTTCCCACACTTGTTGTTTGTTAGTTTGTTTAATCTATCTTCCCCTGGATCTCCTATCTCTGCGGATTATGTTCTTCCTTATTTGTTGTGCAATTGCAGGATAACGGGCCTCATACGTTGGTACGGCCCCTACCAGCGCTACGTAAGATACCTCCCTAAATCTGCCTATTGCCTTGGCATAGGCGGTGGGGAAACATGTCTCTTGTTGTTATCCTGTGCCCCAAAAATTTTATGCAATGTTTCCAGACACCAATATGGGCCATATACAAAAATATTGGGAACATTACTCTGGAACCGTCTTGTATATACAGTATAAACAACAGAAGCATCATCTAATATAGAAAATCATTGAAGAAGTAGTTTTTCTTTTTAACCCTCACTTTAGTTGTTGCTTACATTGTGATCAGAGAAAGATTCTTTCTTAGTTAACTTTTAAGAGCTACATTGCAAGAATACCCTGAGCTGGTGTGACTGACATGATAATGAAAGATATGAGGGACTCAATGGTCCGTCATTCATAGTCAGACATTGACTGCTGTGGAAGATTATTTTTAAAAAATAATAAGGTACTTATTAAAGATATCCAGAGAGCTGGCTCCTTATGTTTACAACTGCATCTGTTTGTAGAAATAAATTTTGGGCTAGCATTGAGAAGCATGGACCCATATCTTAGGATTTCTTTGTATGCATTAAAGCTAGGAACACACAGCTCGATTTAAGCGTACAATCAATGTAAATCAATGAAAATTTACATCGATTGTACCAAAATCATAGTTCGATGAAGAGCTTTACATCGATTGAAAAGTGATCGGACTAGTTGGAAAATTATCGTCGAATTGTACCATGATCGTACTACTTTTTCATTTTCATCGTACAATTGTATTCGATGAAGTGATAGTTTACCGTTTGTAGGGCATCAATGGCATCGACGATTTTAGTCAATAATCAATGTTTTTTACATCGATATTGTACTACGTTTGTATGACACTATAGCGCACACAGTACAATCGATAAAATACCAAAATCGAGGTTCTTCATCTAATCTTACATCGATTGTATGCTTAAATCGAGCCGTGTGTTCCTAGCTTAAGACTGAAACATGTCAGAGATGCCTGGGGGGAAAGAGTGTGTGACTGGCTGCCTCATGGCAGTGGGATTTTCAATGTTTTGTACTGAGGAACACCAGTGAGCTATTTACCAGGTCATATCAATAAAAATATTATTTTCATTTAATAAAAATGAAACCATGTAAACCAGGATAAAGGATTGTATATGCAGACAGGAGGGATTGGCAGAAGGGTTAAGTTTGCTCATCTCAGCGACAGAGTCTGAAATTGTATGTACAACATAGCACATTATACAATACAATCCACCTCTTATGTGCAGCAGCTTAATCTGACATAATGTGACAGGCAGTTGACACAGTGTCATTAATCCTGTGGCTTGTCTTTGAGTTTTCTTATTCAAGTGCATAGTTTTGAACCTTTTTTCACTGAACTGCAATTTCCACACTGTTGTCCATTTTGCCACTTCAGCAAATTCACTACCCATTTGTTAACTCCATACTTACTTCAGACCTTGGATTTCAACTTAAAAGCACTTTCTCCTGCCATCCACACAAATGAGTCCTTCTAGATTATGCAATTCATTCATCAATTAAAAGACAAACCTTCTATAATATCCTACAGAAACCTTTCCTGCGTGGAAAATGTAGCAACATAAAACCATTCAAACCATTAGCAAGAATGAGCGTGTACTACTGTATATGTACCTGTATTGTATATGTATTCCAGTTTATGCAGATCTTTACAACATTACATGTAGAAAATAGAGAAAATGATGACAGGGTATACTGGATTTGACAGTTCCCTTAATAATGGGTAGGCCTTGCCTATGCTCACAGGAAGAAAATTCTTTAATTAAAACTGAAAACCTCTCAAACTAATACCACACACAGTAAAGCATAAACACTACACTTTCATATTAGTTGAGAAGTCAACATCCCAAATCAAACAGAAAGATTAGACATCGGGATAGTAGGAAAACCTACCACCATGAAATACATTTCCCCTTTAATAACAGGGGCGAGGGGACTTACTGTGCATTACTGTGCTGGAGTTACTGCGTCCTTAGGATCTCCGCCATGTACTAAATGTATTTTATTTATTAATGTGATTAAATGTGGTGATAATCTTGTTTTAATACATTGAACTGTGAATACTGTTGTTTATTTAAATTGTTTTTGAAATCCCCTCCCCCCTGTTATTACAGGGGAAATTTATTTTGTGGTGATAGGTTTTCCTAGTATCCCGATGTCTCTTTCTAATACCACACATATTTTCATATTTTACCAATTAATCCCTAAATGCTGGAACAAATAGTTCATAAAGCAGCTTCGCAGTTCTTTCCTTTACCTTGGTATTTTCTTTTTCAGCTGCTGGTCTTCTCTACTCAATATAATGGAGACTATAAGGATTGGTAAGCTGCAATATTTAGTTTTTGGGTTTGCTACTAGATAAAGGTGCTAGTAAATAAAAATAGGGAATTTCGGATAACAATGGAGCAGTTGTCCATGGCTTTCTCCTGCTTGTAAATGATTACAAAGCCCTGAATATGGTATTATAACCATAATAAGAGAAGGGTTGTGGTAACGTTACAAAAAAGTAGTTTTTCCATAAGTTCGAAGTCAAGAACATTTGTTTAATGTTCCTGTAACCCTGCTTTACATCTCCAGAAATAATACCACGTTCAGGGTTTATGAGATTAATTCACAAATAAACAAAAACATTTACGGCCATCTTTACCCTTGGCCACCATTTTCTTGTTTTACTCTTGCAGGGAATTAAAGATGTAACCCGCCAGCTGACTGTGTGGAACTTTGCAACTATTCCTCCACACTGCCTAAGTGACTACAAACATAAAATTTCATTGTATACATTTTTTAAGGTTTTTTTCTCCTACATCAGTCATACACTGGTCAATGGGTTTTAACATGCCACCAATTTGTGCCGCAAAATTCCCCTAGTGCATGTGTTGCATCAACACAGTAACAAGAAGGGGGTGATGCCCAAAATTGGTTTAATTAGTTCACAATCATACAAATCCAAGAGTCCCAGTCACCCTAAAGCCTTCTGTAAGACCTTCCTAAACTTCAACAAATAAAATACAAAAAAGTGTTAAACCTTAAAAAAGTTAAAAACCTTAAAGTATTATAATAATATAGTAATACAATAGTATTGTAACTAATAAAACAGGCACCATTCACCACAAACTTCATTCACTGTGTAACTTGGGAAAACTAAATGTTAGATAAAAGAGTGGATAGGTCATACTGAATTGGATATCAAAATAAATAAGATTTACAGCATATACTGTAGTTTGCGTATCTCATCTCAATCTTATTGGAAGCAATGTGCAAAGAGATCTTGGACCCTGTGTGTGCCCACCAGCTGGTGAAGTGAATTGGCAAGAAAATTATTCAGCAGTTTCTTCTAATACTGTCTAATGCCTGCATATCTAATGGAGACACAGGGCTAATATGAAGGCTCATCTTTTATGGTCCCAGGTTAATTAGATCAGTAAGTGGTCCAGGAAGTGGCACTTACTTCTATGGTATTTAAATATTATTATTAATCAGAAAATTATTCTTATTTAGAAAAGGAATAGGGGGTGGGGAACTAAATTGTATAGACCATTGGATATGTGCCACACCCCTAGTTTAGATAGGAGTAGAGAACTGAGCCTATAATGCGGGGGTTCACAACCCTCTTCCGCTACTAATAGGACACAGTGGAATGTATGGGGCTTTTCAGGCACAAAAAAATACGTTTTAGTTAAAAAAACATAATTTATTTAGACAACATTAAAAATATTGGGGATCGATACAGCACAATAGGATAAGGACCTTATCCTATTGTGCTGTATCGATCCCCAATATTTTTAATGTTGTCTAAATAAATTATGGTTTTTTAACTAAAACTTATTTCTTTGTGCCTGAAAAGCCCCATACATTCCACTGTGTCCTATTAGTAGCGGAAGAGGGTTGTGAACCCCCGCATTATAGGCTCAGTTCTCTACTCCTATTCTTATTTAGAAATATAATTTTTATGTTGTACATTTGCTCAATTATTGACTCTTACATTGCTTCTTTTTTAGTCTTAACTCAGCTGGAAAGACAGTTCAGGTCCCACCTTTTTGTCAGCATAATGCAAAATCCACTTAAAAACACAAAATCAGAATAAAAACATCCCCCCTGCTCAATCATACCTCTGATTTCCTGGCATGAAACTCTGAAAGCTTCCTGATTTCTGATTCCAGGTCAGCAACTGGTCGTTCAATCTCTTCCACCTTTTTCCTCAATTCTTCTTTTATTTTTCTGTTTTCTCTGTCTTTCTGCTGCCTCTCAGCCATTAGAGCATTGATTCTTGCCTTAATAACACACATATAAAAAAGTTAGTCAAAAGCTACAAATGAACATAAAATCAAATACAAGGTGTACCCCCCTGAGCGCACAGGGTTACTTATATTATCTCAGCATCTCGTATAACAGATCAGTTACTTATGCTGGATGCCTGCTATGGGCTCCTCACTGTATCATTGCATAAAGTGAAAAAAGCATAAGATCCTGCAGCCTTTAGTAAATATATTTTACTCCAGATGTGAAAACCAGTTAACATGGATTACCTGTGTTATCTGACCAGCTCTGACTTCATCAATAATTTGTTTCCTCAAGGAATCAGCCAGATTCTATAAAAGAAAAACAAGATAATGTAATCCAACATTAAACAATTGCAGCAATTTGCCCCTGTGGAAAGCCTTTACTAAAGAAGAAAAACATCCAAGCCAGGCTTCATTTTGCAAAAACACATCTGAAGTTTTCCAAAAGCATGTGGGAAAAGGTGTTATGGTCTGATGAAACCATGGTTGAACTTTTTGCCCATAATTCCAAAAGATATGTTTGGCGCAAAACCAATACTGCACATCACCAAAAGAACACCATACCCACAGTGAAGCATGGTGGTGTCATGCTTTGGGGCTGTTTATCTTCAGCTGGAACTTGGGCCTTAGTTAAGATAGAGGGCATTATGAACAGTTCCAAATACCAGTCAATATTGGCACAAATCCTTCAGGCTTCTACTACAAAGATGAACATGAATTATATATTTCAGAATGACAATAACCCAAAGCATTCATCCAAATGAACATAGGAATGGCTTCACCAGAAGAAGATTAAAGTTTTGGAATGGCCCAGCCAGAGCCAAAAAAGACTGAGTGTTGTAATACAATCAAAAGGTGCTTCAACAAAGAATTAGCTTATGGGTGTGCACACTTTTGCAACCACATTATTTTATTTTTATATTTTTTCTTCCCGCCACCTTAAAGATTTCAGATTGCTTTTCAATTGAGCAGTACAGTTTATAGGTCACACTTAAGGTGAAAAAGGTTCTGAAATGATTTATCTTTGTCTAATTTTTGTACAGCACAGGAACCTGACATTTTACCAGGGGTGTGTAGACTTTTTATATCCACTGTAACTAGAAGATAAACTATTTAGACTTATGCCGCCTTGTTATATCATTCTGAATCAATCTGATGTTAGAAAGACACAATGCTGCCAAGTGTTAAAGGATACTGCCATCTTGTGCTCACTTTCAATAACTGAAATCATTTTTCAAAACCAGCTTTTCCACCCCTAAAATTATTACAAATAAAGCACAATTTCCGAATCCATTACACAGCAACCAACACAGAGGTATCTGGACGAAGGACCACCACATCATCCTATATTTACAAAGCATAAAACTGGGTGAGGATTTCAAGAGAAAGCACCTTGAGACGTTTCTCCTCCTTAGATGACTTGTCCTCAAGCTCTGCTAGTTTGGATTTGGATGCTGAATGGCTGACAGATACTTGAGAGAGCTCTTTAGACAGCTTGATCGTTTGTTCTTCATTTTTCAATAAGCTCTTCTGCATTCGTTTAATGTCTGCCTCAAGTTTCCCCCTTGTCTTATAGCTATTTCAATGAAAGAAAAAGTAATCAGTATGACTACGATTTGGAAATATGGACTGCATGCTTACAAAAAGAGATATAATATGGGTATATTTGATCAGCTTCAACTGTTCCAATGCAGGTTAGAAAACGACAATACTATTCCAAAAAACAGACCAGAAGCATCTGCCATAGCTATTAAAGCAACATTGCCACAATGAAAACTCTATAATGTGCCCCACGATGACAGGAGTTCCAAATGATATATGGTTTTTTGATGATCACATTAATAGTTTACAAGTCCTACTTACAAACAGTAAATCATCTTTGTGTAGAGTCTACAATAGGTAAACCTTAGGGATGTCAACCCTTTTATCATAGCTACTATTTATATATTTATGTCATCCATAATTAACCCCCCTAGCATTCCTGGCGGCACCATCTCATCCAGCGCTGTCCTGTCAGTACTGCTCTGGAAGAGATGGTGCGAAGATCAGAGCCCCGGCATCGCATACTTACAGTTTTGCGATGTCCCTGTGGCTCCAATCTTCTGAGCTGGCTTCTTCACTGAAACAGGTGTCCCCTGGAGGAGTGACTTTATGACGTTACATAGGGGGGGGGGGGACTGTTTTAGTGTAATTCCCAGCAGTGCCCTTTAAGTTAACCATTCCTACCCTGGTGTGTTTATCACACCAGAGAAGAGAGGGTACCAAAGGGAATTGTACTGGATACAGTGATAACTGTATCCAATACGATTTAAAGGGAAAAAAACACAAAACACATTCCAATTGTAATAAAAATGTTATTATAAACAAAACATAAATATGAAAACATACTGTTTTAAAATCTATCATACAAGATAAGTGTTTTAGAGATTTTATCATTCAAATGATACCTTTTATTATAATTTTTTAAAATGTATTCTTTTACATAATTGTGTGTTTCAAACATTATGAAATTCAAGATGTCTACCAGACCCTTGTACGGACATATTTTGGGAAGTTTCAGGCCTACAACATTAAAAACAAATTCCATTTAAGTCTATGGTGCACTTTTGGTACAGAAATCTGGAAGAGCGCTAGGGAGGTTAAAAATCTTATAAGTTACTTTTGGGAACTATTTGTTTAACAGTAAAGTTTCCATTTGTACAAATAATACAGATTTAAAAAGAACATTTAAATAAGAAATATGTGCAAGTATATACAGGGAGTGCAGAATTATTAGGCAAGTGGTATTTTTGAGGAATAATTTT
>CM070036.1:40598917-40615586 GCA_036250615.1 Ptychadena robeensis | reverse complement strand
AGGTTTTAAAAAAGTCCCAATTTTCTCGGTATGTACTCGGTGGCGCAAGCATGGCCAGAAGTAAATGGGTGCCAACCACACACTGATCATGATCATGTGGATTTGTTTCTATGGTACTATGGAATATTTGGCATGTCCTTCTTTGCCGGAATGTGGAGATTGGATCCCTCTAGACCACTCAGAAACAGAGTTCCATGCTCCAGCTCCGATTTAGTACTCAATGAATCCCACCCACCCATTCTCTGCCATCACAAATTGCAACAAGGCAGTATTTATTTGCATTTAGATGAGAGGTATGAAAGAAAAACCCCAGGTAATGGCTGGGTCATAACTATATGCGAATCTCCACCGATGTCACCCTTAACAAAGTAAGAAAGTTAACTTGCATATAGAGTTTCTTTGAAAATTTAATAAATTGAAAAGCATGTTTTTTTGTATTATTATTACATTCCAGGTGATCCCCCCTAAACTGCAACCTTTATAGTTTTAGTGTTTCATGCGGTTATCCCAGTGAATAAATTGTATACAGTTAAACATTTAGCTGCGGCGCCCAGACACGGAGCGCCTCCAGTTTTTCGTACACATATGAGCTGTGTAAAACAATAATGCCGGTACGACGAGCTAGGTTGGGTCCTTTTGGGTACCAGAGTACCAAGTATGTGCACCCAGTCTATATAATGGACTTGTTTAAGGACCAATACACGGGCGATTTTCAGTCAACCATTTGGAACGATCGATAAATGTGCACTTTGCATTGATTGTCGTAAATCGATGCTGCCCATAGGGAACGGGATTCCGACCCCAAAAAATGCAAATCGACAAAAAAATAGGATCGGACCCTGGAGCCGACAAGATGCTCTTTTAGGTCGCTCTTCAAGGTGTAGTACCTTGGGATGGAGACCCTCGATCCACGTTCCTGTGGCAATTTGCAATATCCAGACCTTCCTTTCCTCCAGTACACAATTGGCGATTTCGAGCTAAGTGACCTTTTGAGCACTGGGATCCTGACAAAATCGACCCATCCGGTTACCAAGGTGCTGTGCTATCGATTCTTCGATCGACCAGATTTTGCGGCCAATCGTTTGGTATGCACAAAAAACGTTGCAGCAGATTGCAGCTGTCCATCAAAGTAACGCGGGAACACAAAGGGTGCCTTGATAGTCTGAGTCGGCCGCTTGAAAATCTTGTGCGTCTATGGGGGGCTTAAGGGCAAACCTACCACCAGAATTCATCGCTATTGAATGGGCACTAGGAATGCCGATATAGGGAGGATGCATAAAAACAAACTTATTTAAGAAGATCCCTCGTAGCCCTCATCTACTCAGGCACTGAAGGACGTGCCGCGCGGGGGGACGTCATAAGATCACGGTGATTGCGGGTAATTCCCTGATCTCGTATCTCCATTGAAAGTACACGATTGAAAATTCCATTGAAAAGCATTATAAAAGCCCACAGGGGCACTTATGATATTGCATCTTGAGTTAACCCTGGAAGACTGGGAAAATGAATATGGAATCCTCATACGTTCCAGAAACAGCAGGTATGAAGATGTGGAGCCCCTAAGCCAAAGACATGGCCAGTAACCAGTGTATCCCTTGTTTAGCATATGAAAAGGTTGCAATATGGGGCACATTGTCTAAGAAGATAGCCATTAGATTCCAACAATATTAGTGCCGGGTCCTCGGTGACTGAACACAGGGTAGACTTGATGGTTAGAACAGTCCCGATATTTTGGTTACAACAAAAGGAAATTTCAAGGAAAAATCTGCAGGAAATCTAAAGGTATGGGGACCCTAAGACAACCATTCAGAGATGGGGAAATATTTGGTGGTGGGGGCTGGGAGACACACAGGATATTTGCTATAAGGATGACAAGCTGTGGGACTACAAGGTCTCAGTATACCCCAACAGTACTGTATGTAAACCATGAATACCCACCATATCAGGGCAGTTTCTCCCACAGTGTGGAGTATACGCCCCCCCCCAATGCTCAATTAAACTCATCCGGCAAACGAAGCAGCACCCCCCTACAAAAACTTCAAGAAAAACTCCCAATGCCCACCCCCCCCCACCCAAAAACTTAACAGCCCACAAAAAATAGCCCCCCCCATAAACAACACACTAACTTTGCCATAGGGTGGCGGGCCCTAGAAAAGTTCCTAGAAAAGGCCCTGCCCCCTATCACCTAAGGACCAACAGGAAACACAGTACAGGGTGCGCCACAGTTTAAACTTTTGATATTCTGGTAACAGAGGTCCACGGTGCTAAGGCTACCCAATAGCAATCTCATATTACAGAACTGACATTCCCAGCCACGGGGGATGATCTTCTCAGCTTCGGGACAACCACGGGTAGGTAAACATTTATTTCAGGCAACTTATCTATCACATGACAGGTCCAAATGTGTCATCATTTCTTCTTATAAGGGAAAAACATTTTACCAATTATCTATAAATGAGCATCTACAACCAGACTAATCACCGCGCACACCCAGGAGTTCTCCCCGGAAGTCTTTCACAGGAAAGGATTTGTGTTTTTTTTTGCTGAATTTGCAGATTTTGTTAAAAAAAATGAACACGCAATGAAGAAACATCTGATTCTGCTTGCTTGATTGGCTGCAAGTGATTTCGGGCAGAATCCATCACCGAATGGTACAGAATTGGACTACAGGGAGGGAGGCTGGTCACTTCTAACTCTTTGACTGGACTACTGTCGGACTATGTTCCGAATTTGGGATATTTCACCAATAAATACAAAGTTCATCATTTTCTACCAAATGAAAAAAAACAAAGTCCCATATGTATTACATTGTTCCCTGTAACGAAGACTAAAGGAGCGCTCCAGATAAAATGGAAAACAACCTCACACTCAACCACACAGCGCGTTCACAGTATTGCTGATGATGGGCTCTTGTTCTACCCAATCATTGGTTTCCTGCATTGTCAAAACGCTCGGTCCATAACCTGATGCGTGCCACGTGATCCCAAAACGGGCACCACCCACTGCAAGGTTGTATAAAGGTTCTCCGACTTCGCATGCTGGACAGCATGTCTGCTCCAGGATTAGCAAAGGCTGAAGTCTTTTGGGTTCTGGCTCATGGGTGGCGTCTTTCCGCTTGGTGGACGCACTCATGTCAGTACGGCGGCAGTGGCAGCCTTTCATTCGGACAGTGTCAGCGCCGATTATTTCCTCGGATCCGAGTCTCTTCCTGGGGAAAGGGGAGATACGGCAGATAAGCGGTCCTTCAGCAAGTCCCTGTGAAAGATCACTTCCCCACAGGGTTCATGCCGGCCTTCGGCCACCTCGGAGTCTTCCTGAAGGAAAAAATTCACCAAATTGAATTGTAGGACAGACACTGAATATCTTCTGTTTATTGCACTAGTGGTGGTCGGACAATGATGAAACGTGTCATAGATCACTCCAGTTACGTTGTCACCTGGTATTCATATCTTAAGGTAATAAGACATTTGGGATGGGACTGTCACGGCGGGTGAAACGGATGAAACAATGGTGTGGACCAGTGGACCAACGCGCACAAGGTGCAGTCTGGGGACGCAGAGTCTAAGAGGACGCCTGTTATCTAGAACCTACAGGGCAGTGGTAGATTCCAGATAATGTAGTTTTCTGGTTGCTTCAGAGTCAATTATAAATTATAAAGGATGCCAGCGTAGAACTTCAAGTCTCAGCTATTCCCATGTTAACAGGAGGATTATGTATCTCAGTCCAAAGACCACTCAAATATGATATGGCCAGTAACAGGTAGCCATTGTGTTAGGATGGGGCACACTGTATAAGCAGTAAGCTGGCCATACACCTTTCATATCTCTTGTCAGATATCCATTAGATCTACCAACAAATATGTAGTGCGGGTCCTCTGCGACTGAAACACAGGTTAGACTTGATGTTTAGAAGTCCCTCATATTACATGGTGGTTGCGTCAAACGAAAGGAGATATCAAAGAGGAAATCTGACAGAGAAATCTAAGGTTGCTATGGGGGCCCTAAGACAACATTCAGAGATGGGGTGATGGGACTTTGGGGGTCCCCAGGGTTGCGGTCCCAGATGCACCCATGCAAGGCTTTGCGCAGTCCCCAGTGTTGCAGTTCCAGACGACCCGGCAAGTTGGCAGCGGAGGGACCGTTCCATGGGAAAGAGAATAAAGTGCTCGGTGGGAACCACCTACAAAACTTATCCTCCTATACTTCATCTGTGGGGCGAATACCCAACCTCAATAGTCTTTACCTCCACTTGAGGGTACGAGAGATAGGGTAATCCATATGACGAGCCAAAGTTGGGAACTGGGAAGGTCAAGGAATAACAATCAAGGAAGCTGAAGGCAAAACCCCATGGAAGACTATTACTCAGCGCCAACTTTTGTTGTCTGAGGCACCGCATCATTGTTCCTCTCCCCTATACCCTTGTATCTTCCTCAATCCTACACCCCTACCCTTTCCCCCGTACTCACTCACTCCCAGAATCCCCGCCGCACCTCCTCGTCTTTTCTTCAACCCAGTCTAACCCGCCCCCTATTCTACCCCTCACCACCAGCACTTTTACTCTCTCTGATACCTACTCAACCCTTCTACAACCACCTCTCTTCCATTTCATCTTCCGTCCCACACGTTTCTGCGATTGCACTCCACATACCCACTTGTCTCCCAACTTTCTTCTCGACACCCCCCACCTTTCAGCCCCGGCAAACTTTACGCTCATCTTCCTCTCTATCCTTCCTTGCACTCTTCCCAAACCCCGATTCAGTTCACAAGTTCCCGCCACCTTTACTCGTCAACTTCTTCCCTCTCTGCCCAAACGGTGCCCCCCACTTCCTAATAAATGGCCGGAGAGCTGACAACACCATAGCATCCAGACAGAGGGAGCTATAACAACTGGACAGTTAAACCCTTAGAGCAGCGGTTCTCAACTGAGGGTCAGCAACCCCTCGGGATCAAAGGACATTTCCCAGGCCACATTCCACTTGAAAGCTTACAAAACAGCAGATCTGTGGCCCACAAAGAGTATGGCACGAGATGGAGCATAGAGTAATGTCGTCCCTCTAACTTGCCACCTCCGCACATCATTTCAGGGGGTGAAGTATGAAGGAGAAGGACTTATACTATGATGTTTTTGGAAAGTGGAAGTGGACACCCCGGGATCTCTTCCAGGGTCACAGATCTAAAAAAGGTTGAGGACCCGTGCCTTAGAGGGAGGGAAAAGTATTAGGAAGCAGAAGCTGGATACCAGACATATAAGCAGACAGATGTGAAGGACAGTGGGGACACAAGCTGCCGATTGGGGGGGGGGGGATTGTAGCTGTGGTTTGGGTGCTGGGTGGGAAGGAGAAGAACGAAGGAAGCAAGTGGCTTGTCCCTTTTTACTTCTCAATAGAAAACCTACCCCCCACATGGTAGCGCAGCTCCACCACGAAAACCACATACAGTGTCAGGGGGCCCACACCACAAACTTGATAGGACCCCCAAAAGGCTAGAAACAGATGGAGATAATGCAGATGCTGAGATGACCCCGTCAGCCGCAGCCACCTTTACTTACATAGTTAAACTTAGCACAGTTCCAAACATGAGCTGATATCAGAACACCAGCTCCTCGGGGGGCGGGTTAATGGGGGATTTTACTCTTCTGCAGCTTCTTACGTATGATGGACAGGTCCATCGCCCTCTTTGAGTAATCTGGTAATAGTGACGTCCTTATTAAAGGATTTGCCATATAACAAACCACGTCAATTAGTATGTGGAGGCATATTGGATACATTAGCTAATGTGCCCCATCCCCTAATGACATCAGGACGACAGGTGAGTATTCGCGGAGTCGTGAACTATATTTATTGTGTGGAGTTATGCTTCGGCAGAAATGGAACCTCGGTTCGGCTCCTGTATGTTAATCCCACATGTTACACCAGTGGTTCCAAAATTTCCTGCAGGGCCCCACTTTTCTATTGAGGAACATATCGAGCCCCCCCCCCCACCTCCCATTCAAAACACAGGCTCAGACAGGAATAATTTGGCGCCCCCAGTTGGGGAACCACTGCGTTTACGGCATGTTGAAGGGTGATGCATCAAGGCCCACATACTAGTTAGCTGGGCAGGGATGTTTCTCCTCTAAAGGCGTATGTGCCCCCAATGGTTCCTCTGTGCTCACCCTGTGGTGGAGGGGTTGGGGATGCACCACTCGCAGTCCACCCCGCCTCAACAACTCAGCTGATAAACCTTGGGCACTAACCCCACCCCCCAGTAAACACAATCTGGCCAACAAACAACGAGCACCTAAACTTGACCCGTCAAACCACTCTGCCGTCAGGGGGCCCCGTGCTATAACTGTGCATAGGGCCCATAAGACTAGAAATAGGCTTCAGGTTGGGGCATAAATATAATATTTTCTTACCATGACGGATCCATTAGAGCTGAGGGTGGCTACCCCATGGGGGCAAACAGACCGGCTCCTGAGACTCCACATAAAGTATTCCAGCAGACGCAGGAAATCCGCTAACCTCCACGAATACAGAGACGCGCTCTCCCGGCTGATGTACAATACATAGAGTTAATTACTGCAATCCCTGACGGACATTAAGGGCTTCTTACAGGCAGAGGAGAACTGGCTCCCATTTCACGGATGACCCCCATGGCAATGAGCGTCCTCCATCGTCAATCTTCCAGTCCAGCAGGAAACGGAAGGTGATGGACTATAGAGCGATTATAAAAGATTAGTGATTCCCTCTCAGACTGACCCCCACCCACTCTACATCCGACTCTCTCACACCGATATTGTGGTGCCAAGACAGAGAACGAAAAGAGCAAGCCACATACCACCATTTACAATCTCACCATACAATTTCTGTACAATAACTGTTGTTCTACCAAAACCATGTAATATTGAGGAGCTTTCTAATCCTTACAATACTAATGTATCTTCTTCAGGGAGCGAACACGGCATACATAGCAGTGCTATGTAACCTTCCACATCACTATGAATTCTATCAGAGAGGGACCCGGCACCTACATAGCAGTGATATATACCTTCCAATCACTAGTATTCAATCAGGGAGGACCGTAACTACCTAGCCGTGATATATACCTTCCAATCACTTGTTTCTATCAGGGGACCCGGCACTACATAGAAGTGATATAAACTTCCAATCACTGTGTATTTATAAGCGAGGGACCCCGGGCCCTTACATAGCAGTGATATATACACTTTTAAAATTAACTATGTATTCTATCAGGGAGACCCGCCACTACCATTTGCAGTGATATATACCTTCCAATCGCTACTGTAATTTTAGGAGGGAGGACCCAGCACTACATGCAGTTGATTATATACCTTCCAACACTATGTAATTCTATAAGGGAGGACCCAGGACCTACCATAGCAGTGATATATACCTTCCAATCGTATGTATTCTATCGAGGACCCCAGCACGACATAGCCAGTGATATATACCGTCCAATACTGGTGTAATTTATCAGGGGACCCAACACTAACTAGCAGTTGATATATACTTCCAATCACTGTGTATTCTATCGAGAGGCACACACACGGCACGATCATAGCAGTGTATATTAACTTCCAATCACTATGTACTCTATCAGGGAGGACATGGACTACTTAGCAGTTTGAGATAACCTTCACCACGCCACTATGTATTTATCAGGGAGGACCCGGGCATTACATAGCAGTGGATAGATTACATTTCCAATTCACTATGTATTCTATCAGGGAGGACCCGGCCTGACATAGCAGTGAATATACCGTCCAATCACATATGTATTTTATCAGGGAGGACCCGACACTACATAGCAGTGATATTATAGTACCTTCCAAATCACTATGTTTTCTATCAGGGAGGACAGGCACACATTTAGCAGTTGATATATACCTTCCAAATCAATATGTATTTATGCAGGAGGACCGGAAACTACATAGCAGCAGTGAATATACCTTCCAATCACTATGTATTTCTATCAGGGAGGAACCGGCGGCACTACATAGCAGTGATATTATTTAACTTCCAATCACTAGGTATTCTATCAGGGAGGGACCCCGCACTACATAGCAGTGATATATTACCTTCCAATCAATATGTATTCTATCGGGAGGACCCGGCACTGACAATAGCAGATATTCCTTCAAATCCATATGTTATTCTATAGGGAGGACCCCGGCACTAGCACAGCAGTGATTATTACCTTTCCAATCACTATGTCGTTCTATCAGGAGAATCCCGGCACGACATAGCAGCGGGCTATATACCTTCCACTCACTAGTATTCTTTCAGAGGAGGGCCCAGCACTACATAGTTATTGGTTCAATCGAATGGAAATGTATGGATGATCTAAAGGTGTATAGGGGCTTAACTTGTTAGATCTGCTTGTCTGTTTCAGGCTTTAAATACTCCATACGACATTCTAAGAATAGAATTTAGGGGTCAAACTTTCCTCACGCTAGTTTGAGTCTAAATAAAAACCTCCAGTGATCTAGAAAGTATTCACAGCGCATTCACTATCTCCACATTTGGTGATTGGTCACGGCATTATTCCAAAATGGATATGATGAAATTATTTTTTTGCTCAACCGAATTCTCACCCAAATCCATGATGACACACATCGGAGAAAAAGTTTATGGAAATAATAGAACTGAGGAAAGCACAAGTCTTCCAGCAGCCTTTGTATACATTTGTTGATGTCAGCCTCACGTGATTTTTGAAATATGATGCCACAAGCTTGACACATATCCTGGACCCGACCATTCCTCCCGCAGCACCTATTAAGGCACCATCAGGTTGGTTGGGAAATTGACATTTATGATCTTTCAGAGATGTCCAAGGACTCAGGGACATTCACAGATTTGTCCTGAAGCTGCTCCTCGATATCTCGAGGTGTGCTTGGGTGTGTCCTGCTGAAAGAGATAAAAACACTCTTCCAAGTCTAGTACCCGAGCGCTATGCAGCAGGTTCTTCTTCACAGCGATGTCTCTGTACATTGATGCATTCATTTGCCCTTTATCCTGATAGTCTCCCCCGTTTCCTGCGGCTACATCCCCACAGCATGATGCTGCACACCACCATGATTCCACTGTAGGGAGGTATTGTTTCCTGGTAATGAGGCAATCACACCAAGAGAGCAGAGAGTTTATGCTTGTCTCTATCGACCAGAGATATTTGTGTTTCTCATCGGTCTGAGAGTCCTTCAGGGCTTTTGGACAAACTCCAGGCGGGCTGCCATGTGATTCTTTACTAAGGAGGCTTCCGTCTGGCCCATCCCCATACAGACCGGAATGTGGTTGCTGCCAGAGATGGTTGTCCTTATGGAAGGTTCTCCTATATCACAGAGAACCTGGAGCCTCAGAGGTGACCATCGGGTTTTGGTCAACCTCCGGACTAAGGCCTTCTCCCTCGATCCTAGATAGATAGACGGACGGGTAGGAAGAGTTCCTGGTGGCTTGCGAACCTTCTTTCCCTTACCACATGATGGGGTTCCCATGTGTTCATTAGGACTTCAAGCAGCAGGAAATGGTTACGTAATCCTTCCCACATTTCTGCCTCAGACATCCTGTCTCGGAGGTTTACAGAAATTCTGTGACTCCACCCTTGCCTGGTTTGGGCTATGCGACATCACGTGGGTCCTATACAGACAGGTGTGTGTCTTTTCAATCAGTTCGTCAGCTGGTGGACTCCAATATCTGAGAAACTCAACGATGACAGGGGAAAACATCGATTATTGAGCCAAATGGAGCTGAGTGCCAAGGCAAAGACTGTGATACTTTAAAGCGGGACCTACAGTGTAGGTCACTTGGCCACTATCGGCATCAGGCTGCCAAAGATAGGCAATCGATTGTCCAAAAGCAAACATAAATAAATCTTAAAGCAGGAAAAAACGAGTTTTTCCGAGGATCCCCTTCCATGCTCGTGACGTTGGCGCCGCTTCTGTCAGCAGAAAATACACCCCCATTCCCCTTCTCGTATCGGGGTTCATAATTGGATGAATAAGACCCGTTCCCAGACATGGCAGTGTCATCTGATAAGGGGTTGGGAGGAGAGTGTAGAGGAGAATTGCTGGGACTGGCAAGAGAGGAGGTGGGGTAATAAGATATTCTTTTATTTCACCCACGTAACCCCCGTCAGGTCTGTCCTCATCCTCATATACCGTGGTGATCCTGGATGAATGAGAACCTTCCCCAGACCATGAAAGTGTCATTCTGTGGTGATTTGGGGGGACGTTGTAGAGGGACATGCTGGACTGGCAGCAGAGGAGACTAGGTAATATAAGATCATTTTATAACCTTCAGCCTACATGTGTGGCCCCCAAATCCAGGTCACCCCCCCATAGCACCTGAACCGAACCCCTTCACCACCACTTCAGTCTCATCTCTCCTGTCTCCTACAGTGTCCTCCTTCGCTTCACTCCCTGTCTCCTATGCAAAACTGCAGCAACCGATCTCTGGACGACCGACAACGTCCCTCGCCCTCCCCAAACCGTTGGGGATTGGTAAATATGTCTGCAGGGGAGGGGCACCCCTTAGTAATGTTCCAACAGAAGGGCGCGGAAGTGGCCTTCACGGGTGGCCAGTACGTTGCGTGGTGCCGTTAGGGAAATGAGGAAGGGAAGATTTGGAAGTACCTTTTTTTTCTCTGGTTTGTAGCAGTTCTCACAGATGTATACTGCTGACAGGTTGTGTAATATGTCCGTGTAATTGTAATGTATGTGGGAAGTGTGGCAGGCCGGGCACGGTGTCCTGAGGAGGGAAGTGTGGCAGGCCGGGCACGGTGACCTGAGAGGAGTGTGGCAGGATGGCGGAAGGGATGGAGGGGGAGGAGATGTGCGCAGGGAAACCCCGGCCCCGCTCACAGGAATTCCAGGCGCTGCTTGACCGCCGAGTACTCGCGAGCTTTGGTCGGCTCTGCCTCCGCTGCCGCTTCTATTCTCGCGAGAACACCGAGTCGCCATTCGTAGTGACGTCAGTGTGTATTGTTGTGAGGGGGAACGGGAGCATCCCAGAGCTGTCAGCTGAGTAGTGTCGCTGCCTCCAGAGCCTGAGCCGCGGCGGCCCTTGTGCCCTTCTTGTCACGCTGAGCCTTTGTCTGCTGTGCCCGTGGACCCCCCACGTCACAAGAACCATCAATGAGATGCCAACATGAAAGACAAGAGGAAGAAGAAGGACCGCACCTGGGCCGAGGCTGCCCGCCTGGTATGTGCCTTCCCTTCCTCCCCCCAGTACAGCCGGATACGGGGCTTTGTTGTCACAGGGGCTTATGGGTGTACGTGCACTGGCCTCTCCATACTTGTGTATCCAGCCTGCCCTCCCTCCATTCATTTCCCTGACACTCACATGTTGTGGCCACCCATAGGCTGTGCCTGTGATCGGTGCACAGGGGTCGTGTAATGGTACTTCTATACTATATATAATATATCATATGTACAATTATCTATAGGTCATCATGTGTAATGTGTGTGTGTGCGCATACCATTCTCCATTCATACCTCTGGAGGTAGGTACTACTATCAGGCATCATCTGTAATCAGTGTGCATCCAGCACACCATTCATACCTCTGGGGGTAGGTACTACTATCCGACATCATCTGTAATCTGTCTACATACCTTTCTCCATTCATACCTCTGGGGGTAGGTACTACTATCCGACATCATCTGTAATCTGTCTACATACCGTTCTCCATTCATACCTCTGGAGGTAGGTACTACTATCAGTCATCATCTGTAATCTCTGTGCATACCATTCTCCATTCATACCTCTGGGGGTAGGTACTACTATCAGTCATCATCTGTAAACTGTGTACATCTCATTCTCCCTTCATACCTCTGGAGGTAGGTACTACTATCAGTCATCATCTGTAATCTGTGTACATACTATTCTCCCTTCATACCTCTGCAGGTAGGTACTACTATTAGGCATCGTCTGTAATCTGTGTACATACCATTCTCCATTCATACCTCTGGAGGTAGGTACTACTATCAGTCATCATCTGTAATTTGTGTACATACCATTCTCCCTTCATACCTCTGGAGTTAGGAATTACTGATTACAGATAATGCCAGAGAGTGTTACCTACCTACAGAGGTATGAATGGAGCGCTGCTTATATACTGGTTACAGATGATAACTGATAATAGTACCTACCTATAAAAGTAGGAACGGAGTGCTGGATGTACAATGATTATACATCATGCCTGATAGTAGTACCTACCTACAGAGGTATGAATGGAGTGCTTGATGTACACTGAATATATATAATGCCTGATAGTAGTACCTACCTACAGAAGATAAATGGAGTGCTGGATGTACACTGATTATACATCATGCCTGATAGTAGTACCTACCTACAGAGGTATGAATAGAGTCCTTAATGTATACTGATTACAGGTGATGACAGTGTTACCTACCTACATAATTATGAATGGAGTGCTGGATGTACACTGATTATAGATGATGAGGCAATTCATACCTCTGTAGGTAGGTAACACTACCAGTCATCATCTGTAATAATTGTATATCAAATAGGCAATTCATACTTCTGTAGGTAGGTATCCTTCAGTCATCATCTGATCAGTGTACATCCAGTACATTATTGATACTTGTGTAGGTGCCCTCTGACCAATCTGTAATTGTTATGGGGGGGGGGGGGGGGGTATTGTAGCTATAAGAAACAGATTAACAACAAAAACCCTCTCAAACCCAGTGCACAAAAGTCAGAGATTGATGTTCATTGCAGTGAGGTAAATAATTATTTGATCCATTCACAAAACCCTTGTTGTTAATCATAGAGGTCAGAGGCTTCTTGGAGTTGGCCGCCAGGTTTGCAGCACCTCAGGAGAGTTTACCACTGCAGATCCTTAAGTCAGTAAGCTTCTGAGGCTGATGTTTGGTGAGTCTCCACAGATTTACTATGGGATTAAGGTCTGGAGACCTTACTGGTTAGGCCACTCCACTCCACATGCTGCTTTTTGAGCCGCTCTTTTGTTGTTTTGCCGTGTGATTTGGTCATTGTCATGTCAAGCGCAATGCTTGGTGGGGTCCCGACGGAGCACATACACATTACCTGCCCGGTGGATCCTCCGTTTGCACGTCCTCTGATGCAGGGGAAAACGTACTGCACTGTGTTAACCCCTGCTTTGGCGGATCGGCTCCACGCCATGTGAACAGAGGATCCCCCGGGCAAGTAATGCATGCGCTTAACATAGGGGTTCCTGAGGGATGATGCAATGCAGTGGAGACATAGCCTTAGTTCCTCCAGGCTCCTCCTCCTGTGCTGTCAAGTCTAGTTCTTCTACACCAAAGTGACCTTACCATTTATTTTTGGATCTTGCTTTCTGCACTGGGTCAGTCATGCTGGACTGGAAATAGGGCTTCCCCAAACTCAAAAGTTTAAACATGGATTTGTCCAAAATGTTTTGGTAGGGTGTATGTGTCTAGCCCAACATCTGAAGAACAAGCATTATCAGGCTCTAGTCGTATTTGTGCGTGTGGAAGCCTAGCCTTAGGGTTTGTTTCCACTTTGTTTTGTGATCCATTGGGACCCCAAAGTTAAGTTCAGTGCTTGGCAGAGGTCCCGATGGATCACACATACATATTACCTGCATGGCGGATGCTCTGTTCAGACATCCGCCGATGAAGGGGTTAATGTACTGCACTATGTTAACCCCTGAATTGGCAAATTGGCTCAGCACTGTGAGAACAGATCATCCGCCGGGCAGGTAATGTTTATGTGTTTATCATAAAATGCTTTGGAGACATAGCCTTACTTGTCTGTGAGCGGGGCTGCTTGAGCCCAACTCACACAATGGCAGATGCAAGTGGGAGAGATGACCACGGGCAGCTCTTCCATCTGTATTGGCCTCAAACCTTACATACACCTCTTCGGGGCTGAAGGCTTGGATCCTCTCCACCTCCCGCTTTGCTGATTCCCAGCACGGAGAAAACCTGAAATATTTTTCGGCCATTTAACGCTTCAAAGTATAGGGTGCATCCTATACAAAGGAGCGTCTTATGGTACAAAAATCTGGAACTTTACACCACTCTAGATACCTCTGGTGTCATCTTTGGTGATGGTTTGAATTCAGCTGCTTCCTTGTGAACTGTTATTGTGCTGAGAGCAATGCAAGGGGAAGTGTAGAACTCTTATCAGACGCTGGCAACCTTTAAGCAATATGCGTCTCTGCAGTCTGAGGCCCCAATTGTTCCCAAACGTCCTCCTTACAGTCCACAGTGTAGTATTGCAGGAATCAACTTTCACAAATCAACATATCTTCTATCTGACAAACAATACTAGCTGGGAATTGCCGTGGTAAAACTCTGCGCTCCAACCGACAGAGCGGGATCTGTTTCTGGCGGCTTCCCATCCTCCTGGTCCCGGAGGAGATCTTCCCTCTGCTGTGTGTATCTGAGCTGGATCAAAGCTGACTGGCTGGACATATACACAGCAGTGGCAGAGGGAAGATCCGTCCACCTGTACAAGCCACTACTCTGTTCATGTATTTACATTTCTATAGTATGAGTACTGTAAGAATATTTTAGATATCTGTGCATGTCTGTCCTTTGTAGCTGGGACAGTTGGAGAAGGCAGTTTCTTTCCCAGGGTGGATCCATCTATATATGAAGATAAGACATATACATGAGATATGGTTTGATGAGTTTGGTGTGAAGTGATGTAAGGCCTGCACAGAGCTCTGACCTCAACCATATTAAACAATTTCGGGGTGAATTGACATTGGTGTACATCCACAATTGTCACATGGACACAAGTTCCCAGGAACACTATGCGGAGTTGCAGAGATTGGGGGTCATAGGCAGCAGCTGGTTAGAAGTACATCCACCTTGTTGAAGTGACAGGCTGGTGTCTTATTTATTGTTTACTGAAATCTAATGACGGGGGGAGCCAGGCCTTCTTGGCATCCAATGGGCTCTAAAGCAGGGAACACATGTGTAGATATGGGCCAGATCGATGGCCGCTCACGACCATCTATCTGGCCCACAAAAAAACGGATATCAGACATGACCGTAAACCACGAGGTCTCCATGCACCTCTTATATCGGGCAGCAGCAGCGCGATGACATCATCACGCTGCTGCAGGGAACCTCAAATGGCTCCAATATCGAGCCGTGTGTTTCCTGCTTAAGATTCTGCCCTTTTTTTTGTATACATGATCCGACCGACTGTGGTGTGATAGTCAGGTGTTACACATGGGGCGACAGATCCCTGTTAGCCAGAGAACGTACATGTCTGTAAATCTCTGGCCAATGCCATTCTTTAAATGGAGACCAGCGTCCCCATCCAAACTAACGGCCCATACACAAGCTTGCTCTCCACAGCTCATCTGTCTGTCTGTCCCCGCTCTTTACATGTGGGGGGACCTTTAGTATAGAATTACTGAGTATAAAGGAGTTGGTAAAGGGGGCCATGTACGGTTATATTTTTACATTTTAGGTCTATTTAAAAATGATTCCTTTTTGCTTCAATAATTGTCAGAAATGTATGGAATATGGACCATAAAATCGTTCAAGCAGCAATAAGACATGTTGGTGGTTAAATGTTCAAGTATCTGATGGGTTTTCTAGGTATTTCCATCAATTTGTAAATAGTTTTTGGTAGTTTTTATTAATTTTACAACATTACATAACAGGCTGGTCATTTATTGCATATATTATACATAAGACGGCACATATCTTAAAGTGGCAATTTGAGGGTTAAGCTTAAACAATAAAAAAATCCTAAACTACTTTTGCCCTACATGATATAATACAAACCAAATGGTAATCTCCGGCCCAGAGACACAGATACATATACAGTGTTCCCTGAAGAAAGGGGGAAGGTTGCAGATAGGCACTGTAGGGAGGCGTCACTTTTAGGATCCTGGGGCATCACAGTTTAGTACACCAAGTGTACCCACTCATATTGTGGTAAGGTACCACACAGTGTGCTAAAAAGCCATCATAAGTTGACGTATGCGGAGGGGTATGAAGGAATGCTTGATAAATGGGGCCCATGTTTTAAAAAAGCAAGGAGTGATGGTGTACAACATCAATCCCTTCAATGAACATCAACTTGGTTAAGTAGGTTTCCACATCTGCAATCGAAGGAGTGATGAATGATATCCAATTTTCGTAATCGTTATTTCGTAACAGGCTTGGCGGCCAATAGGCCTAGATGTTGACATTTTCGAGATGTACAGGGAGGTGTGCTCCTCAGGGGAAGTGGAGGCAAAGGCATGGCCTAACACTACTGCAGGGTGAATGAATAACGAATGGTGCTTAATGCGTTTCGAATAACTGAAAACCTCTTGCCAGAAGGAGGAAGTTTAGGACAGTTCCAAAATAGGAGATCTTTTTCTGCCTTTGGACAGGAGCGCTCCTGGAGTAAAGTCAGGGGCCTCTCCCATCAGGGGCTGTGTTGTGAGCATATTAGGCTCTATGTACAAGCTTAAAAATGGTTTCTCTCCAAGTCTGGCTTTTTTCAGTGACATCCAACCAGTGACCTCTTCTGGCAGGAGGTTCAGCAGAGAGGACCATGACACTACATATTTGGTTTCAGGGGTATGTACCTACGAACTTGGGCGTTTAATGTGGAAATAGAGTAACGTTGGGTCTGGGGCATAAGTACTTTCTGCAAGGAGCCTGGGGCATCAGGAAAATAAATAGTTTTTGAAA
>CM070036.1:40587375-40598817 GCA_036250615.1 Ptychadena robeensis | reverse complement strand
TTTCAAAAACTATTTATTTTCCTGATGCCCCAGGCTCCTTGCAGAAAGTACTTATGCCCCCTCTCGCGGAGAGAGCCGCGATTGCACAAACAGCGGATTTTCGTGCCATTAAAAATGGCGCGAAAAGCCAGATACGCCCAGGGGGTTAAAAAAAACAAGATAATATTCTACTTGCATCGTTTTTTATCATTGTGTCGCCAGTGCTTTATTTAAACATTCTTCTTTTTTTCTGTAGGTACATAATCACATGCAGCTAGTACATTTATTATGTACATAGGATGACCTCAATTATTGTAGTGCAGAGTCAGCACTTCATGAATAGAGATGGTCGAATAGTTTTTAAAAAATTTGAAGATTTCGAGTTAATTGCAAAGCCCCTGAACATGGTATCATCACAAACTTGCAGGAGATGTAGAAAAGGGTTCGGGTATACTCCAAAAAAGAAAGTATGTCTCTAACACAAATAGTTTTTGCACAAATTAAGTTCAAAGTCAAGTAAAAATTTTGAAAATCGGAATTTTGACTTTGTTTTTGAACCTAATTTATGCAAAAACTACATATACTAGAGAAACATTTTTTTTTTCAAATGTTCCCACAACCCTTTTCTATATTACCAGAAATTTTGGTGATGATACCATGTTCAGGGGCTTTGCAATCAGCTCACAAATTCAAAAAGTCGAATTCGACCATCTCTATTCATGAATACATGACTTTTTTGTACATACATATACTGTAGCCCTCGGGATCTTGTTTGAACACTATACAGTCCATAAATACGTCATTTTCTAGTCCTCAAACTTCCTGCACATGTGCGGACACTGAATTTTTATTGTAGTTGAATACATGACTCTTCATTCGTTTTCTTTATTATCTGCTTAGCTGCATAATTTAAGTTACCACATAAATATTTAATATACCCTAACAGCGTAAACAAAGCCTTGTTTCCATGGACTAATTTCAGGGATTTTTTATTGTTCTATTAGTTAAGTTTTGCATTTGGGTCTAAAAATGGAAAGTTCCTCTGATATTGATAGATTTTTTACTTGTAGGTGTATGTTGATTATATTTAGTTTTATTACTTCACTTTTCTTATATATATTTGTATATAAAAATATACGATTGTATTTTAGCAACACAGGTGAATATATAGGTGTTAACAGATTATTTGACAGTTAAGAAAATATTTTCATATAGTGTTATTGTGTAAATACATTTACAGTGTGACACACACATCTACAAGCTTGTATATACGACCAACCTGTAGACATTATTATAAACTTTAATTTATATACCGTATTTTTCAGACTATAAGACGCACCGAACCATAAGACGCACCCAGTTTTTAGGGCAGGAAAACCAGAAAAAAAAGATTTAATACGTTTTCACATCAATTGAGTTAATGCAAGGAATTCAGTGAATGCAATATCCAATTCAGCCAGTAGGGGTCACTAGCAGCAGTACACTCTCAGCCCAGTGTCATACTTCACACTGATCTGCAGAAGGAAGGGGGGCCAACAGCTTCCTCCTCTCTGCTCTCCTCTGCTGATCAGCTGTTTCTGTGTCGGTGGGAGCTGCAGTTCCCACTGACAGAAGAGAGGTAAAGATGCAAGTTCATCTATCTCTCTCTCTTCATTGCCTATGGAAGAAGGGCTTTGAGCTCTGCTGGCATAGGCAATTACACAGTTCAGATGGGAGAGCCGAACACGGGCCGGCATCTCACATCTGACAGCTCCTCCAGCTCCCAGGCTAATCTCAGTGCCGGGAGAGCTGGCGGGAAGCCAAGGCGCGACCACCGGCGGCCGAATGGCCGCGGGGGTCGCGCATTTGGACCATAAGACGCAGGCACTTTTTGCCTCCAATTTTGGGGTGGAAAAGTGCGTCTTATGGTCCGAAAGATACGGTATATATTTACATTTACACAGTTACAGGTTATGACAGAGAAGGAGGACACTGTCCAGGGTGGATTTGATTAAATCACTAGTCAGTAAGGCTTGATTTAAATCATGTAGATTTCTACATAAAGGCTCATTCTTGTTGGTATAACTTTAATATGCAAGTAGATGGAGATTTTTAGAATAACAACTTTTCATATTAGTTTTTTGATCCCCACTTTAGGTTAATCATTCATATTTGATCAACTTACCTTAATAATATATTTTATATAATTTTTTATATTTTTTTATCATTTTTTTATATTTTATATAACAATATTTTATAGATTTATTCAACTGAATGCCCACCCTCCTCACACTTAAGGTGGGTTTACACATGTAGATTTGTTCATTCAATCAACAAAGAATGAAAGATTTTTTGGTTGAATTTGTTCGATGGATACATTTTGTTCGACAAAAAATAGTTCAAAAGGTCATTGAAAATGTTGTTAAAATTTGAGATGGACGAACAAATAATCTAATGATACATTCGATAAATGAACGAACGATGTTTGACAACGACATAGAGCAAAAAAATTGAATTGGCAGTTGATTGAAGAAAAAATCTACATGTGGAAACCCACCTTTAAGGCCCCCCATACACCATACAACCTTTCTATACAATTTCTGTACAATCAACTTTTGTTCTACCAAAATCATGTTATATGAGGACCTTTCTAGACCTTCCAATCGCTTTGTATCAGGGAGGCCACTTTAATACATAGTTGTTGGTAGATCTAATGGAAATTGTATGAATTGATCTAAAGGTGTATGGGGGCTTTAGTTTCACTTTTTTTCTTGTGCAGATCTATTTTACTCCAAACAATCAGAAAAATATTATTTCTATTCTATTCACTGAACTTGTAACTTGCACTGTAATTCTGTATTCATAGGTTTGTAGAACAATAGTATTAAGGTATTTTTATTAACTCTTCATGTTATAAAATTTTTGCTGTAAAGTAGAGACGTTGAGACGATGTGATCTCTGCCGAGTCAAATTCAGTTTTGAGAACTGCAAAAGTAAACCTAGCATCTGTGATATAATCTTGTAGGCAGAGAAACCGCCCAATAATCTTACAAAAACCTATGGAAGAGGCTGACACTGTGAATGGATTCATGGAATTTAGTTACCAAAACAATTAAACATAAACAGCCTTATGCCTGGCATACACACGCTCGCGCATATCGGCATGTGCCCACATGGGACGACAGATCTCTGTCGCCCCACAGCTCGGCCGGCCAGAGAACGGACCGGTCCGATAATCTCTGGCCGATGGAAGCTGATGCCTTTAACTTCAATGAAGACCGGCGTCTTCATTGAAGCTAATGGCCGGCACACAAAGGGTGCGGGCCGACTGAAGGGGCCCCATAATGCATCAGGATGCAAACGTGATGACGTCATCGTGTTTGCATTCCGGAGCTCATCTGAGCTGGTCTGTCTGCACCTGTCAGGGTGTGTATGGCAGGCATTATTCTACATAACAAAAAAAGCCTAAGCTTTATTTAATCATGGAATAACCATTGGATGATGATATACTTTCCTCAAAAAGTATTTTATTTAAAAAAATTATGTTTAAATAATTAAAAAAAAATCATTGATTTTTATCCACCCTGGCCCTGTCCGATAGGTGGATTATACAATAGGTGGGGGACTGGCAGGGTTAGGAATAAGAACATGGCTAGGCCAGACTGAAAAGGTGGGTATTCAGAAATTTTTTCAAAGTGTTAAAAGTAGGAGCAAGTCTAATGGGACGAGGGAAAGAGAATGGCCCTAGAGAAGTCTTGAAGCAGCAAATGTGATGATGATATGAATGAGAATGTCATATAAAGGGTCACTGGAGGTGCAGAGGGATGGCTAGGGTTTTAAATCCCAATTCAGAGGTCCCAGTATAGGAATACTTTTTGGCTTAGTTACCCCAAAAACTTGGGAGAGTCCAATCTGCTAAAAGCCACCAGCTTGTGGCTATTATCCTATCTGCTCCATCTATATAATGAGGTTAATTATTGCTAAGTTTGGTCTCTGTTCACAGAGATTGGCAAATAGTAAAGGGCTAGAGAGGGAAAAAAAATCTTCTTTTTCCATTGTCTGGAGGGAAGGAGCAGAACATGTAGCTGGAATGTAACATGTAAAACATTTGAACAAACATTTTCTTATCTTTAAAATCCAGGAGTTCTCTGAAACAGGTTAGTACACCTGCCACCTGCATATTTAAGCAAAATAAAAACATATACATATCACCTATATTGGGTCTTCATCCAGGGACAGCTACCCCTAAAAAGAAATATTTACTTTTCCTGGCTGCTAGCTCCTGTGCTGCCATGCCTCGAGTGTCTGTCCTCCAGCCTTCAAGGGAGTGAGACTCTTCTAGCCTCAGTCTTGTACAAGTTTGAAAAGTTTGGGTTTTTTTCTGACTTAGGACGGGTTTGAAGTTACCAAGTCATGTCTGAGCATTCAAATCACGTTAGAAAAGGGTATTTAATAAATGCTCTGTTAATACCTGTCTATTGATTCATTTGATCCTAAGTGATGATCACAGCAGGACCAGCATGGCAGTGTCTGCTTTAGCAGAGCAGATGTTTCACCACCTGTTGTCCTTTGTGAGGCCTCCGCCTGGGAACACAAGTGCTACAACCAAAAAAAGCATCAACAATGTAGAGAGGTAGGGGGACAGGCCCCTCCAGTTGTCAGAAGCATAGTATTACCAACAATCAATGGGAAGCCATTAAAAGAAAACCTACAGTTAGACTTCTATCTGGGCCAGGTTGTGATAAAGATGGAGCTGATTTTAGACAAAATAGTGCTTACTGCCTGTTAATATATAAGCTCATCTCTTGCTGGGAATCTGGCTGGGGACACATATTTTATTGAGGGTTGTAGTACCAACACAGTGCACCTGTGTACCTTTCACACTAGCCTTTGGTTTGTGTTAATGCATACATAATGCATAGTGGAAAAGCCCTGCAGCACACGTTTGTGCAGGCTCATCACAAGCATCTCCTGCACACTTGTATGGGGGAAGCAAGCACAACCCATGGTATTTCCCCATAACAGAGTTTAGTGTTGCCGCGTCCGTTATCAGCAGGTACATTGTCCTTAGTGTTAAATGGCTTTTTTAGAGGAAATAAAACAAATAGGACTTCTAAATATTCTCACATCCCAAATCTTAATTTAATTGTCGTACCTCCCTAGCTGTTTGCCTGTATC
Source organism: Ptychadena robeensis (assembly GCA_036250615.1). Taxonomy (NCBI): domain Eukaryota; kingdom Metazoa; phylum Chordata; class Amphibia; order Anura; family Ptychadenidae; genus Ptychadena; species Ptychadena robeensis. Next base: position 40,593,681 of record CM070036.1, on the reverse strand, counting down.
ATGCCATTTTCAATGGCGCAGTTTGGGTGATCAAAGCATAGTACATTGCAATCTGCTGATTTTCCCTGACCTCCCTCTACACATCACCGGCATTATCGATGTGGGATCGGAAACCAACGCAGCCTCCAAACCATGGAGGTCTATGACATTGCCTCCACACTTAAGAGATGGTGCCAGAATCGATCGACGGGCCTACTAGGTAAGTATGATCAAACCCAGCTTTGTAAACAAACTTTTCCCGCCAGGGGGGTTAAACTTCCATAATCTATTGGACCTAAAGCAAATACTATAGTTGTCTAGCTTGCGGAATCTCTGACCTGGAACAAATATGGTGATGGCTAAAGAAGTCTAGCCTGATGGCCAGGGAACTAGCATTTTGCAGAATAAAGCAGCAGTCTTTATGTTACTTACCGGAAAAGTTTTGATAGCTCTGGGAAGTTTATCAAAACTAGGGCTGTGGAGTCGGTCGATAAATTGTCCGACTCTGACTCCTCAGTTTCTGATACTCCCGACTTCGACTGCTCGACTCCGACGCCTCTGTATTTAATATGCTAATGTATTTTATATAGCCATTGAAGGAAAGGAATGCAACATACTTTTACCACAGAACTACTGGCTAGGAAACCAACACTGTACTGTAATGGCCAATTAAAGCAGAGAAAGGGAGTTAGGCAGAAGATGCTGCTGCTTTTTTCTTAAGCTAGGCACCATGCTGTGATTGATTGGGGAATAATTGAATGGAAATCAATGTGAACCACATGGGTACATCGATTCCTGTTCAATGGGGACCTGTTCTCCCCAGCTTGCAGCGTGTGAATCACAACACGCCACAAGCTGGGTAGAAGCTTCTTCACTCACACAGCTTCCGAGTGAGGAGTGCTGGCTTCGCCTCCCTTCACACTGACCCCGTTGGAACCCCGTTCAGTCGAGTTCCCTCAAGCCATTTTCAATTGATCCTGCTTGAAGGAAGGCACACACGGGTAGATTTGTAAACAGATTAGAGTACAATCAATCACCGTGAGTGCGCAAGTTGATTGTACTCGAATCTTTTTACAGATCTACCCATGTGTGCACGTCTTTATTGTTCTGATCTTCTGCTGAAAATAGGGCAGTGGAAGGCTCCAAGAAGAGGCAGGGCGAAGGGGCACTTCAAACATGATTCATGATTTCGAAAAAATGGTAAGGGAGGGAGAGAGGGTCAAGTGCCACACCCAATATATTATATAGAAAACACACACACATGGGTGACTATGTCCCAGGAGTATAGATGTTCCTGGGAGAGGCCCAAGAAAAGGCGGGTTTTTAAGGCACGAGTGGTAGATAGATAGGGCTAATACTTAATAAAAAATATCATCTTTATTTAAATAGTTTAAAATGTCATTAATATCACAGTATGGGAGTCAGAGCCTTCAACACACATGAGGGTGACTCCCCACAGAGACAACAATACATAAGCCACAATATTCCAAACAATACACGTATTCCGTTCACGTAAGGTATGTACTATTTACTGACTAGAGATATGACTCCTACATGTTTCGCCAATGTGGCTTCCTCAGGGAGATATGTATAAACTCTAAAATCATAAGCAAACAAACCTTCATTTAGTAACATGCTTAATCACTGTATGCAAGACATCATATCAAATAACCAAAACATCATATAAATCTTGAACATTGCATATGTGGTTAACATAGAGTGATCCCGTACACATGACTTATGTTTAAGCCCTGTGCACACGATCATAATACAGAGTGATAGACATAAATATTCATAGTTTCAAATAGTCTTCTAGTGTATATTTGAGTTCAGTATGATCACCACCTGGTCTCAACCTTAAGGGTTAGTGTTTTGGGTTAAACATGGTGAGTTCAGTCCTCATCCTCATAATACTCATAGTGCAAAAAGTGCAACTATGTAATCTACAATTGGTTCAACATACCGTGTTGTCACTGGGGATTAACCAAACATGTTGTTCATGTCAAAACATTTATGAACCTGATGAGTTTAATGCTAGGAAATATATCTTACCTAGTCAATGTCTGGCAGGGCTTAATCAGCAGCTCCACACAACCGTCAGGGATAGATGGTCCAATCAAGGCGAGGCAATGAGGCAGGGGTCGCCACCCCAGACGGTACTCGCCACCCTAGGGTGCTAACCTGGAGTGACCCAGGGATAGCCCGATGGAAGTAGGGTGTTACACTACAACCAAGAGGGGTACATCTAAGTGGAGAGTACAAACGTCAAATACAGGGGGGACACAACCGCAGCAGGTGACTAAAAGGAGAGGGGAGTGATGGGGGACCTGCAAGGTGGCGTGGTATGAAAAAAGTAGAGGTACCTGGAGGTGGTAATTCCTGACCAGGATCTCAACAGAGGTTGGAAAACCAAGTGCCCGTATCTGGGTGTTAGAGATACAAATGAAATGTGACATACTGGTTGGAAACAAAGGAGCCTGAAAGAAAAAGCAGGGGGGCTGGAGCTAAAATGTATACCTGGTGTTGATAGATCAAAGGGAGCCTCTCGAGTCAGCTACAGCCGCATGGAGTCCCCACTGATGACGCCCAACCTCCTATATACCCCCTCCCACTGGTTCAATAAACAACACCTGGAGACAGAAAGTCGTCCAGGTGCTAGTGATCCCCAACCTAGTAGGCCGAACGACTGGAGTGGCATAGTGTTGGATGTAAGGAGTGCGCGCAAGGGGGCGGGATCCTAAGATCCCACCACCTCGCCCGCACATCGATACATCCGGTGTCACCAGAGTGTGTACTGACACAGTGGGGTGGGCACCTCGCAACCGGCACAATTAGCACGTCACTTCCGGTACCTACCGGAAGTGAGGTATAGAATGGAAACGGGACTAGACCGGATGTCAGAGTGGTGACATAACTTCGGACCACCCTCCCCACTAAACAACTGGGAGAGAAATGCACAAGGTCTCCCACCCTAACCTGCCAGCAGCGGGCATACCAGATGGTGGGGATAACGGGGGCGTCGATTCATGATTTCCCTTGATTCCCATATTTATGTTTAAAGTTGAAGCTAACAATCTAAGTATTTGTCGCCCTGAGCTGAATTACAGCCGATTTTCAAATGATTTACAGCTTCAGTCTTGAACTATTGGCGATCCATTCCCTTCACTTATACAAGCGTCTCTAGTCTATAAGAGAGGCTAGGTTCACAGTGGGCGCTGCGTTCCCTGTAACAGCGAATCACAACACAATGGAAAGCGGTGCCGCACCATAACTGTGCATTATGTCCCATTTACTGACACATACAGTCATTGTGCAACATGCTTCTTGGTCATGTGATGTGTTCGTTTTGCAGTAATGTTATGCACGGCATGCATTTATTCTCATAGAAGAGAAGTAGTTTATTATGATGTTTGTGAATTGGGACATTTGAACTTGCATCATTTTTTTTATCCCCGTTTAAATCGGAGTCGGAGTCATGTCATTTTTGCCGACTCCAGGGACCCAAAATTGTGTCCGACTCCTAGACTCTGACTCCACAGCCCTGATAACTATATTAAACATTCATTATAGAAAACAATCTGCCATATTACCTATATAATATAGCCTCTTTCATTGGACTGCTTGGTTTTTGGTCCTTTTCCATTATATTTAAGTATTATCAATATTAAAAGTTTTATAGCATAGACTTCAAGTTATTTTTGAATTGGACATTATTGTATTGTAGTTTAATTGTTCTCTCTCTGATATCAACATTTATTAACTTATTGCTTTAATATTTCATCTATGGCATCCTTGCATCCTTGTAGTTATGCAGGAAGAAATCTTTCATCTCATTGCTTACCCATCTGGGTCATTTCCTGAAGTGCAAATCAAGGTCTACAAATAAACTGTTAATATTTATAATGCTTAGTTGGATCATAAAATCATTTAGCGTTTACTGGAAAATTTAGAAATGTATCCTCCAAAGACAACCTGTATATTGCAGGCCAGGAAGATGTGTGAAATAGAGATATAATAACAGCGAAAAGTGACTTTCTTGGGGTTAAAGTAGGAATATTATATTTTTAAGAACATATACAAATGTGTGTCCTGCTCATAACATAATAGGTTTGTACTGCTGGGCAAATGCTACTTGTTTTCAGAGGGATTTAGATGGTTGACAAAGGGCCGCTGCCTGAAACGGATAGAATTGTTTCTTTTGTACACAGACTTTACCTTGGGAGAGACCTCCTAGAGAAGTGATGTCTTCCTAACTAGAAAGTGACATCATCCAAGTATCCCCACAGCTGGAGTAACTGGCACACACGGCAACTCCTATCCCTGTAGGAGATCACTACTCCTGGCTAAGCCTGCATTGCACCTCAATTATTGTCGGTGCATTATTTTATCTTTTTCTTTACCATTAACAGAACTTAAGTTTGTTGTGCTAGGTCCTGGGCCTAGTGACCTTGTTCCTTTTGTCCTCTTCCTACACTTCTTGGTCAACTATGGTCCTTCTTAACCTCCCTAGCGCACTGCCTGTACCGCACCGTTTTTAACAGTGTGGTACAGGCAATGGCAGCAGTGTACGAGGTACACTGCCTGCCATTTCCTCCCTCCCCCCTCCCCTCTCCACACAGCCAGTGTCATTCATGACACTGGCAGTGAGGTCTGGAGAGCAGAAGCCCCTCCATTAACATGGAGGTCTATGGCACTGCTCACCCTCGTCCCCTTCCGCGTCACCGCGACGCGATCAGTGAAGCCGCAGAACCCCGGAAATGCTGCGGCTGGAAGCAGCATCGCCGTAGCTTTCCGGGGATATGCTTTCATGGGAGCACAGCTCATCCAGAGTTTGTTCTTCACACAAACTCTGGACGAGATGGGCTCGTCATGAACACTAAGAAGGTTAATAAGGGAGATGGGACCAGTGTCAAAAATTTATGTTTTGCAATAAACATGTGCTGCCTGCAAATATCCAAGAGCTGTCATTCAGAAGACATAATATGATACTATTGCTGTTCCATGTTACTGCTGAGTTGGTCACTCTCAATTTTAACCTCCAGAGAATATTATAAATGAAATATATATTTATATATAAATATATTTAAATGAAAAAAGTATTACAAAATAAAGGCCCAGAGCTCTACAGAGCCTTTAAGAACCTCAGTAAATCAATCAATAAGATAGTTTTTTTGGTGTGAAATCCTTATACAAATGATGGCCAGCTAAAGCCTAAAAACCTCATGTTGCGGTAATCGCACTTAGAAACCTCATGTTGCAGTAATCTGCACTTCCACTGACCTTGTATGCCTTTCCCCAATTGACTTCTTTTTATCCTAGAACATTGCAAACCTATCAATTTTAAGATGTAAAATACTGCATCTCTGCTTTATAAAGCATTTAGCTTAATTGATGTTATTACTGTATTCTGTATTGTCTCTTCCATCTGCACAATGTGAGTTGGGCTCTAGCTGCCCAGCTCACATACAGAAGCTCTGCCCCACCTCCTTAGCTCCCTGCTCTGCAGGTCAGAACAAAGAGCTCAAGACAGCTGAGAGAGAAATAATTTTTCACCAGACACTCCGCTGTATAGGGTGTCCTATACAACGGAGCGTCTATTGCTCCCAAAAAATGGTAATTATGCTAAAATGTTTTACAGAGCGAGAAAAACCATTAAATCCAATATGCATTTTTCCTACTGTTTTGTTGACCAAAAAAGCATATTTTGACCAAAAAGCATATTTTTTTATATACCTATAATATGACAAAATACATCCATACCACTATTTAAATGATTTCCTTTCCATCAGGAATGTCTTTATTAATATCTCATTGCAGTAAAGCTTCCGGCTTTGCCTCTGGCGTCCACTCCTCCAGCAGCAGCATAAATGTTGTTAATTTGCTCCCCGCTTGTGACCGTTAATTTAATATTTTCTCTTCCCACTTTGTTTTGTTACATTCCTAATTCAAGAGGTAGCATCTGCTGCCCTGTGGCTAGAGCAAAAAAAGTATTGTGTTATAATTAATTTCTTGGATGCTGTGATATTATTTAAATTGCTGAAGGTCCCCCCAAGCTTAAATGTAATCTTTTTATTTATTTTTTAAATGTTTTAAATAATCTACTTATTTAAATTATGACATGGTGTACCTGGAACCCTATTCAAATTCCCTTGTGTGTGTATATGTAAATGTGTGTGTGTGTGTGTGTATATATATATATAAATATACCGTATTTTCCGACGTATAAGACGACCCCCAACTTTTCCAGTTAAAATATATAGAGTTTGGTATATACTCGCCGTATAAGACTACCTCTCTTCCAACGCTCACCAAATAAAAAAATTTATG
>CM070036.1:40576884-40587275 GCA_036250615.1 Ptychadena robeensis | reverse complement strand
ACGTCATCGCGTCATGACGTCATCGCGCCGCCCGGCTGAAAAAAAAATCTGGGGAGAACCATGAATATACAGAATGTTCCAGCAGAGTAGGCAGGTCTGGACCATGCAGCTCTGTATTTTCCCAGTCAAGTCAAAAGGCCAGTGCCAGGAGGGAGGTCTTAGTTCCAGTATAGTGCGCAGAGATGAAACCTGGTCATGTTTCTATACACAAGCAGTACCCATTCTCTGAACACACTGATAAACTTTTGAAGAGACACATTTTACAATCTGGCTTGAACAACTTGCGCATGAGCAGCTATTTACATATGGGAGGAGATATGAGTCTGTGTCACTAAATGTATTTATTGCAATGCAGAATATTAATGTAAATACACAACTCATCTTATCTAATTGTAAAATGTGTCTCTCCATAAGTTGTTCAGTGTGTTCACACACTGCTAGTGCTAATGCAGCTAATATCTCCTTTATGGCAGTGGCTTTTTGGCTTGGCTGGAGGGAAAGAAACAAATTCCAGTCTCCTGAGATGCATAGCTATTGCTCCCATGATGATCATGTCAATCATGATCACAATGATCACAAAAAAATAGTTTTTGCGTATTCAGGCCATAAGACACAAGAACATTGATTTTAATGGTAAAAGTGTGTCTTATAGTCTGAAAAATACAATGTATATATATCCTGTTTCCCTGAAAATAAGGCACCCTTACATTTTTGCCTCACGCTGAAATATAAGGCATCCCCCCGAAAATAGGGCCCCCCCGAAGATACGGCACTGTAACTCTGGACAGGGGGACAATCTAAATGACAATCAAAATGGTAATCCCCCCCCCCCCCCCCCCCCCCCTTCTGGGTCTCCTGTGCCATTTTGATTCCCCCTCTGATCCCCCCTGTGTCATTTTAAGTGATCCCCCACCCTGATACCCCTGTGCCGTATTCTTCATTGAAAATTGTTCAGGGAAACCTGGTATATAACTTAATTTTTACCATCAAGTTGCCCCAAAACTGCTGGTGCACAGCGACATTCCATGCTCCCTGTACAGTTTTAGGGATGTTGCCAATTAGAATAACATGGGGGTGGTTGTCTTCTGTTGCAACTGTCACCCAATGCTGATATACTGTGTGCAAACACTGGGGGGTTAGAGATTAAAGTATGGCTGCATTTTCTGAAAAATCTAGTAATCAAAAAATAATAATAGGTTCAGTACATCTGAAAATGCGTGCATACTGACATACTGCCAACAACCTCACCTTTTACCCCCCAAAAACCACCTGGTGAGCATGGAGTCTCGTCAGAGGGGTGTTTTTAGACGAACGGTTTAAGATGAACAGGGCGTTCTGAAAAACATGCACTTTAACACAGGGTTACAAAAATCACAATGTTTTTCTATGGGAAAAATGCGGTATCAAAAAAAAAAAAACACGACATAGACCACAAACATAGACTAGGTATCTACCATGGTCTTTGTTCATTTAAACCCCTCTTCACCATTTCCCTGCATGCCTTAAGATCAAAAAAACTCACCAAGCCGGTCGTCCTATTATTTATTTAATGATTCTAACATTATTATTCTCCATGTTATATTCTGTAAACAAAACCCCCTTGTACTCTAATGTATGTTAGATACATTGTTGAGCTATGGTCATTAAGGTGGGTTTACACGTCAAGATCAACTTCAGATTCAATTTTTTATTTTTTTTTTTATCGGATTTCGTTTGTCCATTTGTCAAAGGTAATTAGATTTTTGTTCGATTTTTGTACAACCGACGCAAATATCGAATGAAAATAATCGTTGGAAACACGAATGAAAAATCTTTCAGTTTTTTTTTTTTAGGAAGTGATAGGAAAAAAATATCGAGTGAAATAAGGACGTTCGTTTTTTACACGAAAAATAAACGACAGATGAAAGTTTACCAACATGTCCGATCATCTTGTGGACGATTTTTTGTCAGATATCTGAAAAAAAAAATTCATTGGAGCAAATGGCCGTTTCAGATTTTTGTACAACGAAGCAAAAAATCGTCCATCGTCCATCTGTCGGCCGAAAAAATCTTGACGTGTAAACCCACCTTTAGATTTGTATATTCCATTGTACCGTGTTTCCCCCATGATAAGGCATTGTCTTATATTTTTTTGAAACGCCAAAATATGCCCTAGGTGTTATTTTCAGGGGGATGTCTTATTCTGATCACTCTGTGCCATTCATTGTCACCTTTGATCACTCTGTGCCAATCATTGTCCCCTTCACTGACTCACTTTTTTGGGTTCTACCGATAGTGCCAGGTAAAATATACCGTTATGGCAGGGATCAGCAACTTACTTGTCCTTCCTGCACTGCAGCCAGCCCTGACGGAGTCACATAGAGGCACACAGTTACCCATTGTACCACCCGAATGGGAGATTTAGGCAAGGGAAGGTATCAGTGGGTGTCTTATTTGCGGGGGTGGGTTATTTTAATGTTTTGGGCATGATGGGGATGGCTTATCATAGGGGAAACGGTACATTATTTTAGGATTTAATAGCAAGAAGTTTTTTTTACTAGTTTACTAAACATGTTTAGAACATTTACTGCTACTGAAAGCTTTCCCTTCTATCTGCCCCCATCTATCCATCCAGCTACGTTTGGTGTAAATGATTATTATATATGTATTATTGGACCAGTTTTAGTGAAACATATTTTTGCTAGAGGATAATGGGACTGTTTTGCGAAATGGAGAAGACGGTGACCTGGATATGCCATGGACCGCATAGCTTGCTAATGTTTAGTGCTGTGTGTTTTGGCGATTTGTTTGGAAAGCTCGGTTGTATGTCTGTAGGACACTGTCATAGGGGATAACTATATCTAGTGAAGCGATACTAAGTGTAAAGGCATGTATGTCTCGATTTGTTTATTCTCAGAAATACTGTTGACTATAACTCCACACAGTCATTTTTAGATGGAACTTCTGGGTATTCGCTTGCAAAATTTGTCCTATAAAATAAGAGATGAAACATTATGGCATTTAAGGTTAGACTCCAGCAGTATTCTGCAAATAATCGTGAACTGTATATTTCTATATATTTACCATAACGGTTGACAAGGAAGGTAGTAATTAATGTCTTTTTATATATATATATATATATATATATATATATACTGTATATATTACAGTATGCACGCATAACTTTCACATACAACAGCTTACGTTGGTGTAGGAATAATACACTCTGTTCTGTATATGTTATTATTATTATAATTTATTTATATAGCGCCAACATATTACGCAGCGCTGTACAATACATACAATATATGTTGCAGAAAGTCACAACACATGTACACGTTGCATAAATCCCCAATATTTTATTAATTAATTACTAATTATTTTATTTTTGTTTATCATTGAAGATTAACCTCTCTGGTGGTTTGCTGTGCAAGGCAGGAGCAATTCTTAATCACGACGCACCCACCAATTGCTTGGTCATTGGTGGCACCAAAGAGGCGGGGGAGGGGGAGCAGCACCATAGGCCTGCATGTTATGAAGGGGGCCTTGGGTTTCCTGGACCTCATCACCACATGTGTAGAGGGGAGGAGGGAGGACGGGGAAAATCTGCAAAGTGTTCTGCTTTGACTGCGCTGTATAGGCATACCACTAGAGAGGTTGAGCATAAAACACCCTTGTACCAGTAGATACAAAACCACATTAACTAGAGGGATCATATTTCTAAACTTAATACACGCTTCGATTTGCACCTGATTTTTTGTCCAATCGGCTGCCTCGGCCGCAAATCGTATGCTCAAACAGTACATTGGCCCATAAATCGTCCACCAAATCGATCTAATACATTACAGACATGTCTGTAATGTTTAGATCGATTGCCTTACTTACAGCGTCCCCATCCAAAGTAAATTCTGGCACACAATGGGTGCACGGCCGATTCTCGACCCAACCACCCATGCCTGATGACGTGCAGTCGATCTGCTGGGAGATCAATGGAAATTCGAAGCGTGTATGGGGGGGCTTTAAGTTTGTTTTAATTCTACTTCCAAGTGCTGTTTATTCTTATATCAGCTCCCTGTTTCATTGCTTTGGCAAGTTTTGATGGACATGATAAACCAGCAATGGGGATTCCCATGTAACATATTCTAGGCTCCCGTATTCAAAGTTTCCCAATGCCGGGGGCGTGGCTTAGCAGAGGATGTGACCTAATGAAATGGAGAACAGGAAAAATTGAGAAGATATATCAATCCCTTGAACATACTCACAAAATAGTTTTTGCCTTCTATGAATATATTTTGAACTCTTTCAAGCTCTTTGCTTAAAGAAGATCTCAGCTTTCCTAGCTAAAATAGAATCTTGCAACCTCATACCTCCTTTAACTAAGCAAATAATGATCCTTGCGTGCTACAGGGAAGAAGACCAACTCCACCACTTTTCTTTTCCGGCGGATCCTAGAAAAGAACCTGTGTGACATTAACATCAAACCTGAATAGAACCTAATTATCTGGGCTGTTCACATTTAAAGTGAGACAGTAGTAAGAATGTGATGTATTCATGGAGCAGTATGCAGTCTTGACTGAAGTGCTTGTGAAACTTGTAGAAATGAAAAGTTTGAAGTGCCCACAGCAGTTTCTTCCCAAAGAGACATTCTTCCTCGCGTTTAAAGTTGATATTGTTTGAATCGCGTCTTGCAGGAGAGTCGGAAGCAGCTGTATGGAGTGCCAATCATCTGTTAACTAGCATTGTCCTTCCTGGCCTTTTCTATTTCTGTGATTTCTGAGGGTACCATCGAGATGGTTTTCATGTTCATGTGAACGTTTCCTCCCTATGCTGCTACAAGTGTATGGACATACTTTCTCCTTTTATTCTGGAGCGGATTTTGTCCTTGGGTTAATTTTCTTTCCTCGCTGAAGATTGTATTGTATGTTAAATCTGAAAAATGGGATAACTGGCATGTCCTTTCTTTTATGAGAAGTCTGCTTGTATCCATTGTTGGGAACAATGGGATGGAATAAGTGTTCATTAGTAACAAACAGAGCACTGTATGTGAGTGTTACCTTTAGGAGCCACCAAATAATTGCTTTACTTTTCTAACTTAAGCTAGAAACTGACAGCTGGGATGTAATTCATGTGGCAACTCTTCCTGGTTTCTCTACATTTTAGTTAATAACATTTGATCATGTGACCTTCACATGGCTATGCAAGTTCCCTCGCCTAATCCAAAAACTTTTTGTAATGGGCTTCTTTCTTGCAATTTGTGCAATTGTGACAAGCTTTTGTTTCCTTTGACAATAAAAAATCACATTGGTGGGTCAAACTTTTGGCTTTATCCAGAATTGACCTTTTTGTGTTTTACTGCTTAAGAAACGTGTGGATTAAATCTACAGAAATATTAGCTGGCGAGTGAGTTTACAAAGCCTGAACCGAGAATAGCTCTGTATGCTAAGATTTATTTATTTTTTGTTACAAGTGACGGTAGCTGTTACTACCAACTGTAAATACTTCTACAAATCTGAGAAACTTTGCGGAGAAAGGATCAAACGTAAAGATGGAAATGAAAGCACAATTTGCTGTGACTTCTATTTCAGTAAATACACTATCAGTTCTCTAAGGTACATTTTCAAGCAGGGAACGCACGGCTCGATTTTGGAGCCGTCCGATGTTCCCTGCAGTAGCGTGATGATGTCATCATGCTGCTGTCAGATATCGGAGGAGCTGGAGACACAACACTGCTTTCTCTCCAGCTCAGCCGATGCAACAGACACCAACCGTGGTTTATAGTCATATACGATTTGGCTGTTTTCGAGTGCGATTGATTGGTCCCGCTCGAAAACTGGAATGGCCACATATGATATGGGCCAGATAGATGGTCGTGAGCGTGCAAGGCTCTCAAAATGGTCATCGATCTGGCCCATATCTCCATGTGTGTACCCAGCTTTAGAGGCAGATATTAGTGGCAGGTTGTTATACGCATTTTCTAAGTATTTCCCACACTTCCCCAGCAGACTTGGCTGTGTTGATGATGCTGATATCTTGGATTCCTGGACAAATATTATTTTTTGCACTATTTTTTGCTCATAAATTTTTTTTATTATTTTAGATGTTTGTCTGGGGTCACTTTTTCTGCAAAATGAAGCTAAGACTAATCAGATTCTTCCCTATTGGTAAAGCAGACCTACCACCAGAAATCAATGTTTTCATGAATGGCACTAGAAGTGCCGATAATAGGGAGGAATGCAGTAAAAAAAACTAAATTACCTGTAATGAGCAATTTAAGATAATCCCGCAGCTCTCCCTCACTTCTGGATTCTGGTTGTGGGTGGCCACTGGGGGGGGGGCTGGGCATTCAATGATCTTCTACTGGTTTTTCTCAATATAATTACGTGCAGGGTTATCCTCTTAAATTGCTTAAAAATTTTTTTATTGCATTCCTCCCTATTATCTGCACTTTTAGTGCTATTCATGGAAACAGATTTCTGGTGGTAGGTCCGCTTTAAGGTAGGCATACACCTTCTAAAACTTTCTCAAAATGTAGCTAGGGACATCACTTGCAGTGAGTGACCAAGGGAGGGACATAAAAGAAAAGTAATGAAGAAGTTAAAAGCTGTTTTGTCAAATCAAATGCTCTATGTCTATTTAATATATATTGTAGGTAAGAATAGTTATTTTAAGATTTATTAACGTCTCTTTCTATGCATAACAATGAATGCCCTACAAGCAGAATTGGAATAGACATCATTTTGTATTTTTTGTTATTGATCTTGTTAACATTTTCAGTTGTCTGGTAATTGTACAAATTATTCTATTTGTAAAACAATGATTGTCAGAATTTAAGAAAGGGTGGAGGTTGCAGATCAGACTCCTCTTTGTATTTAGGTTGTTGTTCTCCTTGAATCCTCAAAAATATTTAGGTATCATTGGGACCAGCTTTAACCAGTGTTAAATTAGTGTTCAATAATTATTTATTTTGACCAAATATTTTCTTTAAAGTTTTGTACATAATAGATAGTAAAATGTAAGTTTCAGTTGCTGACCACAAGCTCTCTTTATCCTCCAGGCTTTAGAAAAGCATCCAAATTCACCTATGACTGCAAAACAGATCTTGGAAGTCATCCAGAAAGAAGGTCTAAAAGAAACCAGGTGTGTATGGCATGCGGTGAACACCATATATGTTTAATCTTTTAAAGACGAGCACTAAAACAATTCTCGGTAGCATCACAGTGAGCATCATATTATCACTTCCAAAGTGCTGGGTGCCTGCCATGGACATTAGGTCATTACACTGTCATAAACAATGTGCAGTACATGAGGAGAGGTTGTTATACATGCACATCTGGCTTGTTGTTGTCAGCTTATGTGTTATTCTAGAAATTAGCATAATACCTTATTTCTCTTGGCTGGCTGGCTGGCTGGCTGGCTATTTGGGGTGTACAAACATATATAGTATTTCATGTTTCCTGGTAACTGGATTTTTTAGCGGCTCATTAAATAATATATAGATATATATATTGTGAGGGATTAGCTGTAGAGCGGCAGGGTACGGGACCTCCTGGATGGGTCCACAGCAGGTGAAAGAGGCACAGCAAGCGAGAGTTAACGGTGACAACACATGGGTGGTTTATTGTGCAAGTCTATTAACAAGATGTACAGCAAGTAAGGCAGTAAACAAATCCAAATTAAACAGTAGTCCAGAGGAAATAGAGGCAATGTAGCTCAACACATAGAGTTCTTGTTTACCACACCGGTACAGGCTGCTCCCAAGTCACACACAGTACTGGTTCCAGGGTGGAGCATCTCACTGAGCAGATGAGGAGGTTATATAGAGCTGAAACAAGCTTTAATGAGGAAACAGGACACAGCTGTAGTCACCCTGCACCAGGCCCAGCGATTCCAGCTCCCTCTGCTGGTCAGATAGGAAAGTTCTCAGCATACTGCCGGTATCTGGGACACACATACCTTCCATACTGGATACATCCAGAGGATCTAACAGGCTTCCTGTCACAATATATATATATATATACAATATATATATACAATATATATATATATGTTACGATTAAGGAATGGGAATGTATTATTACCTTATGGAATAACTATTATATTGTTTCCTGATGCTACAGTTGCCATTGCAATTAAGTTTGGAAAAGTTTGGAATTAATAATTTTTTTTATTTGGGTGGCTCTGGCACAACAGCACTTACCTTAACAACTACCCTAAGTTACAACTACTAGGCAACTACCCTAAGATACCTTTAGGGTAGGGCTACACTTTGAGCTTGCCTTCACTCTGATAGCGGGGCCCCTTTAATTCAATGGGTTGACATATGACTAACGTGCCTGGGCGGTGCTCCACATCAACATTACCACGACAGAGGCTCGGACCGATGAATTGTTGGCAATGACAGGCTGTGTAGACAGCCCTGTCAAAGCCCCATTGCAGTCAATGGTGGACTTGTGCACTGGTTCTAGATTCCCTACATTCAATGCAGGGATTTTAGCACAAGTGTAGCCCTAGCACTAGGGACAGAGCGACTGGTTCCCAGGGCATTCAGATTTGTCCAACTCTGTGCAGGAAAGTGACCACATTGCTTCTGTAGTAATGGATATGGAGACGATACTAGGCAGGATTTAAAACAAAACAAATAAACAATGCATCAAATTACCCCCGTGCAATTTGTGAACTACACAATAGACATAATTTGTCAGAACTATTGTTGAACTATTGTATATAGGTAAGTTGGGGAAATAAAGTGTCTATCTTGGTGAACTTTATTATGTTAGGAAAAACACATGGGAAAAATTCTCCAAAGACATAAGATTAAATGTTTTTAAATCTACAAATAGAATATTCTGCAGAATTAATCCTCTGAGATAATGTACATGTTGGCAACATTAGAAGTCTTTTGGCAAAGATAGTTAATAAAGCAGCTCAAACACTCCTACTGTGCAGGGAGTCATTCTCTGGAAACATGAATATTTACATTTTAACATGATCTACTGAGGGGCATGCTTTGAAAGTGTGTGTCATTTAATAAAGGTAATTAAACAAACTTGAATTATGCGGAAATGGAACATCCACTCTAAAATAACTATCCAGGGCAGTAAGATTAAAACATAGCTATCAAATGATCGTAGGTGCAGTATACATAATTCAGAGTATAATTCACTTTAAGTAAATTTTCCTTTAAATCTACCAAAAATCTACCAATCTACCATCTGCAAGATGGGAGAAGCAGCCTGCCTCTCACAGCTTCATGAGTGAGGAGTGCTCGCTCCGCCCCCTTCACACTGACCGCGGACGGCTGTGCAGGAGCAGCAGCTACTCCAATACTTTGCATGAAGATTCAACATGAGCGCGCATGTTGATTCATTGTACTCTAATTATTTTATAGATCTACCCGTGTGTGTCTAGCTTTACTTTCTATAAAATTATGCTGCTCTGCAAATACACTTTAGAGGGACCTGGTAGATGTATACAATGCTACATGCAACAGAAAAAAAACACTTTCAGATTAAAAAAAACCCTTTTAGGCCTCAAAAAAGTTCTTTGTGTCCTTCCTCTTTTTGATCATTTACTAGTAACAATTTTAGATCTTATACTGGGTGCATTATCTCTCTGTTTAAGGTGGTTGATTAAGGGGGCATTCAAACTGGCATCTGAAAATGGACAACTGGAATGTTCTGCAACCGGGAAGACATGTCACGAAGCATCCTACGGTCACTTCAGCTGTCTGCCCGAAATTTATTACATAAGGGTGTTTTTAAATACTGAATACTGCAGCCTGGAATGCTGCCCTGTAAATGCTGCCTGAAAAGCTATTATTAATCTTGTTTGCCAGAACTTGCTTGACTTAAGGCCAGATTGATTTATAAACCAACATTTTAACTTACAACCAAAGTCTTTATTTACAACCAGAATTTCGTCCAAGGCCAAAACGTGTTTCTGCTTCCACGGTGCCAGCTTGCCAGACCAGTGGCCAGCTTTGAAAAAGTTCAAATGGCACAGGAAAGGAGCTTTTTCGTGAGGGTTGGCAGAAATAATTTGATTTAAATTACTTAATTATTCTGTCCTAAATATTTTTTAAAGTTTTGAGACTAAATGTACTTTTTTTTTCTCTCTCTTTCTTTCTGAACCCCGCATCACTTGGATTTTACCTTTCCAGAAAGTAAGTCATGTTTGTTTCTGCTGTAGTGGGAGTAGCTTAGAAACTGTAAGATAAAGTAAAAATAAATATTTAATGTATAGCAGCTTTTCAGACTTAAGATGTAGTTTCTGAATTAGTGAATTCGTTTTCTTTACTTAGACCATGTTCTATATTATAGGGGAGTAGATGTTCTGTAGTAACATAAATCTGATGTGTTTGAGATTGCTCTATAAAACTATTAATAATGAATGTCCTTGCAAAAGCCACAATT
>CM070036.1:40542983-40565644 GCA_036250615.1 Ptychadena robeensis | reverse complement strand
CCCCCCTTTCCCCCCTCCATAACCAATTGTTATTGGGCTCCTATGTTATTGTTTCTACCCTCTTCCCATGTTGTTTCCAAGATGTTGTCTGACTTTTTAAGGCATACTATGATTGACTGATCTCCTGGAACCTTATACTTTATCTTGATCATTTAGGTTTGTTCTTAAACAAGTTTCCCATCTGTATGCATTAAGAAACACAAAGCTGGCCACTAAGGTATCATAACAATACGAACCCCTCCACTGGTTATACACGGAGCACCTAGATTTCATTTCCTTTAGACTGTCCTAGCTTGCACCCTGGTGATAACTGCACTAGTTGTGCTATACTAGTAGATTTTCTTCTGGATAATATAGATGCATTACTTTTGCTTTTAACATTACATTTAAGGAGATAATCAATACAAATTCAAGTGTTCCTAAAAGGAAACAAGTATTCTGTATATACTCACCTGAGGAATTTAAAAAGATATGTACAGTAAAACATGGGTACCTTGCCTTTCTTGGTATTCTAATGTTTTGAAAAATGTTTTGAACTGCAGCTTCATATACAAATAGTGCTGTGCAATAGGAGTCTCTCCCTCCAGGCTCAACACACCAATCAAAGCTTCTAAAACCCAGATACATGCCCCCTCCAGGCTTTGTTTTACACGCGGCTTACCAGGTGGCACAGAGACATGCTCTATTCTACACACAGAGACATTCTCCCCATCCAGGTTCCATTCTGTTATCACATAATACCTGGCTGTATGCATTTTGGATGCTACAGTGTCAGTGTTTCCTATACACTTGCTATATACTTATACTAATGAAAATCTGATCATGCATACAGTGTATTATGTGCAACACACTCCACATAATGCTTGCATGGCAGCACGCATGTATTGCAAATAGTGTGAAAGAGCAGTTAATGGCCTATACATCAGTGGTTCTCACCTTTTTTAATATCAGCGATTCTGGAAGCGACATCACAAAAATGATCTTTCCGTCCCAAGGGGGTCCCGACCCACAGGTTGAGAACCACTGCTATACATGAAGATATGTATTTTGAGTTAAGAAATGTCTGTTTGTCTCATTATCTTATTTAATCAATTGTAAGAAATGTAAAAAAGAAATTAAAATTGCATTATAAATCTGTGTTGGATGGCTTGGTGTGGAACTCCTGTCACCAATCTCTCATATGCATCCCACAAGCATGTTTCCTGTTTCCAACCATTCTGTAGGAGAGGTTATCATTGTTTGTTTTACAAAGCAGACGCTCTTCACTTATCATTCCATTATGCCTTTTCTGTTAGTTTGGTTTTTTTTCATTAATGTATCTAATAATTACTTTCCTAATTTATAATGTGCAGTGTGCCTGAAGCAAGTCACTGAAGAAGCATCTTCCAACCGTGTGCAGAACAAGTTAGTGTCTTCCTTCCAGCAGCACACCAAAAAGGCACTGAAGCAGGTGGGTACTCTATTCCTGTCACCTTGGCTGTATTGTGAACCCTGTCCTATGTGCATAACAGGCAATTGCTTCGTCGTATCAACTCTAATCCATTTAAAAAAAAGCAAAACTTGAAAAGCGTAATACCAGGTTAAAAGAATGAAGCAGCTGTGTTTTTAAACCTCATGTAACAAAATATAATTTTGTGATATATTAACATGCATATGTACTATACCTTTATACAGGACATGCAAATATTGTAATACTTTACAGTATATCCTGTTGTGAGGGAAGGAAGTAGATCCCCTGCTTTAGGTTTGCCCTCTGACCAGTCTATAAAAGAGGTTTTAGTTTAGTTGTGTTAGACAGAATAACAACAGAAAACCTTATGAACCCAGTGCGCAAAATTTAAAGATTGATGTACATTGCAATGAGTGAAGTATTGGATCCTCTATCATGGTCTAGATATATGGCCAATACCAAAGAGTTATTCAAGAATGTCGGGGGCAAGAATGTAGAGCTTCACAATGCTGGACTGGGCAAGAAAGTAACAACAGTTGGTGCACTATTTTGCAAATGGAACACAAAATAATGTCGTTCTGGGGCTCAATGCATGATCGCACCTCATGGAATTTTAATGATCATGAAATTGTAATCAAGGAGCACAGAAGTTCATGGCGGAAACTCCTCAATGGTCTCGTGGCAAGGACTGAAAACTTAATGTGCCCCAAGGTCTTCCTGTTCAGGACAGCGCAAGTACAGAACCGTCTCCAGTTTTCCAATGAGCATCTGAATAATCAGTATAAGAACTAGGTAAAAATGTTGTGGTCAGATCACAACTCATCAATTCATCTTGCCATGTTTAAATAAGTAGAAATGCGGTCTATGACTCCCAAGAACGCCATCCCTCCCCTCAGCTAGATAGCATTGAGAATGCATCATGGATGGTTATTCCAGCATGACAATGACCCAAAACACATGACCACAGTAACAAAAGAGGTTTAAAAAGATGTACATTATGGTCCTGGATTGGTTTAGCCAGTGAGCTTTGAATTGGTTTGAATTGCCAAACACCAGCCTCAGAACCTTACTGACATGATGGTCTACAAAAGGGAGTGGGAACAAGAAACTACTCATCTTTGTGATTGTCTTAGTACCAAGTCATCTTCGGTAAAAGGATCAAATATTTTTTTAAACATTGCAGAGTACACCAATCTCTGATTGTATTTGTGAGAGCACGCCACTGGAAATTCGGCACACCTAAGGCAGACCATAAAGCTGAAATCTTTATTTTATGAAGATCACTTACATCAAATAATCTGGTGTTTCTGGAGGCTGGACATGTTAAAGTATGATGCTTCTGGGGCATGCACATACATTAGATGTAGATCATGGAGATTTCATGTTATTATAATCCTTGTTTTATTTCATACCTTGGTGCATGGAACTACTGTGTTGTCTGGAGTGTGTATCTGCTGTAGGCCAGGGGATCATCGGAAACAGTTTGACGCTTTCTTTGTTTTGTTTATTATAGTCTGTGTTTGAAGTTGCAGTGCATCCAACTTGTGTCAGCTAACCACATATGTTATTTTGTTTAGTTCTCTAGTAGAACGTGTGTACCAAGTAGATGTAACATCTATACCCTGGTGATTTGAAGTTGGAGGTCTGCTTTTCTACACTGGTTTTGTTTGAGAATGGCTTGCAAGTTGTAGCAACTTCCAGCCTGCCATGCTTATATGATTTGTCTTTTTATTCCAAATCATTGCTATAAAACTTATTAAAATATTATTCAATACAAAACCGTACACAAAAGGTCTGGTTTATTGTTTGTATTCTGACAAATTGTGTGTTATTTGCTGAATATAATAAATTAATGTTATCTTTTATTTATATAGTGCCAAATATTACTTCTGGCATGGGAGGAGTAGAGGACCCTGTGTGGGATTAGTGAGGGACAAAAGTATTTGATCAACTGCTGATTTTGTGCATTTGCCCTCTAACAAAGAAATGATCAGTCTAATTATTGTGGAAGTGATACTGTAGCTGTAAAGCAGGGTACAGACGTGAAGATATGGGCCAGATCGATGGCCGTTTCGAGCGCCATATGCGCTCACGGCCATCTATCTGGCCCATATCACATGCAGCCATCGCGGTTTTCGAGCGGGACCAATCAATCCCGTCATAAAACAGTCATATCGGACATAACCCTTAAATATGGGCGATGTCCGTTGCTTTACATGGAAATCATGGGTCTCCATGTAAGGCAACAGCTGAGCTGGCGAGAGCAGAGCTGTCTCCCCGACTCCTTCAATAGCTGACAGCAGCGTGATGACGTCCATTGGAGCCGTCTGTACCCTGCTTAAGAGACAGAATCACAAAACAACTCCCTTGCAAATACAGTGCACAAAATTCATAGATTGATGTATTTTACAATGAGCCAAATATATATGTGATCCCCTATCAGCCAGCAAGATTTTAGGCTGGTATTGAGCTGACAACAGCTTAATACCAACACCTGGGCATGCTCCTGATGAGGTGGGGGATGATTTTTGGAGACTATTCCTACCAGATTTTGGACTTGTAAACTGTCAGACATGTTGAATTACCTTTTAAGAGATAACATTGAATTGTTAGCATTTTTGGTTTCTTTTTAGTTAAATATTGACTGGTGGATTTATTTTATACATTTTTTTCAATTACGTCAGTTAGCCAATAAATGGTATCACTTGAGCTCCAAGCTCTATTTATTTGGCTTAAAGTGAATATTATAATTCTTATGAGCAATTTTTAAATTTACATTCATGGCCAGCAGTCTACCTAGATCAGGGATGCCCACATTTTTGGCATGTGAGCTACTTATAAAATGATTGATCAAAATTGAAAATTGATCAAACAATTGAACAAACAATAAAAATATTTAAATAAGTAAAGGAGTTGCTCGCTTTATTTTAGCAGAATCTCATTGACCATCCATTAAAAATTTTAAAAAGGTCAATAATACTATTTAAAAAAACATTAATATCTATTGCTTTATTATAGTACTCAGTATTATGTATACATTATAATCCCCCTTCCAGTGTACTGCATATTATAATGTAATTGAGGCGTAGCTGCTAGAAGCCCTGCTGTGCACTTGCTCAGAAGCTAGACTTTGCAGAACAATGTGTGTTCTTCCAGCACATTTAATGTTAGCACTCCGAGATACAGACTGAGAGCAAATTCCCGCTCCTTTGACATCATATGTCATATGAAATACTGTCAAAGAATTGGTATGGCAGAGAAGTGACAAGCCAAAGTCATTTATGCTTTTTATGACTTGAAATATGAGAGCAGATTTTTGGAAATGTGAATTAAACTCCTTAGATAGAGAAGTATCTCCTGGTTTGTCATTATTTGACACTGACTTAGCATTTGTCATGTCGGATAGGATTTTTATTACGCCTGTAAAGATTGCCACTTTGTTTTAGATATATTTATATTTGATGAATACTTGTCTAGTGCCAGCTTGCCATTGTGTGGATCAGTCTCACATGCTGGGGACAGAGCTATTCCATTTGGTTATGATTACATTGTTTTATTATTACTGGTTGCTATATTGTTCTGCACACTGCTAAGTATAAATGGTTACTACTTTAGTTTGATCATTACAATAATTTCAGCTTTACACCATGTTGTTTTCAAGCCGTCACAAAACTCATGCTGGGGCTTTTTGTTAAAAGAATGGCAATATATATGATGTATTAGAAATGATGTACTTATTGATTATTATTTTTTTATTTTTTTGACAGTGCATATTTTATGTGTAGTCCACCAATCCCTGTTTGTATAGTTCATGTACTTTGCTTTCTGCCAGACCCATCCTTGTAGCCCTCTACCCAGCTTTCCCTGCAGTACCCTTACCAGCAGCACTCCTCAAGCCTCTGTGCTCCAAGCAGCCAGGACAGATTGGGAGACCGGAGGGGCAGCTGGTATGGGGACTGTCAAGAAAGCGGATCTGCTATGGGCCAGGAATATTTGCTCCTTCGAGCCAGAGTTTCCATTCAATTAACAATTGATCGCAATGTGAACATTGGCGGCAATCAATCACCGATTGAATCGCAAAAAAAAAACCTTTCGAAGAAAGATCAATCGACCAGGGAACGGACGTCCATAAATCCCGGTCGATAGCCATTACTTTGGATTGCGACCAGGTTCCCCATCCAAAGTATCAAAGTGGTGCACATCCATTCACCATTCAATCACTCAAGCACAGCGCGGTGATGTCACAATGACATTGAGTCAATTATATGAGTATCGACCAGTATGTGCCCAGCTTAATTGTCAGTTGGCCCTGTTTGACAGCCATACAGGTTTGCTAATGTTAATTGAAAGGACATTCCTCTGTTATATATATTTATATACACTGCAATTGATTCACAACCTGTTGTTCCTGCTGTTCCTTTAAAAAATCCAGATGGAAAAGGGATTCGTTTACTGTCACTTGATTGACCTGTAAGTTAGTGACATTAAATGTCTGTGTTCATGCTTTCACATTTAAATACAACAAGAAAAAAACCAAGAAACCTGTTATATACTTGTTCAATCAACAGAAATATTCAAACCGAGTGATGGTTGGTTCATTGTCTCCTTATAATTAAAGCACTATTTTCTGAAATAATAAGTTTAAATAATGAAATTGTCTCATTAATAGGCAACATTTGCCAAAGTCATATAAACCTGGTTGTCTGTCAGTTATTACATTACGGAATGTCTCTAGAACAATCTTAGTAGTAAAAGCGATGGGCTCATTAGAGTAGGACCGTTGTACATATTATGCGTTCAGTAATAAGCAGATTTTCCTTCTTCTACTCTATGATAACGCAACATCTACATATGTTAAGGCATTACTCAGATATACCCCTAGTCAAGCCTTCTTTATTTTTCTTTTAACTTTTATCAGAAAAAATGTTGTGTTATCAGGCTTGTCAAATTGGCCTGGGGGCTCAATTCCTAGTGACATAGACATATTCTCAGAATTACATGTCCCAGAAGTTTGTTCCCTGCACGCAATGTGTGGGCAGTATCTTGGAGGTTCAGGATGCCTCATTGTTTAGCTGATTTTTATTCATTTAGTATATTATAGTGGAGTGATGCAGAGTAGTTGTTGTTGTCCTCTCACTGATGACAAAGCAAAGCAAATTGTAGATTTGTTAGATAAATGTACTGAATGTGCCTGAAAAACGTTATTAACCTAAAGTTCTGCTAGAAATATTTTAAAGACAGGAGATGGTAATGTGGATCGAGCACACTCTTTCCATACCTTTTATTTGACATAATTCTGTAATAGGATTTTGTTAATGTGAGGTTTTCAGCCCTCTAAACACCTACATTTGATCATTTAGGCCCTAATTGTAGCACCATCTATGCATCTAGTATCTGAAAAGGCAGGTTTATTGACCCTATACCAGTGGTGGGCAACTGAGTTGATATGGAGGGCCACAAGTGCGGCCCTCGACATCACTAAAGGGCCGCACATAATATTTTCAATCTATACTGACTTGTATAAGCATTTTTAATAAAAATAATTACAACAGGCATAACAAGAAGCAGGGTGGATTTGATTTAAATCAAACCGATTTAAATCACTAGTCAGTAAGGCTCGATTTAAATCAAACTGATTTAAATCAATAATTCTTGCTGGAATAACTTTAAAATGCAAGTGAAGATTTTTAGAATAGCAACTTTTCATATTAGTTTTTTTTATCCCCAGTTTAGGTTAATCAATCATATTTGGACAATTTTTCTGGTGCACTTAGTTTTGAGAACTGAGAAAGTAAACCAAGCATCTTTGATAATATCTTGTAGCAGAGAAACTGCCCAATAATCTTACAGAAACCAGACAGAAGTTGATGGCATAAGCACATCACCCAAAATCTACCTTGAATAGACACAGTTGAGGGGACACAAAAGCAGATTTGGCTTATGAAATCACATATCGTACCCCCTGAAGAAGTCTTCGAAATGCGCGTTGGGGTGAAATTTGCGCCCTTTTGACTATTTTAATTGTCTACGCGTACAGACGTATACATCCGCAGCATTGCGCATTGATTTTGATTGATATGATGTCATTACTTCATCTTTTGCTCTGTGTATAATAAATGTATTGCTTTTACATATTGAGTGGCCCGTCCCCTCGCCCTTGTCTATTCCAGGGGAAATTTTGGGTGATGTGTTTATGCCATTATCAACTTATGTCTATTGTTTTTGGGATGTTTTTTATGGAATTTATTTACCAAAACATTTAAACATATACAGCCTTATTCTACATAAACTAATCTTTATTTCATCATGGAATAACCTTGGGATGGTAATGTTTTTTCCTCAAAAAACATTTTATTTTTTAAAAAATCGATATAAATCAAAAAAATCCGATTTAAATCAAAAAATCTGATTTAAATCAAAAAAATCTGATTTAAATAAAAAAAATCTGATTTAAATAAAAAAAATCATCATCGATTTTTATCCACCCTGACAAGAAGACATTGTTTTTAATTTTTTAAATAACAAAACTTGTTTTTAATGATACTTCAAACATTAGGGAGCACTCTAGAACGGTAATGCACATTTTGTGTCATTATATATATCATCAAAGGTTATATGCCCCTATTCTGAGGTTATGTGCCACATACAATTATCCCCCATTCGTTGGTGGAATAGTGGGAGCATAGGCACTATCTTCTTCTTAGAACGGGATATTCTTAGTGAGGTGAAGGACTTGCTGATTGACTTTCATGTGCTCAGCCAGAGCGAGTCCCTCTCCTCCTCTTTCCTCCCAAAGAAGATCCTGGGCGAGGACAGGTGAGTTCCTATGCATTAAGTTAGGTTTCTGGGGCCTCAAGTGGAAAACCAAGGGGGGCCGCCAAGGAACGCCCAAAGGGCCGCAGGTTGAGCACCTGAGCCCTTTACGCACGTAGGATTTCATAACTGTGTTTGTGGTCTATTTATAGCACCCTCTATTTACTAGTATCCCAAATGTGAGGTTAATGGACCCTCTACATACCTACGGGTTTAAAGTACCCTCTATGGATCTAGTACAGACACGGGCAAACTACGGTCCGCTGGCCATATCTGGCCCATATAGTCATTTAATCCAGTCCCTCTGTCACCTTAGTGTCAAGATGCTCTGGCTGTTCTCCGTTTGTTCTCTGTAAAAAGTGAAGATAACGCCTAGAGAATGATTTTGGGGTCTTCTCCTAAAGGCCTTAGTTTGCCCGCAAAAGAAAGTATGAGTTTACTATCCAATGCCTCTTTTTTGTGAACAATATAACTTTGTTTTCCACCAGAGCTGGGAGGACTTGGGACACCTATGCCAGCCTGCCCTTACAAGCTCTTGGTCCAGCCCTACCTATTGTGTCCCACAAGTCAAAATGTTTCTAGTATCTCAACAGTCAGGTTCATTAATCCTCCACAACTAAGGGCTAAGGCCCTCTACACACCTAGGATTTTGATACTGTGTTTGTGGCCTATTTATAGCAACCTCTATGCATCTAGTATCTTAAAGGTCCGGTTCATGAACCCTCTACACACCTAGGGGATGCTCTTACCTAATTTTAATGGTATATTCTTTTAATAGGTATGATCTTTTGTATAATAAAAAAATATGCAAATTCTGCCTTGGCTCCACAAAATGGGGTGGTGATTATTAACTGTGCTAAACACCAAGATCAATCTGAAAACCAGATAAGTAGTATTTCCTGATTTGTGTAGTAATGTAATAGCTATGATGATGTTATTGGTGTTCTTTGCTGCAGTAATACACAGATATTGCTTTAAAGCTTGGCAGAGCTGTGGGATGACCTGATCTGATCATTTCATGCCTGGAGCCATCTGATATTTAGGTAAACCATGCTCACATTTCCAGACCTTGTCCATTCATGATTGGTTAGACCAGATTGTGCCAGCAGTATTGGGCCACTGTCACGGGTGAACCACGAGAGCAGTGGACCCACCGTGCCACCAAGCAAGCATAAACCAGAGTGGGCGCAGAGTCTAAGGAGCCCCCTGGTGTACACCAGAGCACCCTGCAAGGAGCGATGGAACTTTTCAGAATATCTAAAGCATGGTACCAAGACGGCAGGCAGAGACGAAGTCAGACAGGCGATAGTCAGGGCAGGCGGCAAACGGGGTAGTCGAAGACGGTCCACGGGTTGGTAACAATAAGGCAATATCAAGAAGCAGAACCTGTCGATCAGATACATAAAGATATTTTGTTCAGGCAACTCCCTGTTGCCTCAGACTTCCTTATATACAAGGTCAGGTGATCTGGGTGTGTGATAATGAGTGGTAACCAGTATCCTCCACCAGAGGGAGCAGGAGCCACATCACATGCCACAACCTTCTCCACCAGCAGAGGGAGCTGATCTACGAAAGGTCCTGGTCATCGAAAGGTTTTGGAGGAGACACAGCAGAACTGGTAGGGGGAGCCGCTGCAGTCACAGATCACTGACGCTGCGATCTGTGGCAGCCACCCTCTTACGGCTCCATCTAAACGTGAATGGTCGGACATATTGAGGAGTACATGTTTATGGAAACATGTGAAAAAAGAAAACTTTCCAAATAGTTGTCCTTAGTTGTCTTGAATTTGCTTTGGGAACCCAAGAAGTATCTATTCATGTGTAACAACAGACGTATTTTACATGCTGCTGAAATGTGAATACACTCCTGTTGAGTATCTTTTAATTTACCTGTTGAAATCCTTTTATTACATAGACCTTGAAGTGAACCTATAAAAGAGTCCTATTATATGTTTATGTTCTGCCCAGTAATATGTAATCATTTGTCTTCTTAATGGACGTTGGCTTTTAACAGACTGCTAGCGTGCTGTGCCCTGATAATTTCCCTGAGATAGATTCCCCTGTAATTTACTTTTCTTCTCTGGATATAATTGGTTCGGGGTTTATAGAAATGTGCAATAAAATGAAGCAGTGGCAGGACAAATAATAACAGAATCATGATTGAATTTGTAGCCCGGTTTCATGATGCCATGAAATAAATGCAAACTATCAGCGGTACGTTTTTTGCATTGATTTAATATCAAAGGATGTATCGCTGTGTTTCCATTTTTTATTTAGCATAGAATTTCCCAAGCTACTTTCCAGCCTTTTATTCGTATCGCAGAATGGACGCGTTCCCGTAGCTCTTTGTCTTTGATCAGTATTGTGTGAAATTTCAAAGGTTATCTTTCATGCTGGTTTTTTTTTTCCGTTTTATTATTTTCTGGGGACATTAAATTGACATTTTGAAACAGTAGTCACAAAAAGAGAGGTTATCACTGCAAAAAGAAAGAAAAACTTGATGTGATGTCTTTACCAAAGCAGAAATTGGTATAAACATTTCTTAAATACCCCTCCCACCGTGTGCGGACCGAATGCAAAAAAGTGGCGGAACATTTTCTTCTTCTTCTTTATACATTTCTTATACGTTTCTTTTTAACTAATAAGCTCAGTAAATCTCTCCATGTACTTGTAAATTATTCAGTGTTTACAGTTTAGAAGAATCCAATAACTTTGTTCACTTGTGTGTTAATTAAACCAATTTCCCTCATCTGTCAAAATATATGTGCACTGGACCTGTTATACACATGAACTATTAGATTATATCTATACCTGAAGCCTTGTATTTGTTTTGGATATTGGGAAAAATAACCTTTAGATCTACCAACAACTATGTAGTGTCGGGTCCTCTGCAATTGAACACAGGTAGACTTGATGGTTTAGAAAGTCCCTCATATTACATGGTTTTGGTAAAACAAAAGGAGATCTAAAGGAAATCTGACAGAGAAATGTAAAGGTGTATAGTGCCCTTACTATCTTACCATACAATCTCTGTACAATCAACTTTTGTTCTACCAAAACCATGGAATATGAGGGCCTTTCTATTCTTCCAATCACTATGTATTCCATCAGGGAGACCACTATACTACATAGTTGTTGGAAGATCTAATGGGAATTGTATAGAGTGATCTAAAGGTGTATGGAGGGCTTTACTGTACCAGACAGGAAATAAATTGAACTCTCCCTATAAGCAGGGGTGCACATAACTTTTTTAGTGAGCTACTCCGATGAGTACCAGGAGATGGTGCTTGGTACTCACCCCATATGTAGGGTGGTCTTCCTCACTGTCCTCTGCATCAGCCTCCTGCATGGTAGCTTCTGCTGCAGATGGGCCTCCCTGTTCCTGATTGATCCTCCCATTAGCTGTCTCCATCCACAAGTCACCAGCTGTCTTTGGGTTAAATGTAAATCTCACAGTACAATACATTTGAACCCCCAGATCTCATACCTAGTAGTGCAACCCTGAAATGTTCTGGCTTAGTAGCTATCCCCTGAGACTGCCTGCAGTCCAAATGTAAATTTTTCATAGTCATATTCTAGTGGTCGCACAGTGCTTTTCTCTTGTCAGATTTTACCCTTACATATGCCTACTCTATCTTTCATCATCAGATCTCCAACACCCTTAGAAGTCCAATCTTTTTTTGGGGATTTTTCATTTACATTCCCAATTTCACCCCCTAACTGCAACCTTTCATAGTTATTTATGTTTCCCTGCAGTTATCCAAATGACATAAATTGCATGCATTAAATATTTAGCTGTAGCCGCCCAGACACGGAGTGCCTCCAAGTTGTTAGTACACATATGAGCTTTGTAACAATAATGCAGGTACGCAGAGCTAGTTTTTGGCCCCTTTCTGTCGATAAATACAGAAAGTTTGGAGTTCAAGTCTTTCTGTTCTGACAATAAACGGTATTACTTGAACTACAAATGCTCTGTTAAAAAATATACAAGCCTTTGTCCTAACATTAGCTGTGTCTACACTGGGAGTTATGGACATGTCAACAATGCCCAACCTGCATGCAATTTTTTCCCAAGTCACGCTGATTGACAACCAATGGACGCATCAAGGCATTGTTGCAGATGACGCCGATTGTCGTCACAGCGTTGTCACTGCAGGGCCCCATATTGTGATTGGTGCAGAGTGGGCAATGATGTACCAGTATAAACAGGCACGTCATAGCCACTGCTTTGGATAGGCCATGATTACACTGCGCTTAGTGCCATGTAAACTTAGTGTATGTGTAGACAGGCCCTCACTTAGCTAAATTAGACATGCTTTGAAACTAATAGGATTTTTTGTCTTAAAGAAAACCTGAAAGAATGCATAAACTGGGAAGAAGAATATCCATACATCCTTAACTAAAACAAGTTCCTTATTATACCATCAGTAACCAAAGTAAAACACTTTTCTTGGTACCCCTCTGGTTCTAAGTGACTAAACGATAACTTCTGTTATTTAGAATTCTAGGCCTCTTCTTGATTTTAAAATGTACCCAATGGCAGGAATGCTTTCACAAATAAAACCCATAGCTGAGCTACCCTAATAATAAGTCTTGTGCAGGTATGTTTTGTCTGCAAATTAAAATCAAGATGGCTTTAAGGAAAACATTGGGGAGCAGGATAATGAGTGAGACATTTCCCCCAATTAAAATATAAAAAAGTCTATAAAATGGCCTGGAGCAAAGAGACTAGAAAGAAGGCTTTTAGGGTCCATAGGGATAATAGGAGTTATTTTCCTCAAGTCTAATTTGATTCTGGGTGTTGACCTGTATTGAGTTAGTTTTTCCAAGTCAGGTGTTTAAGACCCTCCTCTGGAGCTAGAAGGGTATATTAGCCAAATGAATTGTTTGTACAGGCTTGGGTTGGTTTGCATTGTATAGTTATGTTTCGATATATGTAGCCTGGGCACTTAATGCATAATTATATGACAGTTTGAAATTCTAATAATCACCATATCATGGTATATATACCAGAGTCTAAGCCAGATTTTTCAGCACCCAAAATGTCATAGGCCGACTTTGTTAATTGCAAATTTTGGTGATGATACCATGTTCAGTGGTTTTGCAGATAACTCACAAATCAGCTGGTTGAAATTTCACGACCATCCTATAATAAAATCCCAAAACAAAAGCCTTAGCTGCTGCAGTTTTCACCCAAGTCAGTTTTTTTCAAGGTTTCATTGGTAAATTGATGTACCTCTGCTTATACTGGAGTATATATGGTAATCATACATAATAATGATTTTATCTGTAATGCCAATGCTTGTGTTCTTTGCTTTCTTGCTGTGTGATTCAGTGTTCTTTCTTGTTATATTTGGAACACAAGCTGTTCGCAATGTACATTACTGATTATACAAGCCTACAACTGGTGTTGTCTAAAATTAACATTAAACCGCATTTAAGAACGGATCTGTCTTGCACAATCCAGAAGTAAGAGACACAGAATTGGTGTGTAAAGCCCTGTAAGTGGTCAGCTTGCTGGAAGAATCTCTATAGGTAGCTCTGCAGATAGGATCTAATGATCAGCAGACATTTCTTAGTCCAACTCACAAAGCTGGTATTACTTCTACTGACTTCCAGTTGACATCTAGCAGTTCTGGCTCAGCACCTCCACACATTATGAATCACAATGAAATGAAGGTTATGGTTTTACATTGCTTTGATGCATATAAACAATAAATGTGAAAAGTCAATTCACAGAATGAAAATGTAAAGGATTTCTAACTAGATATGTTTGTTCTTTCTTACACTGGTATGAAGGTATAAGGTCAATATTTGTTAGGAGTTTTTATTTACAGCAATATGTAGAGATGTAGAGTAGGGTTCTAGGGACGTTTTAATATACTATTGTTCTAGCAAATGTAGTTTTTACATACATTAGAAATCTTAAAAATATCCCTACAACCCTTCTCTATATGAGCAGCAATTTTGCAGATACCATATCCTAGGACTCTGCAATTAACTTACTAATTATCCATCTGAAATATAGACATCCGGAAAAAGAGCACATTTGCTTGTTTTTAGCTGGTGCCTTTCCTAGCTTAGGCTTATACTTAAGCAATTCAGTCACTTAAGCAAGTCCAAATACACAAAGGGTGTTCCACAGCATAAATGGAAAATAGAATAGCTTAAACCAAGTTGAAAACCGCTTAAAACAAGAAAACAAAATGTTTACCAATAGTGGCATTGGATGGGTTTCTGAAAAGGATGTATCTCTCTCTCTCTTGATAAGATCAGACAAGGGCCCATATCACTGCTAAGTTGCAGTCGAAAGCAAAACCAGGTAGGTAATGCGTTTGGAATAAAAGGCCGTTTCATTCTTTCAACTCATTCTGCAATCTGGGTCTTACAACTTAACCCCCTTGGCAGTAATATTGTTTTTGTTTAAAAGCAGTACAGGAAATGCAAAGTGATTACCAAGTAAACACTTTATATTTCCCACCCACTTATTCCCAGGGATATACCCCAGGACCCAAGACACTTATGCCTGTATTTCCTTACAGGCATATGGCAAGGGTACCCCCCACTCCCCGGCATCATCACTGCCATCAGGGAGGTGGGTTCAGCGAAGAGCCCAGAGGATGCTCACACAGAGGGGGGACGAAGGCACTTCTGGATAATGTAAGCTACCGCGAGTTTGGCTCTGGGTTACCATGATTGATAATGGAATTCTACCCCAAGCCACTCTCGGGAATACCACCAGGGGGGGGGGAACAAAACTGCAACCAGAGGCTGCCAAAATAGCCCTGGACTGCTTAAAACCCCACCTACCTCTGGTGACAGATTCTGGAGTAAAAAATTGTCTGCCTGTGCTTTGTGTACACTACTGCATTGCTATAGTTCCTTAAACCTTGTACTGGGTCTTGTAGTCCCACAAGGTGGGTGTCCTGTTAAATAATAATGATACTCAAGGAACCAGAAGCTGAATTTATGTTTATTGGTGCTGGATAAAGTTATATTTATTGTATTCTCGTTTTCCTATAAATGACATCTAAGCATAGCTCATAAGCATAGGTCAGCTTTTTGGAATACAGAATTTGGATACAGACCGTCGACATGTAACCTACTAAGTGATTTAACAGGTTCCTAATAAATATATATGTTAGGAAATGTAAATGCGTTCTGTCGCATCTTTATCCTTATTTATTCCTTTGTGTAGTTGGGATAATGCAAACACAGATTACTTAGACAACCTTATGTCTTCTGATAGCCTACAGCGTGCCTACTGAGAAAATGTGATATACTAACAGTAACGTCTCATATAAGATGATGGACGTCGTAAGGATTGAGAGCTCTGACATTATTATATATTCATCTAGTGAAGTAGTGTATTGTTTTATGTACTCCCGGCTCACTGGCAGCTAAGCATTGATTGAGCCATGTACACACTTAGGTGTCGGTGAGGAGCGTGAGGGGTTTGTAAAGCCACATTTCCTTGCTGTGACATGGAGACAACACCTCCCCCCATCCATTAAAACACAAATCTGCAAGATCATGGAATACCATTCAAATCTCGTCATATTTCACATGATCTGGTCAGCTTAGCAGGAATGGTAAGAAATGGTTCAAATAGGATCGTAAATTAAGCAAAACCCACGCAAGATATGTATGTGTACACAGTGATGTGATGTACAACAATTAACCACTGCCGGAGAATATTTCTCATGCATGGTCTTTAATGCACAGGGATGTCTTCACTTCCAGCATTTGTCATATATTCATTGCTTTCTAAATGTGCCTTTTTAGTTGTTTAAGATTTAAATAGTTTAAGATATATATATATATATATATATATATATATATATATATATATACATATATTTATTTATTTATTTATTGTCGGCAAAACAAAGAGCACAGTAACCTTGGCAACAAGCAAGACTTCATTATTTTCTAAGTTGACTTCAGTTAAACAGAGATCTGTAGGTTACTGCACTTTGAGAGTCATCATTGCTCTTCACACTACTTGTCTCTATTCTACCTTTGGGCAACTTACTTTCCCTTGTGAAAACGTACAATTTTACACTGTTTGGTAATAGAACTGTTTTTCTTTACAAACTGAAATCTGAAAACCGAAATTCTTGGCCCATGTGTTTATCTGTGCCTGTAAATAATTTTCCAGAGATTTATTGTGTATCATTTTACATGAAAAAAATCTTCAGTTTAATGTGTACAAGGTTTTTTTCAGTTGGAAGGTTTTGTTGATTGTTGCTGCTTTGGCAATACATCTCGCTCTGTTTTAATGGCTGGTTGTCCAATGCACACTTATGTTAATAAAAAAAAAAGTGAAATAATGAGAATGTTAGGATTCAGATTTGATAGAATTTGTTTTGTGTTATTTGTGGATTTTTATCATCTAACCCCACTATAATTTGATGTGCAGTAAATGATTATTGTGGTTTCAATCTTTCCAATAAAATATTGAAATCGCTTACACTAGTTTGATGAAGTGAAGAATATTTTGTATTTAATAAAAGCCTCCATTCCTAGTAGTTAATAGTCCTGCCCATTGTCAGTTTTAAATGTGTTCCATTATTGGATTTTAAATCCTGCTTTGTGTAGAAGTTCTTAATGGCATTAGGTCATTGATCTTTGTAAAAGTTCTACACGTTAATACATTTTATAGAAATACATTTCTTTAAATGATATCCCTGGTTATTCAGAAAGTATTCCAGATGTTTTCATCTTTTCCACCATCATTTTGGAATGAATGGGTAGAGGTTGGACATATAGCGGAGTAGATGACAGTCATGAAGTATATAATCCTGATTGCCTAGGATAGTGTATGATCATATTACTGTCTCTGTTTAAATGGATTATATACCTCTTAAGTTAGATGAAAAGCCAATCAATAAAGTCTCATGTAAGCACTAACATGGTAATGCAATGCAATGTAAATGTCATTTTTAAAAGGTCATTATCAAATGTTTTATGGCTTATGGTTTCATTAAAATAATACTAGATATAGTAGAAATACCTTGTCCAAGCTCTTCTGGTTATAACATGATGACACCATTTTATTCTTAATATCTTCTTATAAATCTATTTTCAAACTACACAACTGGAACATCTAGGTTCCCATACACCTTACAATCTTACCATACAATTTCTTTACAATCTACTTTTGTTCTACCAAAACCATGTAATATGAGGACCTTTCTAACCCTTCCAATCACTATGTGTTCTATCAGGGAGGACCCGGCACTACATAGTTGTTGGTAGATCTAATGGAAATTGTATGGAGTGATCTAAAGGTGTATGGTGGGCTTAAGTCTCTAGTACATAAAAAGCACCATTAAGTTATAAAAAATGCTTAACACCTATATAGTAGCTAATGTTTAAATCTGTAATATTTTCTTCTGTTAGTTCTGTGCCTGGTTTTTATAGGAAAATAATTAATTAATTAATTTTCAATAAAAAGGAAGATAAGAAATAACGATCAGCATTTTGTAAAACAGTTTTGCTAGTATGGGGAGTGAAAGAAAGCACACCCCCTTCCCCCATTATCATGATGTGTCGTCTGTTGGAATATTGCCTGGGGCTTATACTCATTCTGTCTCTTTTTTCCTGAGACATTTGGACAATTGAATTGGAACATTGGTTGTGAACACATTGTCATCGACCCTTAACTTTTTTGCTTGTGTCTTTTCATGGAAGCATATTTAGCTTGTCTTTTTTCACCTTCTTTGTGAACCTCCCATCAAGGGTTTTATAATACACGACTATTGGCCTGTGTTCCCCTCCCACATTGAGAAGGAATGGAAGCAGCAGTGAATGTGTGTTTTATAAAGGGCTGCTATTGAAGGGCATGAATAATTTGTCTTGTAAGCATGGATTATATCGGTAACAGTTGGGTAATTTTGAAAAACACGAGTAGCAGAGTTAATGTGCATAACTATGCGTAAAATGCGCTGTTATGTGTTGATGGTTTTACAACGTTACACACTCGAGTGGTCCGTTGTGTCATTTAAATATTTCTTTCCATGCTGCGATCGTCCTGTCAGTTTATTTGCTGACGTGTTCATCTTTTCTCGATTTGCTCACTTCAGTTTAAAAACAGCTTGCTGGGAAAAAAACAAACAAAAATTAACTGACTTGTCATACATTGCCTTGAACTTGTAAATCTTTTACAATTGT
Source organism: Ptychadena robeensis (assembly GCA_036250615.1). Lineage (NCBI taxonomy): Eukaryota > Metazoa > Chordata > Amphibia > Anura > Ptychadenidae > Ptychadena > Ptychadena robeensis. The sequence continues at coordinate 40,547,206 of CM070036.1, read as the reverse complement.
ATCTTTAGAAACGCGCAAACAGGGAGCACTCGAGCGATTGAGCTCTTGTAGCGTTATGGATAATGAACAGATCTTTAGGAAACATTAGCTCATCCGTAGCAATTCGGCGCTTTGTCATTTGTCAGCGACGAGAATCCTTTTCGTCTTTTTTTTTCTTTTCTCTCTTGTGGTATATTTTTGAGATCTCCCGTCGGTAGCTTGAAGGTTAATCCGCAAAAGGGAAGGCAGACAGAAGCCCTGCAAGAGCTGCAAGTATTCCAAGGCTCTGAGCGATTCCTTCCCTGAAATAAACGATTCCTGCCTTGTTCAGTGATTTTTGTGCAGCACTCCACACGGCTGAGCAAGTGCATCAATACTGTAGTCCTTACATGCTGTACATACTGATGACACTCTCTCTCTGTTTAACTTGATTGACTGAGCAGGATAGCGAAGCAGAAGCACCTGCGAGAGATGTGCAGCCATACACAAACTGATCTCCAGCCTGCTGCTTTTTTTTTTTTTTTGTTTCTTTTTTTAAACACTTAACGTTGTGTATTTGACTTGAAAATCATGATGTGGTGAACTGGAGGTAGTACAGTCAGCTACAGATGCCTTTGTTGTGATGAGCTGTGACAGTAATGCAGTTAGGTGTCGTCTGATTGTGTTTGGAAGTCCAAGTTTTCGTTTTGCTTTGTCTAGGGTTGAGCAATGTATCATTTATGAGGGCTGGCACCTGTAAAGCAGACAGAGACTAATGTGCTGCTGATTGATTGAATGATTGTTTTGATATCGTGCCGGCTGCTGTTGCTGGTAAATCTAACACTGTATTCTTTCCTTTGTTTAGGCTTTGAGGCAGCAGCAGAAACGAAGAAATGGGGTCTCTATGATGGTAAACAAGACTGTCCCTCGTGTCGTCCTGACGCCTTTAAAGGTGTCTGATGAGCAGTCAGATTCACCTTCAGGTAAAGATAAACGGACTAGACATTTGATGTGAAAATCCACTCGCTAAAGCTTTGTGGAAGAAGGGTGGCGAGATAAAGGGAGAGCTGAATAATAAGGCAGATCTGCTCTTTCCCTAGTTTTGTCAAACACACAGATGGTTATTTGTAGATAGAAGCTCACACCTATACATACATAAGTATACGTTAGAATTCTGAACACATAACAGAAGAGTCCGGCTGCAGCAGAAAGATACAGGAATCCAATCATTGTAGTCTGCTTGAAGAAATGTAACACCGGACCACATGCTGGCGCTAAATGCCTGCAAATAGAGCTCAGTTGCACGCTGTTATTTTGTGTGTTTGTCTTTGAGAACCTTAACAAGTACACCATGTATTTGTGTACTTGTTGGTGCCTGATGCTAGGCTGGAGTTTATTGACTATGCACACCTACTATTACAATGTTCACTCTTTATTTTCTGATTCTCATCTGTATCCAAGAACAGTGGCAGACAATGTTATTTTTGTGTCTTACATAGAAATGTATGTTTTTGTATTCCTAAGCTTGTTTGTTTAATATGCTTAACAGTTACTTTACAGCGTTACATCTGAATTTTCAGAATAGCATTCACTGTAGTGTTTCTATGTGTTAGGTCTATAGTTTATTTTATATTTTTATGCATATTTATTTATCGATATAAATACTTAATGTAGTAAAATTGTGCACTTACTTGGGTTGAGACTGTTGTCCTAGCTTTGTACTTGACTGTTAGATTTTATATGTCAAAAAAGTAACTATGAAAAAAATACAGTTGGTAATATATACATTATAAATATCAGTGCTGGTCTTCAGGCCATGATTATAGGTTTGTAAATGGTGATGAAGTATAATAACCGCAATTGGAAGATAACTGGTATACTGGCTGAACAAGAATAATACCAGGAACAAGTACATGCTCAGTGGGGGTAGTCTTCAAAGCAGCGCATTAGCTCGACACAATGTCTCTTATCTATTGTAGCACTGCAAGTTATTGATTGCATTATTTTATCTGATTTAACAGCCTCTTGTCTGTAGTGTAATGAAAGAAAAAGAGTTGAACAAAACAAAATGATTGTTTCTTGACTAATTAAAAATACTATGTAAGATGACATCTTATGTACTGAAGGAGCCATGTACATTTGTTTTTCTTTCCTTTTCCTCAAGGGTCTGAATCAAAAAACGGAGAAGCAGACAGTTCTGATAAGGAAACCAAGCAAGGGCAAAAATCACCCCCTGGCAAACAAATAAGCCAGCACTTGAAACGGCTTAAAAAATCAGGTTTAGGTAAGTGATAGTAAAGCATGGCTTGTTATTCAGCTGTGACTGTAAAAGTGAAGGGAGACCTGAAGAAAAGATGTCCTCTTTAGTATTTATCCATTTACGTGGCACAGTCATCTTCCACATTGTTTTGCAAAGATATTTCTATAGTCATTATAAATAAAGTCCAAGGCCTTTTTGGGGAAGGAAATCTGATATCCTAGATCCATGAACATGGGACAAGCAAACTCAGTTCGAATAGTGTTCTTGCTGAGATTTAAACCTTGGACCTCAGTCCTTGAAAGCCCATAGCGCTAACCACTGGGTAGTGATGGCCGAACTGCCCGCAAGGCGGACAGTTCGGCCGCGAACAAGCATGTTCGCCCTCCTTCCCGCCGGCGGACAGTACGGGTGTTCGACCCGCCCTGTCCGCCGGCGTGAAGGAGCCCTCTATTCTTCCTCCGGTGGGATCATACGCAGCGAGATCCCGCCGCAGGAAGAATGTTTCCACTGAAGACCGGGTAGAGAACCCGGGTTTTCAGTGGAAAGCCGGCTCGCACACCCGGATATGACGTCAGTGACGTCACATCCGGTAAGCACACCAGGAACTATGCGTTCCAGGTGCCGGATGTGACGTCACATCCGGGTTTTCAGATTCAGAATTTGAATCTGTCCGCGGACGGCGGACTTTTTTAAAAGTCAGCTCCGCCCGTCCGCGGACGAACATGGCCGAGGTTCGGCCATCACTACCACTGGGCTGTTCTACATATTATGCCGCTCCAACATCCTAGTGATTAACTTTACAGGAATGATAGGGAACTGTCTTTAATGATTAGCCCTTTGGGAGTGTAAAGCATATCAAGGGGTAGACTCCATTTTGTTTTGTCACTATTTTGGCTGTGGACAATAAAGTTAATTTTAATAATCCCTACTGTGGCTGCTCAATTCTTCATCTTACTGACTTGGGCCTCAATGCCTGGACTTCTTTATTGCACTGGGTATACCCCTTGTGCCCTATTTGTGGCTTGAACATATTACATGTTGAATATAAAGTGAAACTTTATTACTAAGCTTATTTAAATGCGCGTCCTGTACATAGTTGTTTGTTTTTTCCCTTTCTTTCTCATCTCTTACTTTCTCTGCCTAAACAGAACTCTACATTCAGGATGATATTTCTAGGAGCAATTTAAATTATGCAATGGCATGGCTAAGGGCTGGTCAACACTGGTCGTCATATACTTGTTGGTATTGGGGGATGAGGGCACCATTTGGCCATTTTTGGAACATGTAAAGGGGGCACGTTATCATACTGCAGCGATAATGTTCCCCCTTTACACCTATGTACATTACCCTGACAATTGCATAAGTAATAACATATACATTGAAAATAGAACATAGATGTTGTCCACTTTTCACATTGCAACTCCATGAGGAATATAGAGTTTATAGTGAAGGATGAGTAGATAAGAAAATGTAATGGGTAGGATAGATTTAAAAAAGGGAACATAGGGAAAGAAATAGAAGAAGTGAGGGACTGCAAGCTTCAGCACTGGAATATTAACAAGCAAGGAGTGTTCTAAATGAACAAGTAGGTGTCAATTTAATATTTCATAGGTCAACCATATATGAACAGATGGGCTCAGCAGCCTGGGGTAGCATAACCTAGACAGCTAAGCACCAGGTACCATCTGAGTAGCACATTGCAGGTTGTGTTGATAGCCAGGGAATTTTTGAAAAAGGTCTACAAGTTTCAAACCATAGTTTTTGTTACAAAAAAATAAGAGACAGGTCATTGTTGACTACAAAATGGAAAGAGGTTAAAGGAGATGAGTGCCCATTGTTGGCCGAGTAAAAGGTAGCAATATCTTTTTGTGGGCATCAAGAATCTTTTGGAGAAATCCTATGAGATGCAAAAAAGCCACATGTGCTAGTGAAAACATAGATGTGTTGGGAGCTTAAAGCAGTGGTGGGCAACTGAGTTGATATGTAGGGCCACAAGTGCGGCCCT
>CM070036.1:40523811-40542883 GCA_036250615.1 Ptychadena robeensis | reverse complement strand
CTTAAAGGAAAAAATAAACCTTAAACAGACAAATGGTTTCAACACAAGAACAGTACGAATATGATTAGTAAACAAAGTTCTCATAGATATTGAAAATGTGATTGCAGTTGTAACACAATTTATCAATCAATAATAAAATGCAGGATACATAATATATGTTTTCAGGGAAGTTGTTTTATTGTTAAGGCAACGTGTCCTCTTCTATTATTTTAAATAAAAATTAAGATATCTGCTGTGGACTTGTCCAGTCATATGAAGCAGGAAAGGTAGTGATCAATTCTTCCCATCAAAGATTTAAACCTCTGAGGCACATAGCTGACACTTTTACAGGTATGTGGTCCATTGCATTAATAAACAGTTATACAAAACGGGCACTAATGATCAACAAGGTAAACAGAATCCGCTGTGCAGGAGAAGTGAAATGGAGTAGGAAATGTCATGCTCTGTTTTGCACACAGGAGAGGTATCCAGTGTAAAGCAATGTACACAATAACAAGACCCAAATGGTTTTATTGCATCCATAGGTTCCCCCATAGATAAGCATTTATCAGAATAATGGTGTTTCCAGTTGTCCACACACAAAACAGGACTTCACAGTAGTCTCCTAGAAAAAGCCTGGTGCAGCTGATAAGTCCCATCCCTTAAACTTGATGTAGATGTGAAGTGACACCTTCAGCTCCGAACCTGGCAGAAAATGTAGACTTGGCACTTAGATTCAGGGGAAGTCTGCTAAAGTTGTCATTGAAAACGTGTGGATAAAAAAGCCATACCAAAAGGTCAAGAGAATTGTCCATGTACAAAAACAGAAGAACTAGTTTAATTAGCCAAAAGCATGTTCAGTTTAAGGCTTAGTCTTCACCGTCTATGGCATGCCCCAATTCATTTTCAATAAGCATGTCACAATGTTGTGCTCAGGCAGTGGTTTTTTAAACTGCAAGCGCTGCACAATGCAAAAGTACAACAAGGTGTGAATCCTGTGATTTGTGTAACTGAATTCGGGCACGCCAAAGACATTACCTAACTTTGAAGCCTTAACATTAATATATCTATGATATATCAATATAAGGATTTAGATCAGACAACATTATGTCTATTCTTCTATAAAAAAAAATATAGGCAGATCTGTATTTTCTGTATTGTACATATTGTATGTATTTAACCTATTAGAATTATGTTTTATTCCTGCTACAAATGCCTTGCTATAAAAAATAAATTGCTAACTTTTTATCCTATACCAGGGCATTTGAAATGGACCAAAGCAGAAGACATTGACATAGAAACTCCAGGATCAATTTTAGTGAACACTAATCTGAGGGCTTTAATAAACAAGCATACATTTACGTCATTACCTCAGCACTTTCAGCAGTACCTCCTGCTTCTACTCCCAGAAGTAGACAGACAGGTGAGTCATTTGTACATAGCACTTGTATGCTTTCATGACTTTTTTCTATTGTATTTCATAGTTTAAACTAAAAGCTGCAAATTTGGTGAGGTAGAGCATTGTAGTTTTAACTGTCAGCTCACGCCTTCCATATTCTGTTGAACAGTCAGTGACGATAAATAGAGAAGTTCTCAATGGCCTTCTCAGATCAGCTATTGCAGTGAGAACAACAGCAATACATCAAATCTATTGATTGCAACAATTACTTGGCATCTCAAGGTTGATTTACTTAAATTCTTTCTAGTATCTGCTATAAAGTCTGTGTAAGTAACAAAGAAAATAGAAAGATGGAATCTGATTTTGCACAAAACGCCCTTTGAGATAAAGTACATTTTAATTTGGACTTCCATATTCACCTCATTTATCTAACTCCCAACCACACCACCTGGAATACTTAATACGTCATGGGGAAAAGAAAGTACGCCCTTTTTCAATTCTAAGCTTTCGTATGTTAAGACCTAAAATAAAGAAGAATCTTTTCCTTACCAGGTCTCCAAATTAAGTGAATACAACCTTAAATGAACAATATCACATTAAAACAACGTGGTATTACCTCCAGTGACAGGCAAAATGAGGACAGAAATAGTGTATGAAGCATTCTCCCTTGTACAAAAGTGCTGCATGTAAAGATGAATGCCATTGTGCAAATGTTCATAACAGTGATATGTGCATTATTGTAAACCATTGGGATGAATAAATCTTTATTGTCAGCTTACTGTCCTCTTTTTCTAACAGTGTGCAATAAAAAGTGTAAGTAGAGTGTAAAGGTGGGTATACATGTGTAGATTTTTTCTTCAATCAACTGACACATTCGATAAATGAACGAATGATGTTGGCCAAGGATATCGAACAAAAAATCGAATTAACATTAGATTTTTTTGTTCGTCCATCCCGATATCGAATGAAAATACATTCGAAATTACGACAGATAAAAATTTGATGACCTTTTGAACGCTTTTTTGTTAGAGGTCGAACAAAATGTATCCATTGAACAAATTGGCCATTTTAGATTTTTGTTCAATCAATAAAAAAATCGTTCATTCTTCGTTGATTGATTGAACAAAAAAAATCTACATGTGTAAACCCACCTTAAGTAGTGCACATTGTGTTACAGTAACCTGCTTTAAATAACTCAAAACAGACCAACATGCTTCAACACAAATGCAATGTAAATGTCAAAGCATCACATTGTTGCAAACAGGAATTTATTACTGATGTTCATTTCATTTCCCATGTGAATAGAATTTCACATGTTTGTTTCACATATTTGTGAATGAAAACATGTATATACTTCATTATATAAAAACATGTATATACCTACATGTTTATTTTATAAGTTACCTCTGTTTTACTTATTATTTTGCAAATGTTAATGGGAAGCTGTATTGGATTTCCAGGTTAGAGGTAAGCACTGTACCTATGTGTTCTCTGATCTGTTGAATTATCCATTGCCTAAGGTGCAAGTGATTCTAAGTTGTTAAAGTATACACTAAGCCACAGCAGTGTGGAAAAAGAATCACAACTTTGTGTTATGGAGTACTTGGTAAAGCATATTGTATACTGCTTTTTGCCATAACATAAAAAAAATTGTGGTGCATTGCAGTGCCATTAATTTTAAGAAAGATACACCATTGCAAACAGACTGTAACCACATTAGTTGCATGACCCCCACAAACACTTGTGTGGTTGCATTGGCATCCCGTTCAAACAGACTACCTGTATGCAAAGCATGTAAATATGCAGAGCAACTATCTGGCAGAGAGCCGTAGATAACCATCAGCATCAAATAGGTACCTTGAAAATCTGTCAGTGGTCTCTTTGGCAGCTGTACTTATCCCAAGATTTGCATAGTTGTGAGTTTGTAGGGTGACGTGGCAGGAAATTGTTGTAGGATATTATGAAGACACATCTAGTTAGAGCATCATATTTACCATTCTTACTTTTACCTTATTTATTTAACTGAAAAAAATTGAGATTGTGTAGGATTATATATTACAATACACACTTAGATTTTCTAGCAGATCGACCCCGATTGACATCACATGTGGCCACTTTGGACTTTTCCGGCACTTTAAACGGGGAGAGAATTACAGACATGTCCGTAATGGCTTAGAATGTTTTGGTAGCCATTTTCAGCCCGAATTACAACTTTAAGCTTTGGATTTCCACCCGATTTTTCATCCATAAGCTTGCACGGCGATCGATTGGCTGAAAAATCGAAACGTGTATGGCTTAACTGTACTGTTGTTGCTCAAAATGGGGATCATTCAATTTGTTTTGTGTATATTGGCTAAATTTCCAGTGCAAGTAACATCACACAATGTTGATATGAATATGAAAGTATAAAATGTTAAGATTTAGTATTGGTATGTATATAAATTAAGATACAGATTACAGTGAAACAACATGTGTTGGTTATTTATCCCTCAATATATCAAGAAATGGTTGTAGTTACAAAAAGGGCATTTCAGTCATAACTTTTCTTCTGTTCCTCTTCCAGATGGGAAGTGATGGGGCTTTACGTCTTAGCAATTCTGCTCTGAATAATGAATTCTTTGCATATGCTTCACAAGGTTGGAAGCAGAGACTATCAGAAGGTAAAAAGTCAAAGTTTTCATACTGCTAGCATTGCTGTGTTGCTGGTAGACAATAATTATGTTAATAAATGTATGGGTTTTAAAATATATAAATTACATTTATAACTTTATGTTAGTGTAAAAAGGATGATTGTTTCATAATTGGAAATGTCTCTGTCTACTAACATATGTTAGAGTTTTGAGCCAGTGGGTTAAAAATCTCATGTTAACATGTCCTAGATGGGGCACCAGGACCTTTTCTTTAAGGGCAATAACCTTAGTTTGGATAACCATTGGATACAACTGTAAGCACATCTGTGAATGTATTTCAATCTGATTCAATACTATTCTATTTGTATATCATATGTTAACTAGTGCCTCTCTGCACAACTATGTCCCTTTCAGTGTCCATTATGATGGCAGCATCCATTAAACCATTGGCATACAGTGCTATGACACATCACCATTGCTGTTTGTATGATTGTCCCCCATGGAAAATGTCCTTCCTTTTTAGTTTTGGTGACACTGCTAACATTTAGTATTTTGCTCTCAGTTACAATGACCACCAGAACTAATGTATTTTAACTCCCCAATGGCCACCAGAACTAATTCTATTGCCCCCGATGGTCACCAGAACTAATTCAATTGCCCCCAATGGTCACCAGAACAAATACGATTAACCTACCAATGGCCAATCAGACAGCAATAGAAACAGAAGGTTCTTTCCTATTCTATCTATAACTACTTTAAGTTTTTGGATATACACTTATGTACCAAGTATGGCTGTATTATTTAACATTTAGAGATGTAGATGACAAATATAGAACTTGTTACTTGCTTGTTAAATAGAGTTAGAAAAGGTCTTTAATTTGTTTCTGTATTGCTTTTTATATTCCTTATATATATATATAGGTGAATTCACTCCAGAAATGCAAATGCGAATTAGACAAGAAATTGAAAAGGAAAAGAAAACCGAAGTTTGGAAAGAAAAGTTCTTTGAAAAGTTTTATGGAGAAAAGTAAGATAATGATTTGAAACTCATAATTTATATAGTGCATTTTTTTCAAAATGATAAAAGCAAAATGTTAAAAAAAATGCACTCTGCGTCTACCACAAGTAAAGTCCACCATACTGTGTTGATGCCTTTACACACATTTCAGGGCATTAACGCAAAAGTCGACTAGTTGTCAATAGCAAATTAACAAGTCATGTGTTTTTTTCCTCTCTGCGCACTTGTATGCACAATGCTTCTTTGACTTAATCAGTTATTATAGTCACTTCATGAAAAGGGGGGGACTTTAAACACAAGACGAGAGGCATGGCAGCAGAGGCAGTAGGTTTAGAAATTCTTTACTTTAGACCACACAAAAAGCAGGGTGAGCTGCACAATCTGTGTTATAGAGTGCGTTGAAGTACAATAAAAGTACTACAGCTATACACAACCTTCTAAACGGCATCCGCAAGCTCATATGTGTGATTCAGCACTGCAGTCCAGAGTCCTGAGTAGATTTACAATTGTATTTATTTTATAATGACAATGTGCTCTTTTGTGAATCACAGTGTAGAGTGTCGACTCATTCTGTGTGTCTTGGCTGCCGAAGTTTAAGCTTTTCCCACTTTCTGTTTTGCACTTAAATTAACCACAAAATTCTAGGTATTAGTCTGTTTTGTTTTATTGTCATGTTGACTTCTTTTGTTACAGAGAACATGTTAAAGTTGTTCATTGTTGGACACTTGTGTTCCTCTGATGCGTCTGTGTGATGACATCATCAAACAACTTGTTGACTCAGCCATGACTTTAGTGGTAGATGCACTTAAGTAGTACATGCACTAAATAGTGCACTTATTTCAGTTTAGTGTTCAAATAATCAGTACTGTTAATCTAGATATCAAAATACATCTCCATGCCTTCCCATAATTTCAGCTCTGGGTTCCCAAAATGGTATTTGCGTGTTCTGATATCTTGAAGTCCTGAAAGCTGAAGTAATCTTGCTGAATCCTGTACAGATCTGAACGTTGACAGAGCTGAAATATTTAGAGGGTATAGGAGCTGGGGGACCGCAATTTAAATTGCCCTGTGTTTAATTGTAGTGTAGCAAGCCTGATGCTTCGTGTAGATGGCAAAACACAGATTTACCTTAAAGTGTTTTCACTGGCAAAACCTGTAAAAGAAGATTTCTTTACTTGGGGCAACCAGAGAGGTTGGCTAGGTATAAGTATTCAAATCATATGATGATAAAATAATTGAGGAAACGGTCAGAGAAAAGGTAAGCATATCCATGCTGTTTTTAACTTTTCATTTAAAATTACACTGAGCCGTCAAGGTCACTTTAAGGTTTAGATTATAAAAGGTACTTCTTATACATTATATATACTTTCTATTTCTATAAACATTTTCTATGTTTTTAAATAATTATTATTAATATAACATTTATTTATTATGCTTATGTGGTTATAATACATTCATATTGCAAATTTTAGGTAATTTCCACATTAATCATAAGTTTTAATGATGACTTTGTTTTGGTGCTTGTGAATTCCTCTCAATTTCCTTTTGTATTTAGATCTGGAATGTCCAAAGAAGAGTCTTTACAACTTACCTCTGTGCAAAACAGCAGTGAGGATGAAAGCAGTTCTCTAGAAACATCTCTGAACTTACCTGGCCCATCTAACCAGTTTGAGAATAGCGCACAAGCTAATAATGAAACTCCAGTTGTGCTGGAAACCGAAGTTGTTGAAGAAACTGTGTGTAACATTGTGTGCAACATGGAACAGGTCACATCCAAGGATATGATAGGAGAAGGAGAACTGGAGGACATACTGATATCTGAAGAATCAGTAATTCAGGAGGAGATTGCTGAAGAGGTCGAAACTACAATTTGTGAGTGTAATGAAGATGTTGATAAAGATGAAGTTGAAGATGAGCTATCTGAAGAGGTGACAACTGAGGAGTCAAAAAATGAAGACAAGGAGCCTGCAGAGAATGTAGAATCTTGTGTTGTCATGGAGGATGAGTTGGTGCCTCAGTCTGAATCAAAAACAGAGGAGGCTGTTGAATGTGATATCCAGCAAAGTACTCCCTTGGAAGTAACAAGCGATGAAACTGATTGCAGATCACCTACTCCTTCTGAGTCCTCTCATGGTTCGTCTGGGGAACCAGCTGAGCAGGATACTCCACCAGATGAAGATTTACATGCATCAGAAGATAATGAGGCTTCCAGTGCTACTGCTGACTCTACATGCATCGAGGAGACTGCTCCAGTAGAGATGGAATTGATAAGTGAACCAGAGGAACAGTTTTCTGAAGCTGCATGTGTATCTGAGACATCCTGTTCTTCACAGAGTCCAGAAGGGGCATGTGTTAGCATTGCTTCTCCTGGAGGTGACACCCAGTCTGCTTCAGAGGAACCTTACACTCCTGCATCTGTTGAAGCTGCTTTTCTATCTGAGGTTTCAAGTTTTGAAAATGCTGAGTCAGAAAGTCTGCAAAAAACGACTGGCGAAAGTCCCCCAACATCTGTAGCTTCAGATGTCACCCCACTCTCCACTTCTCCAGTGTTATCAGAAGCATCTCCTCCCTCTAATCATCCTCTAACACCTGAACCATCTCCTGCATCCAACTTACCATTAACTTCTGAAGCCTCTCCCATGTCAGATGGACCTTTATTATCAGAAACCTCTTCAGTATCTTCAATAGCACTTGCTTCTGAATCTGGACATACAACAAATTTACCTGCAACATCAGATGCATCTTCTGGGTATAGTCCCCCTAGAAATGACGACATTATGCTACAGCAAGCAAGTTCCCCAACCTCATCGGAGGAATCTCGATCACCTTTAAAAGATGAAACTGATGCGTACTCTGAGGCATCACAGGCAGACACCATTGGTACAGAACATGAGAGCTCTGAAAACCTAAAATACAATTCAGAAACCCCAAATTCTGATACTTCGCTTTCAGAAGATACTTTGACTCAGAAACATTATAAGACTGAGACACACCAGGAGGAACAAAGTGTCTCATCTGCAACTGAACTTTCTCCACCTGAAATCATAACCATTAAAAACAATTCAAGCCATTATAGGATTGTTGATAAAAAATATTCATCTCCCTCTCAAGAAAGATTTGATGTAATTCATTCTAGGAATAATGAGTCTATTCATACAAAGTCTCATGATAAAACATATAGTACCTCATCTGAAGTGTCTGGATATTATGAATCTTCCAGAAGTAAATCCCATAAGCAACAAGTCTCCCAAAGCCGAACAGACAGTTCTCATTGCAAGTCCTATGAACACAGTAAATTGCCTGAAACAGTTAGTCGTGAACATGAAATTTCCAAAAGAAAAACAGCAGAGGTGCATACTTTTGGGAACTACAAAGAGAAGAGACCACGTATAGATGACGACCATCCAACTAGATCATCCTCGAATTCTAGTCACGCTGATAGGGAGCACCCACCTAGGGAAGAGCCTAGAGTACCACCTCTCAAGGTAACATTTGTTTTTTACTTGATTTGTAGCTTTTGCATCACATAGTAACTGAATGTAGTGCTTGTTTCAGTTGTTATGCTGGATCCTTTAGTTGTACTTTAAAATTTTGTTTTCATGTACCCCTTAGATACAGTTTAAAATACCTGTATGGCAAAAAAAATTCTTCTTCTAGTATTGTGATCTTTTTTTGGCTGTGATTTATTGCCTTCTATATTCCACGTTGTATAGCCATCACCACCATTTCCTAGATCACCATCAGCTATCCTTTACAGGCCTGGATAGTTCTACCTTAGGCTTTATTAGAATCTGCAGCTTCTATGTGATTCCCATGTGATCAGGTTTGGCACTAGCCTTTAAATGTTTGGTATTTTGAGTGGACATAAGCATACTGTCAATCTTGCCTTTTATTACCCAGAGCCAATTCTCAAATGTAACTGTTGAATTGGTGGGTGGAGTTGAGACATATCCATAAATGTTTGTCAACTGACGACCTCTTCAGTATAGCAGATGTATATGTGAGGTTTGATATACAGTATTATAGGTTGTTGGGTAGGTAAAACATTAAATATGTGCCTAGGTCCCAAGTGCCCAACCTGCGGCCCTTTGGGTGTTCTTTGGCGGCCCCTCTTGGTCTTCCCACTAAACATTATGTTATTGCATAGGCCATAGGAACTCACCTGTCTGATCCCCCGCTGACAGGCTGCCAACTTTTAGAGTTAGGTACGCCTGCGTGATAGGCGTACATAAAAAGCCAATCGGTGACCCAGATGGCGCCTGAGCAAGTCCCTTGCCTTGCAAGGTGGGGCATCAGCAGACTGGTGCCTATGCTCCCTCTATTTCACAAATGAACGGGGGTGATTGTATAATATATATTGCGGCACAAAACCTGAGAATAGGGGCATATAACCTTTATAAGCAGTATAGGTTGACAATGTTATGTGCAGCCCTTTAGTGATGCTGAGGGCCGCACTTGTGGCCCTCCATATCAACTCAGTTGGCCACCACTGGCCTAGGTTATTGGCGAGTAAAAGACAAAGTTACTATTAATTAAGTAATCCCTGAACATTTCTAGAGTAGCAAAACTATATTAGATAGATAGATAGATAGATAGATAGATAGATAGATAGATAGATAGATAGATAGATAGATAGATAGATAGATAGATAGATAGATAGATAGATAGATAGATAGATAGATAGATAGATAGATAGATAGATAGATAGATAGATAGATAGATAGATAGATAGATAGATAGATAGATAGATAGATAGATAGATAGATAGATAGATAGATAGATAGATAGATAGAATATTAGGTTTCGGAACAGTATAAAACACCAATTGTATGGGTCAGTCTAACTTTGTTTTTTATTTATTTTACACTCAGGTTTTGCACCTCTGCCCTCTGTATTACTATGATCTATTCTAAAAATAATACCTTTTAAATACAATAATGATAATTGTAATATGATAGCTGTCATTGCTGACTTTTTTTTAAAACTCTATTCGTTTTCAGTGGTGTAGACATGGAGCAGGCTTAGAGCAGAAACCCTAAGAAAAAACTGTTCTACTACAGTATTAATTCCACACACAGCCAGACAGCAGACATGTTTAGCAAGAATGCCTTAGTATTTATCTGGTGAAAGATTTTACAAAATACAGAATGTATAACATATGCTACTCCTTATAAGCTTGCTAAGATGTTCTCGGCGATACCCATATAGAATATAGAGAGAAAAAGTAAAAGTAGTCAGGACGCACTCACAACAGCTGGAGTCAGCAGAACCCCCCAAGTAAACTAGACCGTTTTTTTTTTTTATTTGTTGCCATTTACCATAATTTTTCGCGTAATTTTTGTGTAAACTAATTTGTTTTACTGAAATATTTTATTTTGCTTTTATAGATTCAGCTGTCTAAGATTGGACCACCCTTCATAATTAAAAGTCAGCCTGCTCCAAAGCTTGAATCCAAGATTTCTCCTAATACATCTGTCAGCGGAGGCAGAAACACTGGAGCTAGAACTCTTGCAGATATAAAGGCAAGAGCTCAACAAGCCAGGGCACAGAGAGAGGCAGCTGCAGCAGCCGCAGTGGCTGCAGCTGCAAGTATTGTTTCTGGTGGCGTTGGAAGCCCTTCAGAAAGCAGCAAGACCAGAACTTTGGCCCACATCAAAGAACAGACAAAGGCCAAACTTTTTGCTAAGCATCAGGGCAGAGCCAGCACACAACAGTGTGGGAGAGATGTAAAGTCAAAAGAGGGTATTTCAGGAGCTGAAGCATCATCCCCTCCCGATGCAAAGGTTGAAGGCTCTACTGGTGTAATTATTATGAATCCTAACTGTAAATCTCCTAGTAGTAAGCCCAGCCTCCACCGAGAACTGACGTCCATGTTACAAAAGTCTCTCAGCTCTTCAACATCATCGGAAACTGATTCTGATGTGTCTTTGCATGGCTCTACTGAAAATATTCACGTGCCACATTCCAGTGACAAATCTGTTACATCTACCTCCACTGAAGATTGCAGCGTGCCAATGCATTATAGCAAAAATATAGGTTCAATGTCTGTTTGCCCCTCTGCTGATGCCCCCTTTACAAATGCACTTGAAAAGTCTGCAGTTTTAATGTCTGTTGACAATGAAAACTCTACATCCCCTGTCTGCAATCTCAGTATGATAAAACCCAGGAAGGAAAGTGACATTCCTTTCATTACTGTTACACCAAAATGCACTGATGACAATACCAGTCATGCCTCCATAGTATCGGACTCTGTAGATGACAAACGAGTGCCAGTATCAAACAACAATGTTCATTCTTACACCACTGTGCCAGTTTCATCCATTGGGAGTAGTTTGCCAAATCCTCATTTTACAAATACTTCTGTGAGTTCATCAGTTGGGTCAAGTAGCAGGCACTCTGATAAATTAGCTGGAACCATATGTGAAGATAATGTCTGCACCCCTGCTCGAAGAATGTCAAGCCATGAGGAAACAATGCCAGATTCACATGGTAGGTCTTCAGTTCCAGTGTATCCTAGCAGACGAACGCTGAGTTCAGACCCCTCCCTTGCCAAATTGCATCTTGATAATTTACACAATAGCTCTTGTAGCAATTTATCAGTTCTCAATAGTAAGAACTTACCTTCTAGTTTAATACAGACAAATAGATCTATTCCTTGCAAAGTGATTGTTGATCACTGTACAACTCCAAATTCAGCTTATCCTTTCAGTAATGAAAATATGGAAAATACAGATTGTCAGAGCAGAATTGGCAAAACAGATGTATCCATTCAAAATAAAACATGTCCTCAAGTCTCGGTCATAAGTAGACAAGAGAATCTCATTAATGATAATTCTGAGCTTATGCCAGCCTCGAACATTGCTGCTAATTTAAGCCGAGATGAAAGAAACAAGCCCTCTGCTTGCACAAACCTTTTGGAAACCTCTTACATGCAGCAAGAGAAGTTAAGTGACTCTGTTTCTTGTCAACAAATCTTTAATGAGCAACTACTGTCTACTTCATCTTACAAATGTGGAACAGGCAATATGACCAACTCTGAGTATATTCATAATAACAGAATATGCTGGAGTGATAAAGAACAAATTATCA
Organism: Ptychadena robeensis; assembly: GCA_036250615.1. Classification (NCBI taxonomy): domain Eukaryota; kingdom Metazoa; phylum Chordata; class Amphibia; order Anura; family Ptychadenidae; genus Ptychadena; species Ptychadena robeensis. The sequence goes on along the minus strand of CM070036.1, from coordinate 40,530,768 downwards.
ATGACAAAGTAGTTATCAACCATTTAAATACACAAAAGCACATGGAGTATTGTGAGGACAACATTGTTATCAATATAAAAAGTGAACCAGGAAGTTACCCACACGTTTCAAAGGTTCATACACGTTCCCCTGTTACAAACAGTATTCCCATCAAATCTGAAGCTTCTGACTCCACTAAGTGCTTTGGAATGGAAATGAACGTTTTTTCAGGTCACGCTGCACACCAGTCATCTGACTTGGATTTAGGTTTGTCATCATCCAAAACTCCTATTGGGGTTTCCAGAGAAGAACCGCTGTCCTTAACAACAGATGGTTTGAAAAGAGTAACAAATGTAGGAAATGCAAACTGCAGACTATCATCTGTGGAAGCAAACAACCCATTAGTAACACAGCTCCTCCAAGGCAACCTACCTTTGGAAAAGGTTCTCCCTCAACCCAGACTTGGGGCGAAACTCGAAATAAGTCGCCTCCCTATGCAGACTACCTCTGTGTATAAAACAGCATCAGAAAGATTGGCTTCTGAAAATCCTTGTTCGCCCACACCAGACAGCAAAGGATACCTGATGGGCAGTCTCAACCCTTTGCAAATAAGAAAGCGTGAAAATCATCCCAAGAAGAGAATGGCTCGGACTGTGGGGGAGCATGCACAGATTAAGTGCGAGTCTGGAAAGCTTTCCATGGACACTGATGCTAACTTATCATCGTGCATGATGGGTTCTAATATGAACTCTGTGAGCCAAGAGCAAGTATTTAAGCAGGAGTGGATGAACAAGCATGTAGTTCAATCTAGAATGGTTCATAGCCCGGAGATAAAGCAGCAGAAGAGGCCACTTCCATCTTGTAGCTTCCAACAAAGTTTATTTAATGCTGACAAAAATGGCAGCTATCATGGAGAAACTAGTACATTGCACAGGCAACATTACTACCAAATGTCCATGGCTCAGAGAGGATCAGGTCCCAATGTGTATGTGCCATCATCAGGTCCTGCCAAGGCCCAAAGCGGGAACAATGCATTTGCTTTCTCTAGACAACCTGAGGTGAAGGTTTTGGCTGAGGCTAATCCACCATCCCTTCCTTTTAGAATGGGCAATGCCTATTCACCGAACATTCACATTAAGGAAGGTGATGACTTAAGCAATGCCCCACAGACTCTGCAAAATAAATTCTTAGTCCATCCTTCCTTATCTAATTCCGAAGTCCCTTCTGATCAGAAGCAGCCGGCAGTAACCATGGAAACCACTAAAAGACTCAGTTGGCCTCAGCCTGCGAGCATCTGTAGCAATATCAAGTCGGAGCCCATCTCTTTTGAGGACGGGTTAAACAACAGCTGTGAACTGACCATGAAACAATCTTCCTATGAAGTCAAAGAACAGTTAAAAGCATTCGCCTTGAAAAATGCAGATTTTTCTTCCTATTTACTTTCTGAGCCACAAAAGCCTTTTTCTCAGCTTGCTGCACAGAAAACGCAGCAGCCGCAGCAGCAGTGTGGGAGTTATCCAGCAATTCACTTTGGTAGCACAAGCTTCAAAAGAGCAGCATCTGCGATAGAAAAATCTATGGGAATTTTAGGGAACAACTCTAAGCCTGTTTCTGGACTGAGCGGTCAGAACGCTCCCATGCCTGCACAAAAGTTTGCTGACAGCAGCAGTGCAGACGAACTGGAACTGAAGTGCTCTTGCAGACTGAAAGCCATGATTGTGTGTAAAGGCTGCGGAGCCTTTTGTCACGATGACTGCATAGGCCCTTCAAAATTATGTGTAGCGTGTTTAGTTGTTCGATAGAAACTGAATCTAAGATGGAGTTTCCCCTATACAGCCTACATGTCTATGCCACGAAAAAAAAAAGTAACAAATCTCCCGTTTCATGATATTCTGTTGCTTCATTTGAAAAGAGCATGAGTTCAGATGTTACATTTAATCTAGGTTTAACAGCGAAATTTCGGCAAGATAATTGATCTGCCCCCCCCCCCCCTTCCTTATAACTTATTCACTATTTGGATATTGAATTGTGTTATTAGTGGACTGTATCATGTAAAGCATTTTGATGTGTCAAGATTTTCATTGCAAAGCGCATGTTGTTTTTATTTGATTTGGGAACCACAGGTTTCCAACAGATCTCCAGTTTGGGATTTTCATGATTGCTCTGATTATTCAACCGATGAAAAGTATATTTGAGATAACTTGTTCCACCGGCTTTGCTTTCTCCCACATCAAGGTTGTGATTTTAATGAGGCCAGCTTTTCTGTGTGCGTCCCAGGGAGAGTTCCCTTTATGGGAATGAAGGATTAACAAACCCCACAGCTCGATTCTTCACAATATCAATTGCAATTCGAGACAAACACTACATAGTATTAGACTCTACATGTATTGCTTTAAATACATAGGAGTTTGACAAGCACCTAAAAATGTGATTAGTGTTTTTATGCAAAAAAATTATTAACATTCATTTCCAAAAGATGTTTCCTTTCCAATTACATTGAGTACATGATATAAAATGCAGTGTTGAAATATGGGGAGCACTGGAAGTTTCTGAAATATTCATTTGGTTTTACTAAAGAAGAGTGTTTCCATTACATTGAATGTCTTCTTAGGCTGGGTTTCCATTATGTGTCGGGACCCCCTTGGTGGGGATCCCGATGTAGCATATAGACATTGCCAGCTCGGCGGATGCTATGTTTACACATCCGCTGAGCAGGCAATGTCTATGTGCTACGTCGGAAACCCGCCAAGCAATACGCCTAGCGGAGGGGGTCCCTACGTATAATGGAAACAAGCCAAGCTAAGTTAATACAGTGGTTCCCAATTTAGGGGGCTGAAGGAGGGGAAAGCAGAAAGTTAACCATGGAGGAGCTAGAAGTAGAGTGCCTGTAATCTGTGTGTGGCTCTGTGTGTTTGTCTATGTGAATGATTGATGTTTCTGCATAAGTGTGGTGTGTTTCTCTTTGTGATGAGTGGTGAGTGTCTCTATTTGACTGATGAATGTTTCTGTATGACTGATGTGTGTATATATGATGTATGTCTCTGCATGATTGGTGTGAAAACCAAATAAAGTTGTAGGAGTTGTATTTCAAATGCAGTTTGAGGGCCATTTCACACTAGTAGTAGTATAGGATTCTGCAACGCTAGTGTGAAATGTCCCTCAATGCAAACCAGGGAGGGGGGGGGGCAATGTTCCTATCTAGAAAAGGGGGGCCCTTCAGGGAAAATTTGGGAACCACTGGTTTAGTACATAAGACAACATAATAGTCATCCAATGGTGTTAACAAAGAGTATCCTGATTTTTTACAATTTGGTTACACAATTATCTCTCACTTGGACAATGACATTTTACTGTATTGGAGGTGAAATAGGTAATGCATACCACTTTGCTTTATAATTGAATATATCTCATCCACTCGTTCTACATTATTAGTTCTGTTGGCATTCCTGACCTTTTGAAATGTGTGCTAAACATAAGTTCAAATGTAAAATCTCTGGGAATACCAGTGCATTCATTGATAGAACTTCAGTTATAGGTTCCTTGTTGTTGAAGCCTGTTATGAAGCAACTGTGGAAGTAAATGAAGAGAGTTCAATGAGCTGCCTGATGCAATGCTTGTAAATATCCCTTTTTTTTTTTTCTACTTTGCTGGAAATCTCTACAACTGGACTGTAATGTTGAGCAATGCTCGGTGTCACCTATTTAAATATTTCTGTTCTGTTTTTCAAGAACCATTGTTGCCAGTCTTGTTCGATCCCTTTTCTTTCTATTTTCCCTTAACAAGGTCCTGTCTTCTATAGACCATATTTACGTTTATGGTAACAAAATAGCCCTATTTTAAATGCAGTAAATATTTTCAAGGACAGGTTTTATTGCATTCTATTAATAATGCTTCACATTTTAAATGTGGTTTAAATGTCCTCCAGTCAACAGAATATTTTCCTAAATGTTAATGTGTGGGTTGGGATTTCTTTAAACAACAGTAGAAGAAAGTGTTAGAAAATGAATTTATTGCAAATTTGATTATCCTACATTTAAGTACAGAATATTATTTTTACCAAAAGCCTTAAAGAGTTAAGGTATGTAGCCAGATGGAGTCATTGGCACATGGCATGGCATGACGAGTCCATGGCGCCCAACCTGCTGTTTGCCTGCACTTTAGGGTGCATTACCACCACATTGGTGGTAACTCATTCTATTTATTTAAATGAAAAACATTTTTTGGGGGGTCCCTCTAACGCATACATTGATTTAATGACTACGGGGGACTCTGCCTTTAAAACTAAGCAGATCATTGTCAAGGCAGTAGATCTTGTCCAATTCAAATTAATGGGAAAGGTTGTGTTTGAGTTTTTTCCCCGCTGTTGGAGCGTGCTGAACACAGGGAATAAGACGAAGGCCCATAGCCTGCAGGTTTTTTTTTAGATACATAGTACAGGACCCCAGGTGCACCAGAATGATTAGAATATAAAAAACCTAAATTTGCCCATATAATCATATTTTTATAGGGAAAACAAATGTATTATCAACAATACGAAGTCCAGTTAAATGAGAAAAAACGAATCTTAATCCCCTAAGCTCAACATCTTCTTTAACAAATTAAATTTTTATTTTATTTTCCCAATTTGCATACATGTAATATTCTAGCTTGAAGTATTCTATTGAGGGATGATTAATGAGATGCATGAAATGTAATATTTACATGAAATTTTCATACAGGCCGAACCTGAACCAGTCAAACTGCAGTTGCTCTGCTTGATTGGCTTAGCTGCAATCTGCATGCTAATGTGCAACTTTGTGCATCTCATTAGCTCAAATTCTGTACTGCCATAATACAGAATCTTTTCAGTGTTCTGTTAGTGATAATCAGACAATTACGTATTCATGCTTTAGAAATGTTACAAGTTATTATAGCAAATGTAAAGTTGCACAAAGCCTGATAATTTTATTGTCCTACATTTCAACCATTTATAGAAAGTGTTAGGTGGGTGAAATGGCTATAAATGCACAGTACCCATATTTGTTTATCATTTCAGCTTTTTGTATCTCTTGCTATTCACTTTTAGTTTTTATCTGTTATACTTGTGACTACTTTACATACTCTTACAATCTTATCAAGAGCACTAGTCTGTTTCCATCAAGTAAGTGGCTGTTAAATAATGATTGGCTATTATCACTTGAATTTAACAGGTTACAATTGCTTTAAATTGTCCTTCAAGCTCTGCCTCTATTAATAGACATTTTTCATTTTTTTTCTAGTAAGCAATTCTGTAGGAGGTAAACAAATTTAAAATGATTCATAAAAATCAGTTAGGCAAACTCAATATAATGTAACTCATCCACTACTTTGGTCAACATTTTGGTATGTCTTCTATAGTCTATAGCCAATTATAACAGTAAGAGCTGTTTTGTGTTGTTACCCTTTGACCCAAAATTCTAGTTCAATACTAGTTCAATAGTTTCAAGTTCAGTGTGTACAAGAAATTATCAACATTCGGTACAATTGTGCGATCACTTAAAACCATTGACTCATTTCTGTGGGTAGCCATCCTCATCAGTACTGCAATGTAGACCTGGAGACACTTATGTACACTGCTACTGAAGCAAGATATAATTAGGGAAAACTTGGGAAATGAAAGGAGCATTTGCCAATCTTAGATCATTGAAGAAGTGCTAGCAAAGTATTATGTTCAATGTTTGGATAATGAATGAGCGGAAGAGCAGATGTACAGCTGAATTGCTCTCTGCTAGTACTTTGTATAAACATTTGTGTCCTTGTCATTTACCTGTTAAAGCTTAATAGGTTTACATAATGGTTGCTAATAATGCTTCTCCCTGTGTTGATCAGAAATTTAAGCCTCCTCCATTTCCTTACTGGACCATGCCCAGCATCATTTCCCCAGTGTTAATGACGCTGGGATGTACTTTTCATTAATAGGTTTTAACAATTTTTTTTATTCTTGTTTTTAACTATTCATATTAGCATTTCCTAGGGTGGTCTGCATGCGAATACAGCCCATCTAAGAATAACTTATCCTGACTGACTCCATGTATGCATAGCTCTTTTCAAACCTCATACCACTGCTTGATTTTAGGGTTAATGGCTCTTTTAAGGAATCACAAGCCGAAGTGCTGTGATAGTTTCAGGGAGCTTTGTATAGTATTCTGCAGGCCCATCCCAATGGCCATTTCCTTCAATGCATAGAAAGGTACAGAGACTTAGCATGATGTACTAAGTACTTTTTAAATGATTACAAATGAACACAGTGCAGGTGTTTTAAAAATGTATAAAACAACAGCTATTATTGTCAAACTGAAAGGCATTTTGTGTTATTGTCAAAAAGGTTGTCAAACTGAAGTGAATGAAATTAATTTCATTAGTAAAAAAAATAAATATAGGTGATCAGGAATTTCAAAATAAAATGATTCGGCCACCTTTTGAAAGGTTTCTTCTATTTCCGCTCATTGATAATAATTCATGTCTGAAAAATTATCTACAACGGATTTTTACAAAAGAAATGTATTAATTGATGACGTTCTATTATAAAAAGATGCTGTTGGATTATCATTTTAACCATGGTATAGTCAATAAAGATTAAGATAAGGGCAAAATAATATAAGAATATATATAAGAATATTCAATATTTACCTTTCAAAATATTTGACTTTTATAAATGTGCCATGTGTGTAGTTAAAATGGAGACAATGATTTTCCAAATGAGCAGATCTCAGAAATTCCACTTACACGGGCAGCACTATATTTACTATTGTGCAATGCTGACATCATGTGGTCATGTTGAATTGTGATACAAAAACTCTCCCTGAGGATAATGTCTATTGTGCAGAATGATACCTTGTCATGGTGTATGTCATGATGTCTTGAGCTAAGTACAATGCAGTAGCGATATATATATATAACAATATGATATATAAAAAGCTGCACTATTTAAATGTGTAAGGCCAACATCCCAAACAATAT
>CM070036.1:40508912-40523711 GCA_036250615.1 Ptychadena robeensis | reverse complement strand
GAAATCTAATCTCCTGTTAGAAGACCCATCTGGTTCCCTTCTCCAGTTGATTAACCATTACCTATATATAACAATATACTATATCGTCCAAGGCGCACTTGTACACAGAAAGCGAGAGCGGCCAATCACAGGTTAACCTATGCGAAATGTATCTCGGAGTGCTTTGTGAAGAACAAGATATAAAACATTTTCATTCCTTTAAAGTTACTGAACCCAATTATTTGAACAGGCATAAAAATCCTAAAACTCAATTTAGTGAATATCCATAATTTTGATAATTGTATAGAGTAACTATATGTAAAATATTATTACAGTAATGTTTACTTAAATATAATTTAGGAGAGGACACAAGCCCACGCTATAGCAGCTACTCTTTGTGTATGTACGTAGTCTCCTCTCAAATACTTCAGATTTGGGTCTATTCAGAGAGAGAAATAGATTATATATTTTCTGTGCTGAATTACAGATTATACTTTTATTAATATTTTCCTTTTGTTAGTGAACACTACATGATTTGATCTTGCTTTATTTATTTTTCTCTTTATTCAGAAAAGTTAGTGGTACCATGTGCTTTGCTGGCCTCAAAGGTTTCACCCAATATTATTTTTTTATTACACTATTGAACGAAGTTCTCGATCTCCGCTGTTTTTATTTCTCCTTTTACCATACATGGTTGTTACAGAACTTCCCATGCAATAATTTTGGCGTATATTGTTAATCTTTTCACACATTGTGTGCGTAGCTAATGTTTAAATATAATATGATCTGTTGTCTTTATATTTATTGACCATTGGAATGATATGAAGTGTACGTGATTTGGATATTGATAAATGTTTAAGAGTAAAGGGAACTAATCATTTCTGGGCTTGTACGAAAAGGTCCAAATTTTTTTTTTGTTTATTTTTGTTTGTGGTGCTTTTGTATGAACTTGATGTAATCAGATTGACTGCCTTTCTGTAACAATTCTGGCCTCATATCTCAAAAGAAAATGTATGCATTAGGTAACATGCATAAGACATGCTATTTAGTCTGTAAGCAATGTAAATTTCTTTTCACATGTATACATGATTTTCTACAAATTTGTTTCCAATAAATTAAAGTATACCTGTACACAGGGGAATATAGTACATCACTTGCTAAATCTTTGTCATGGATGTCAGCCTAAAATATTTATGTCACATGTTATGAGACCGCAAGATGGCTGCCTTTTCTTGTATGTGGATGGCAGGTATACTTTAAAGTTTTGGCTTGCCCTTGAATTTAAGTTGGCTGGATTATGATAATAAAATCAACCCAATGGCTCCTCATATCTCTTGGAATTGGTATTACTCAGAACGCAAAACATACTCTGGTGGTGAATCAGTCACAGTTATTCCAAAGTGACTGGTGATTGTCAGATTCATAATTTTGTAAATCTATATTTTAGAAAAGAAATACTGTTTTTGCAAAAATTATAATATTTACCCTTATTTAATTGGAACAAAATTCAAACAAAAAGGTCAAAAAGAATAGTACGGATTATATGTAGCCACATTCTATTTGCCCCTATGATTATTCATATACATTAGATTTTGTTATATTTGGTATTTAAAGAATTCATACTAATTACGGCATATTCAGGTTTTTAAACAGAATTATATCATTTATTTACTGCAGCATTAAAATTCCATCAGGACTTTTGTGATATTGGCTGACCCTGAGAGATATAACAAGTTAATGGGTTGCCCAAACCATTGGCATCTGCCTAAAATTCATGTATCAGTTTGTTTTAGTTGGCTTTCAACACATATGAGGTTGTATAGAAAATAAGCTGCTCATTTCCAACATATTGGGCTATATTTGTCCTACATCTATTAGTAAATGTATAGTAGAGTTTCTAAAATATCATTGTACTGTTTTTAAGTGTTTAATGCTTCAATTTGTTGCCATATTTCATGAATTTGTTTTGTACTGATGTAAAAAATGTTCGCGAACAGAAGTAACAGATGCGCCTTTTTCCCTCCTTACAGGGTTTTTGTTTTGTCTGTTTTGTCAGTATTTCTGAATGTTTACATGTTATCATGAATCTTTGCAAGGAGTATTCTATAATGGCAGGTTTCTGTCTATGGCTCCATACCGTAACTATTCTCTTTGCGTTGCTGGGCAATGCATTACCAGCCCTTCACTACATTTAAGCCTAATATTTATACGCATAAGGTTCATTCTCTTAAGAACTAGCATGTGATTGTCTGCTGGTTTCCCAAATCCTGTAAAGCCTTATTTCCATGATAGAGGTCAGAGATAAGGGGGTTCATCTGTATGTACCTTGGTAATGTTCTTAGCATGATATACCCCCTTTGTTTTCCTACCAAAGACACTAATCTTACACTACAGATACATATTAGTATTTCATTTAATCAGAAGAGGACAGAGCTCATTCCTCTCACAAAAGTCTCTTCTGACTAAACTTTCCTTGCGCAACTATTTGGCAACCTTATGGCGTAGTACACATACACATTTTATATTTAAAAAAATATTACAACAGTATTTTATTTTAGAATTCAGGGATCATGTATTTTAATTGGTGCTTTTTTGTTTTCTTTTTGCTTATGGTTTTCAGACATTGCCTGCAGTAATAACTGCCCACACAGTATCCCTAACTTATACTACCGGACATGTTCCCCTATTTTTTCATTCTACATCCTCCATCAAGTTTAAAAAACGTCTTCTACGTCATTTTATTCACAAGAAAATAAAGAAGTGAAAACATTAATAACTTTCTTGTATGTATTTTTTCATAAGAGTTTCTCAGGTAAGGTAAGCTGCTTTACTGTTGGGGGTGGATAAGAGTGCATACTCATTAGGTGTTAAGCTAGGGTGACACTTGAAATTTAGCACAGATGCATATGATGTCTCTTGATCACCAAGATGTTTTTACGCTTTGTTTAGAGTTCTACTAGTGATGCATTAAATTGATTGAACTTGCTTTGGAAAGAAATCTTGTTTACCTGGCCATACTGAGCCATTGAAGAACAATTGAAGAAGGGCTGGAATGAGAATATTGACAAAGAACCAGATTGTGCTCCATAGATCCTGTGAGGAAATAGGAAATATTAAGAACAACCATAACTGAAAAACCATAAAAATATCTAAATATCTAAACTGAAAAAAAAAACATTTACACATTACTTACCATTATGTAATCTTTTCTTAGGCAAACCGATCCATACATACATCAACTTTTGCTAGTTGATCAACATCGATCATTGCAAAACCAATTGATTCCTCTCCTATAAAAATATCTATTCACAGTCTGTAAAGATTGATGAAGGTGGTCTGGTGAGACAAAATCAAGATTGAACTGTTTTGTCTCAATTCTAAATATTATATCTGCGAGCTGGAAGCAGACACCGATCCCCTGGCCCTGCATGCATCTGAGGAGGGAGCCTGCATCATCCCTCCGTATAGGCAGACCAGCCAATCTTTCCGTGTTCACCTTGATGAGGACGTTATCTATGATGCCGAAGGGGTGGCAAAAAAAAAAAAACATTTACACTTTACTTACCATTATGTAATCTTTTCTTAGGCAAACCGATCCATACACACATCAACTTTTGCTAGTTGATCAACATCGATCATTGCAAAACCAATTGATTCCTCTCCTAAGGCCAGTGTGCATGCACCATAATGCGATCTGATGCAATTCAATGGAAACCTAGAAAACCTGTCAGATATTTGTATAATCTACTGGAATTTTATGTTTGATTTTCTATCACTTTTCGTTTATTAATGTAGGTAAAAAGGAATCAGTTTTCAAACAGAGATAAAATATAATGATGAATACCAATCTTTAGATGCTATGTTGGCAGAAAGAACAATGAAGGTAGATACATCTCTGATGTCTTGGGTTGCAAGTTATAGCAGGATACAAATTAAAGACAAGATACAGGATTTTTTTTCAAGGATGGTTTGCAGTCATTAGTCTGGTAGCTGAGCATGGTAAACAGTTGGGTCTCCCAACAATAGACAGTGACCCACAACACAAGGCAAAGTTGACCTTTTAGTGGATAGTATGGAAAAAAAGTATAGGCACTAGAGTAGTGGCCAAGTAGTTGCAGAACATGAAAACTTTTCTCAAAAAAAGATTTGTCTGCTTTCACACCTTAAAGGGTGTTAACATCTTAAACCGTGGTGGAGTGTATGGGTGTGTATAGGGGCAGCTCCCCTATATAAGCCCAGATGGTGCATGGCTGCCCTGCTTGTGAAAGCGTCAGTTTCCTGAACTACTGGGTTCCTCATACTAATCCGTTTGTGATCTCTGGAGTTAATATTGTGAATGACCCCTTTTTGCCTTACTATTCTTTGGATTAACCCCTGGATACCGTGTTTGGTTTGACTGATCTGTGTATGACTCCTGCTTGCTTTGGACTACTCCTCTGATTGTACTCACTCCCTAGGGGGTCCTTGGAGGGTTTCAACTGTCTCTGCTCTCAGGTGGGATACCTTGTGCATCAAAGTCCCGAACCAAATTCAGGTAGGTGTATCATGCCTCCCATTCAAGCGGGGGCTTGTCTATAGGTGAAGACCACAGCTGAGATTGGGTTGTCTGACCTGCCCCCTAGATCAGTGATCTCTCAGGGACCCTCACAGTTACATATATCTGCATTCAGTACATTACATTTGTGTGTATGTGTGACCCCAAAGTTATGTGAGTTATTGAACCTCGCCCACATTTTACAGCTCCTCCCCCAGGGTTCCCATAACATCTCAATATTTCTAGCAGTGTCTCTGTCTGCTTTCATTTACCTATCTAAAGATTCATCTTTCATGTATGCATGGTTATTGCAGCACACAGGAAGCACAACACACTAGTCCTTTTCTGGTACCTGTTAACCTGCCTGTATGACAGCAACAAAGGCAACACTATTGTGACACTAACAGATAGAATTACAGCTTGTAGTGAACATTTGCAATTAACACATACACTGTCAATGATTGTTATAAAACTGATGGCGTTCATGTCACTGGGAAGTAATAAGAATTACTGACCCTTGTAGATAACACTAGCAATTTAGTAAATGCAATGTCTGAAATGTGATGAGATGATAATAAGTAAGAGCAGCCTCTATGCATTGTCATTGTGACAAATGAAGGCTCTGAACATTCGGGTCTATTGCTTTAAGGAAATTATGTGAATGAATTCAGTATTTTGTAGAGTGGTGAAAAAATATACTGGTGCTTCGTAAACTAAAAAATATAATTATGAGTGCTATTTTAGTGCTGTTATATGAATGTGATGACTTGTATGACACAATGGGTATTTCTGCTAAATGGTGTAGAAGCACAGTATAAATGACTCCAATCTTCCTCAAAAACTACAGCTGCAATGTCAATGTGAAAGCTGGCTTGCCCCCCACCCCTTATGAACGGCATAGTCCTGAGTTGTCTGCTGGTTCCTTCAAGATCTCATGTCTCCAGCAATCCTTTACTTATGGGGAGAGATTCATGCTTGCAGTGTAATAAAACCCTTCAACCTTATAGGATGTGACTGTCCTCTGGCCATGCTGTGTGTGTGTATGTGTGTATATATATATACACACACACATAAACAAAGGAGCACACATGTATAAATATATAGTGACATCTTGGGTTTCTGGCACCAGGTGACACCAAACCTATTGACTCCACTGCGAATAATTGTAAAATATTGGGTACCACCTGGGTCTCCTGCCATAGTGTCCCTTTTCATTCAGTTGCAGACAGATAGTTGGAGCTGTTGTACCCTGTGTCTGTAAGAGCGAGACTCAAAAGAAATAGAAAGTGAGAGAAATTGATGGGGGGGGGGGCGGTAGGAGGGGTACTATGGGTTTGGTCACCAAACACCAATATCCCCCTTTTTTTTTTTTTGACACTTGATTCCTGATTTACCCTATGAGCTGGTCTGACCCACAATAGTAAAGGGATTTTCCGTTACCTTTATAGTAAAACTACACAATTTACCAAGTTGGATCCCTTAGGTGCACACATCTATCATACGACCTTATCCTGAACCCCACATTCACACTTTACCTATCCTTTCTACGCTCAGGTCTGCTATAGTAATCTGCATAATTCTAATACCATAATAAATGGATTTATGTTTTATGCCTGCCTGAGAATCCCTCCTCTACCCCATCCTGTTGATGGGTGTTGGGAAATTGTGGTGCAATATGCTTTAGTCTATTGGTTATATTCTAACTGGATGTTGGCAGACTAATTACTACAGCATTTAGATCAGTGGTGGGCAACTGAGTTGATGTGGAGGGCCACAAGTGCGGCGCTCGGCATCACTTAGGGGCCGCACAGAACATTTTTAATCTATACTGACTTGTATAAGCATGTTTTAATAAAAAGAGGAGAGCAGGCCCATCTAGAAGATATTGGTTTTAATTTTTAAATAACAAAACTTGTTTTAAATTATACTTCAAGCATTAGGGAGCACTGTAGTATGGTAATACACAGTTTGTGTCCTATATATCATCAAAGGTTATGTCCCTCATAGATATCATTAAAGCCATTGATTATATTGATGGGGCACATAACCATTGATTCAAAGGTTATGTGCCACAATATATATTATATGATCATTCTGAAGACTCATCAATGGGGGGTGTAGGGTCAGCAGACAGGTGAGTTCCTATGCCCTATGCATTAACAGTTAGCCGCAAGTGAAGGACTGAGGGGGCCGCCGAAGAACACCCAAAGGGCCGCTTGCTGCCCCAGGGCCTCAGGTTGGGCACCTGGGATATAGATCCTTATATCTAAGTGATGCTTTTGTTTATTGCTATTTCTTTACCCAGGGCCTCATATCCCAGAAATACCAGTTTCACACCCAAATTCAAGTTTGAATGATATCCAGAGTGATGCATTACCTCACCAGGATGAATCTAGCTCAGAGGGACCCCAACCATTTTCCTAGAGGAAACGTAACCTCCCTGGCATTATGCCCTAACATAGGAGAATCTTTTTGGGGAAGCCAATTAACCTGTCTTTGGAGTGTGGGAGGAAACCCACACAGACACAGGGAGAACATGCAAACTCCTTACAGAGAGTGCCTAGGCCAGGATTTTATTCAAGACCCTATTTCTGCATGGCCAGAGGGCTAACCAGCTGAGGCACTGTGCTGCCTGGTAATGTTTTTGGCCATCACTGCAGCATACATTGAATTAAATTATTGAGGTTGGATGCTGCTTTGCATTAGCAGGTGTATTCAGCACTTAATATGTTACAGTGTTTTGGGTTTGTTTATTTTTTTTGCAACTCATAACCTGTCAGTACATATTTTATAGTTTAACTTTCTTTTTTGCTTCCTATGCAGGAACTAGATAGTTCACAGTTTTCAACAAAAGTTAACCAACAGTCTGTGCAACAGATGTCTCACTTTTCCATGACAACTATGTAATTATAGACCTGAATTGTTATCGTAGTGTTCAGAAAAATCACTGTGTTCCTGCACACATCTAGGCATATGCGTGCTGTGTTTTAACTTGGAACTAGAAAACATTTAAATGTTAAAATCTAAAAGCTTTTATATTATCCAGATGCCTTGTAGAAGAACATCCCTAATTAACTGTAAATTGACTATTTCAGTTTATGGAATGAGTGCAGTGATGCTTAATATCTTTTAGATAGGAAATGTTTCCGTTTTCGCTTTCTGTAGCTCTCTATACATTACATGCTAACATTTTTCTAGCTAGAAATAGACCAGGATAAACACCACTGGCGCCAAACATGGCACATTTGCTTTGTAATAAACCTCTAATGTTGGTGTTTAAAACATGCTTGTAAGTACATGTATAAATGTGCACTAGGGCCTGTGGATTGGGGTGGAAACACTGCAAGACATTTATTAGCACAGACAGCACACAAGTGTCTTAATGTGTTTCTCGTTGCCACGCATATTAATAGGGTATTATGATTAAGCTCGGTAGTGCTTAGCGCATTAAGCGACTCATACTATTTGTGGTAATAACGTCTATCAGTGTTTTCACTACATCCACAGGGACCATTTTCCTTGTATGTCCTTGCTTTCCCAAAACTAGAGTAGCTAACAAGAGTGTGGTTAGTAGGTAATGTAATGTCCTGCTATTGGCTGGCTCACATCAATGTTGTGCGTTCTATCCAAAGCTCGGTATAACAGATAGGTGTGAACAGAACCTTAGTTGGGTTGAGATGCAGCACAGTGGATTGGTGTGAACCCGGCCTTCATGCGTCGTTCATTGCATGGAAAGGTATCACGCTACGCCAGTGGTTCCCAAACTTTCCTTGCAGGGCCCCCCTTTTCTATTTAGGATTCTAATCCAGCCCCCCCCCCCCCCTCCCTATTCAAACACATGTTATGAATGAGGGCCCGCACCCCCCTAGAATACCTTCCCGCCCCCCAGTTTGGGAACCACTGCGCTACGCAATGCATGACATCACGTGTCTATTGCTGTACCGCATTGATATGAACCCAACCTTAAAGGTAGGTGATACCTTCATGGCTCATTTCATTTGTAAACAAAGCATATGCGTACAGGAAACATTGATGAGCCGAAATAGACTGATGTTCATTGGACACCAGCTTCTCTTGTCTTTCTTGCATTCTTAAGTAGACCATGGTACAACAAATACATTATTTAAAATCATCACCCAGAGGAGAGGTTATACCGCATGATGGATGTGCACCTATAAGATGGTTCTTATGGTATATCCTCCTCATCAGCTCCTAGAAGGAGACCACAAGGCCAGCTTATGGCCTCCTTTCATTGTCCTAGAGGATGAGGTTTTGGTTGTCTTCAGCTGGGATGTATCATTGAAGAATTTAATATACCAGCCATATTCATTTATATGGACGCCGCACTTTACCCCACATGATGCACAGAGGTGGGCAGCAGTGTCATTCTGTTGTTTGTTGGGGCACCATTCACCCCAAAGCATAGTGAAGACATACCATGCATTAGGTGCGGTGCGACAGAGGTAAAAGGTGCAGCCGTTTATTGTCAGACGCTGAAGTGCGGTAGGTAGGATATTCTAATGCAGTACATTGTATATATTGGTAGATTTTCCTACCCCAAAGATGAAGTCAGCTGAGCCTGTGTATGATGATATGTAAGCTGTGTCCACACAGGCTACAAAAGGGTGTTACCAGGATGATGTTCATTGGACTCCAGCTTCTCTTATGTTTTCTTACAGTGGCCACCAAGGGACTTGTTTGTCCAGTCCATGTGCTAATGTCTTTGTGTCTTTCTGAGGGTTGGCTCATGAATATAAGTCACATGAGGGCAATGCGAGCTGATTGCGGTTATAAGTTAGAAGAAAAGTATGGGTCACCCTCCGCTACAACCTGCTAGGTCACACAGGAGGGAGCTGGGATGACCTTTGCTCACATCTCATAAGGTAAGTGTGCGCTTAAGTGTCCCCTGAAATAAGTAATGGTTATATGGTTATACCATTATGACGCACATAGTCACATTAATGTGAAGTTAGTTGTCCGCTATCTTCAACAAACATTAACCAAACATTCCCCTATCCTTCCACGTATCCTCCCATCCAACTGTTAGGTTTTCCCCGCAGAACCTGGATTGGCGCGGGGGTACCAGGAGCAGGGATGCCACCCAAGGGTCTTCTCCCAGATGCCCCCATAATGGGAGATAGGGCAAGGAATCCCTTGAGGGGACCATGTGACTTTTCCCGTCACTCGGGTGGCAAGGTCTGCTTCCCTGGCAAAAACCCTCAGGTTGAGGTGGTCGGACAGGTGTTTCCTTTAAGGGGAGGTTGTCGGTAGGAGGTTAGTAGGGTTAGTCAGAGGGTCCCAGAGCAGAGGGTCGAGGAGTGTGGCGATCGAAGAGTAAACGTTGGTACAAGCGTATAGGTTCGAGGCAGGCGGGCAGACAATACAAAAGATCAGTAGGGACAGGCGCTGGGTCAGAGGCAGGCGGCGCAGACAGTAAGGACCGCAGTTCCAATCATCAAGAGAGAGGTCGGGAGTCAGGAGGTCTCAAGACGTCGTTGGTCGGGTGGACGAACAGCAGGGTCGGGTACCAGGGAGATCAAGCCAGAATAAGCAAACACTGTCATTCACAAGGAAGCAGTGACAAGCTGTAATACACCAGTCAAGACTTGTGGGACTGGCAAGGCTTTTTGTATAGGGAGCGTCTACTCCAGGGCCGCACCAGATGGGACGGTGGCCCACGCCCTGGAGCACTCCTACTGTCCGATCCCTCCCTATAAAGCTGGGCGAGGGCTCGCGCACGCGGACGCGCACAGGCACGCGCAACAGGCGCAACAATGCAGCCGCGACGAGGAACAGGCGCGCGCATGCGTCAGACGCGCGCGAAGCCACTGTTACCTGGGACTGCCTGAGTAGTAGGTGAAACCGGGAAGATACCCCCGCCAGGGCCTTGAGTGTCCCCAGTGAACCAGTCGCAGAATGAGGGTCCCAGACAAGAAGTGCTGCAGAGGTGAGAGTAGGTGTACCGGCTCAGCCGGATAGGGGGAGCAAGCCCGATTGGAAGGTGGCAAGGACCTCCTGACACCAAACCAAACACTGAACTACCTAACCCCTCCACCTCTACTGTGTGTTAGTCAGAGTGGGTTTGTGTGTTAGGTCAGTCAGTGCCGTGGGCCCGAACGAGAAGACGAATGTACGCCGACCCCGACCGCGACGCCGCAAGGGGTCGCGACCCCGAAAGAAGCGAAGGTAAGGAATGTAAGGTAAAGTTCTAACTAAAGCCTACAATGCTCTCATTGATTTTTTATACTGGGCACTGGGGCCCATTTTTGATTGGGTCCGTTGGAATGGCAGGTAGAGCTTTGAGGATGTAAATAATAAAGGAAAATACATAAAAAAAGTGCATAAATAACTCAGAGAGGGAACATGTGCAAAATTCTTTGGGTTCATTAAGTGTGTTGTGTCTTTCCATGGTAAACTGTCAAACTTTAAAGGTGAAAACTAGTTGATTCAGATTTTGTAAAGTTAATGTTAATAGACACATTACCATGCATATCTTATGTGCTGGAAGCAGAAGTGATATATAATTATGGGTCATCCCGATCTCCATGCCTGTCTAGATTTGAAACAAGCCGGAGCTGGGGATGCACCTCTGCTCACATTTCCATAAGGGGTACTACGTGGTTGCTGTTGTAACCAGTTTCCTTGTCCCCCGAAAAAGTTATGGTTATTACAGACGCACGATAGTCACAGTAATGTGAAGGTTGTGAAGTTAGTGTGTTCAGACGAATCTCTTCAACAAATCTTTAAACCAAAACATTTACCACCTTACCGTGTAGCCACCACACCCACACACTGACCTACCTTACCTCCACTGCTGGTGTCTTATGGAGAGGGGGGGTTTGTTCAGAGTCAGCTCAGGGGGCGAAGATAATGGAATGGAAGGTTAAAGTTACACAGTCTTTCAGTCTTACGCCATCTCCCCAATTAATTAATTATATTGACTTCGATAATGTTTGAGACAAATATCTTCTAATAACTTGAGTTATTGCAAACCCACACCCCAGGATGGGGACGTAAAGGTCACAATACTGGAAAGATCATAATTTTTATCTAAGCGCCATCTTGATGTGAAGCCCTCAACGCTGAATGGGCATGTACCAGTCACAATACTGTAAGGATTGGTATTTACATATAAGAGCCATTGTGATCTAGCTGAGTGATACCCAGTACCAGCATGAACCTGAGGAGGAGATAAGTTCCTCAGCTTGGAATATGGATCATAGGCCATGGAAGGCCGGTTGAGATAGAAAGGGAACAAAATTACCAGGAGCTTTATAGCATAATACACAATGATCACCACTGTGGATAGGTAGGTGTCCACGTCCTGTCCTCCTTTATAACAGTTGGAATAAGTGAATGGCCATAGATTGATGAGAAGATCCAACACCTGAAGAACTATGACATATCGGTGGTATCCTTTGGCCAGTCTACGTGTTTCAGGCATGAAATCCAATAGGAGGTAAAGACTGAAGATTATTATCACAACATTGTAGAGCGTGTTCATCTCAGACAGCATGGAGCAGAAACTTATGTGGCATTTTTCAAGGTGAAGAAAGTGTTTCTCGATCATCTGATGCATTCTAGCCTGTATTTCAGCTTCCCGGTCTATATATTCCCTGTAATTGTCTTCTGGAAGTGGTTGTGATTGGTACATGAATATACTCATGAGGCCAATCAGAGCAACACACAGCGCCTCCATGATGTTATCCGGCAATGGAGTCCAAGCACTAAAGGTCAAAGTACAGAAACTGACAGTTATTATCAAAGTCTACAGCGGATCAATAGAAAGCTACACTTGCGGATCAATGGAAGGCTGGATATGAACATTTTACATAGTTTAGCCCCCTACATTGTATATCAGTGTGTTATGTGATTGTATATTGTGTTTCTACCCTTAGATCATTCACCATTCTGTACACAGGAGATTTCCCTTCTCTTCTCCTTTCTTAACAGGAAATCATTCTTTCAATACCTCTATTTTCCCATAGGCCTCGATGTCTTCCTCCCTTCTACATGCTGGGCCCTCCAGGGTTGTTGGGGTAATTGGGGCAGTATGGCTTCTGGGTTTATCATTATCGTTTCTGGTGGGATTGTCGCTGTCCACACATAATATTGGTCTGTAGCCCACAATTGATTGTCACTGGTGGTCATTACAAGAACAACAGTTATCTTGTCTAAAGATTCATCTGTCAAGGGGCTGGTCACTTTACCTCCATCTTCTGTTTATTCATTGCAAGCATGGATGGTAGACAATATGTCTGCTCCCAGTAAGATGACTGGAGCCACACGGCTGTGATCCTGGTATCTCATAGTTTTATATGTGTCCAACGTAATCTACACCCTTACCCTCCTCTCATATACTTTACTAATTAGATCCCTGCTGATGTCTCTGTGTCTTTTTGAGAGTTGGCTCATAAATATAAGACACATGTAAGACACATGTGGGCAATCCGATATGAATGCGTTTTAAGGTCATAAGATGTAAATTATGGGTCACCCCTGTTACATCCTGTTAGGTCACGCAAGTGAGAGCTTTTGTGGCCTAGCTAGTGAAAGCTTGACGGTACACAGCGCATCCAATAGCGGACGTAAGAGTTAAATCTGACAAGAGAAAAGCACTGTTTGACTACTTAGGTGTGAGATGTGGGGGTTCAAACGGTGTTGTACTGTGAGAGTTACATATAACACAAAGCCATCAGGAACAGGGAGGTCCATCTGCAGCAGAACCTACCATGCAGGGTGCTAACGCAGAGGACAGTGAGGAAGACCACCCTACATATGGGGTGAGTACCATCTCCTGGTACTCATCAGAGTAGCTCACTAAAAGCATTATGTGCACTCCTAGGTAGACATCCTTTGGAGCCCCCAGTCTGATTGCAGCCCTAATGGGGGGGATTACTTATGTCTTGTCGTAAAACTACATTCCTTATGACCTTTGTCTCAGTGATCAGGATTTCACAGCTGGAAGTTTGGAATTAAAACTTTTCTTTAATAAACAAGAATTCTTGAGCGTTCTAAAAGAAAAGATGAAAAAAAGTTTGGCCAAAAAAAAAGGGGGAAGTGAAGTGGATAAGTCAATAAAATGTAAGTGACCTCTCCTCTCCACTTCCCCCAATTGTATTGAATTGATTTTTGGATTTAAATTAGTTTTTATACACAAAGTAAATGTTGTTGATTGGTGCCCCGTTCGCACCTATCTACACGTGCTGCGTGTCCGTTCTATCCAACGCTCGGCATAACAGATAGGTGTGAACGTAACCTAAATTGTGCTGAGGTGCAGCACAGTGGCTAAGTGTGAACGCGGCCTTCGTGCAGCCCATTTTAGTGTGGTATGCATGGAAAGGTTTCACGCCAGTGGCGTAGGAACCACAATAGCAGCCATAGCACTGCTATGGGACCCATAGCCACAAAGGGGCCCGATCCTGGATGCCTGTTCCCTTTTTTTTATTTCTGTCCGGGCCCCTGCCCCTCCATCGTGCCCCCCAGCCTGCGGGGCTGAAGTCGGAGTCAAGCAGGTGAAATGGGACTACTTTTTTCCCCTGCATGGTCCCGACAATAATTTCATAGTTCCGGCAGGCCCCTTCACCTCTCACTAACCAACTGCAGAGGGGGAGTGGATGTCTCCTCAGGAGCAGGAAAAGAGTTCTGTGAGGAACAGAGCCTGCAGTGAGGAGGTCTTTGAGTAACTATCTATAAGGGGGGGGGGGGGCCTCTGGCTGGCCTACAATGGGTCTCTCTAGCTCTCTAGGCCGTAGGGCGGTTGTGGAGCGCTTGGTAGGGGGGACAATCTGGCTTACTACGTGGGGGGGCTCACTACCTTACTACTGCTATAGGGGGTTTCAAATAAGGGGTTGTTCCATCTCAACACTGCTAACATGGTGGGGGCTAATTCTACCTTTATTTGGTGTCGGGGGGTCTCTCGGACATCTCTTTCTGGGGACCTACATAGTGTCCCTCTCTACTCTAAGCTCTCTACTATAAGGGGGGCTCTGGTTACTATTTTTAGAGAGGGCTCTCTGGCTGCCTACAAGTAGTCTCTCTCTCGCTCTCTCAAAATCTACCTATAAGTGGTGGGGGGGGGGGGCATGGGCTACTACAAAGAGGTCCTCTCTGGCTCCTACCATAAGGGGGTAGGGTCACTGGCTGGCTAGTTTGTTTTTTTTTTTTTTTTTTTTTGGGGGGGGTGCTCTGGCTACCTACAGGGGTCTCTTTGGATGGATCTCTACCTATACGGGGGGGGGGGGGGGATGGGATACGGGGGGGGAGATAAGGGGTGCATCTGGCTA
>CM070036.1:40458524-40485217 GCA_036250615.1 Ptychadena robeensis | reverse complement strand
AGCGCAGGATGGCCACGTCTGAGTAAAACCCGGACCGGCCGCCGTAGGGGAGAGGGATGGCTCGGATCGCTACACTTGAACAGTGCAAACAAGGTAATTATTTGTTCAAGCATTAGGTTGCTGTTTCAGATATTTTGGAAACATGTAATGTGTAGCAAAACAACACACCATTCACACTGTTTTCTAGAAATGCCACCTTTCAAGTGCCTGAAAAGCACAGCAGCCTTGAAATGCGACATATAGTGCCCGCGGTCACTTTTCGGCCCGAAAGGGATAACATGGAATTGTCCTCACACTGAATTCTAGCGCCTGTTTTTTCATGATTCCTCTAGAAATTGGGAATAAGGATTCCACCGCCCATGTATGTATAAGACTTGAGATTTTTGTTGCCGAACAATCGTTCATGACCATTTCCAGATTAGAGAATGAGCACTACAACATCCTATGGGAAATGCATACCTGTCAAGTATCCCGGGATACTTTTACATGTAAGTTTCCCAGCCAAATCCAGATTTCATGAAATCATAGATTTTTCCCAGGTTGACTAAGGAGGGAGGGAAGGTAAACGTTTCGATACCGGAAGTGATGGATGTGACGTCACTTCCGGTATTTGGAATGCAGAAGAATCACTCCACCTCCATACTTGCTTGTTCTGAATACTGCAAGTAAGGGAAAGCGTGACAGGTATGGTGGAAGGGCATATTGTTGCCCCCTCTCACATAGGAAACAGCAAGTGATGGGTGTTCAGCAATCCATCCTGTTCCCCTTGTTAAAGCGGGATTGATTGATTCCGCTCAAAGGAAGGCATACATTTCTTAATAGATTAATCTATTTCTTAATAGATTAGAGCACAATCAAGCTCTGCCAGCGCGCACGGTGCTCAAATGTACTCGAGTCTAATTAGAAATCTAATCGTATATGCCCAGCTTTACTCCCCCTTGGCTTATACTTGAGTATATAGAGTAGATATTATTTATCGTTTGTACAAACCTTGATTGTATGTGCGATGTGTCTAGTTATGTGATCTACAGTCTGTGATATAAGCAATACCTTCTGGCTATATACCTGATCAGTGCCTGAAGCTGGGGCTATGTAATCACCTTTATACTTATACATAAGGAAAAATATTTAACTCCTCGTTAACAACTGCCTCAGCTGAAATCAATGTATTGCAAATGAAAGAACTATGAACCAGGAATTGTCTTTCTAAAAGGCTATTAAAATCATCCATGCAGCTCCATCGCCTGATAGCAGCAAGTTGTTTTTAAGTCTTCCCACCAACACATCACCCAGGGAAGTAGCCGGCATCTGTGTAGATTTAATAGCCATTACGTGGGCAATAAGCAGAATCACAGACTATGTGACTGCGCTATGCGTTGCTCAATATATTCTAAGTGAAATGTAATTCCTCGGTACACCTTGGGTCACATGTAACACTCATTCCAACCATGACAAAATTCTTTTTCCTACCAATTAACCTTCTGACGTTCTTTTACAGCAATTGACGTTGTACATAATTTAAAGCTTTTTTTCCACCGAAGCAGCCTTGTAAAAAGAAGTCTTTTGATGTTATTCCTGAATAGAACACTTGAAAACAAATGTTCTTCAACACTTTACTCTGGCTGTATTTTCCCTGTAAATTGTATAGTACACTAAATCCTATTATTTACTGAGATATTCTTAGTGTATGAAGGTATAGAGAAGATGTACAATACAGACTTTACTAGGTGTGAGATGGTAGAGAAGAAATATAAAGTTACAAATGGTTATTTGATGTAAAAGTGGATCACTGATATGGATTCAATGTTGTAACATAAAATGCTGTGATTGTACCAAGTTCAATGACTCCTCGTGACAAATTTTCACCTACACTTCATTGGCTCAAAAAATATTCATTTGTCAGGAGTTACTTCATTTTGTATATGATCCCTGTGATCTAGAACACAAATGTTTGTCTGTGTGTAGTGTATTGTCTAGTCTGTATTCATGTATGCTTATTACCGGTAGTATGCTAAAGAGAATGTGTATCATTTTTCCACATCTTTTATTATAAACAGGAAATGTAAAGTAATATATTGAGACCACCTTTACAACAATGTGCCCAATGTCCCAATGTGGATAACTGGACAGAAAGGGCAGACACATTTCATCCAATGAGCCAGTTCATTCCTGCCTGGTGTGGTTTTCGGAATAAGGTTTATATGCATTTTCTAGCCATAAAGGTTTTAAGGCTCGCAATTAGGTCCAAATAGCCCCCATTCATACTAGTGCACTGTGGTAACTAGATATGGTCTAGCTTAGACATGAGCAAACTAAGGCCCCGGGGCCCGATCCGTCCCATTTAACTTTCTTTCAGGCCCTTTGTCACCTTGTTGAAAAGACACTCTGGCTCCCCTCCACTCATTTAATTTTATTGCAAAGAGCATACATAATGCGTATGTGTGTACATGAGTGCATAGGTGTCCATGGGGACGATGCAATGGTGTGATCATGTGAAGGCTTGTGCGCTCCCGCCGATGCAAACAGCAGTGGGGAATCTGCTCAGCAAATGTGTCGGCGCAGGTTTTGATTCCCTCCTCTGGACTTATGTCCAGCATAGGGACTAGCAGTGGACACAAGCCTTCAAGTGTCACTTTCGCATTCCAAATACCTGAATTGGCATTCCGCTTCTGGCACGATCAGGTAAGTGTAATGTCCCTTCTCTCCTATTGTCCCACCCCGCTTGTGCAAATGATGTGCAGGATGGGAAGTCAGAAGGGGATAGAAACACCATTGGTTAGGATGGAGGGGGAGTTACTCTTCCTCCTAAATTCTGTGACCCATGTGAAATGGTCGCCCGACCCCCGAGGGGGTCCCGACCAGCAGGTTGAGAACCATTGATCTAAGGTTGCGTTCAGATTATTAGTTGGGAAAGCAGTTGCTGAACACTGTAATCTATGATTGTAATGCAGCTTTTCCATTAAGCACCCCCAATCTTTTACTAAATTCACATTGCAACCACACTGCACACGAACCGCCAAACACACAAACATAGAGCTTCTAGGTTCTGACATTGGTGACACATAATACATCCTGTCAACCACACGCCTTAACATAGCCTTTTACACCATATGCCAAATGTTAGTCTCTAATGGTGGATCAGGTAAGTATAAGATTATGCTTTAGCCCCCAACATACACAGTAAACTAAGACACTGTTTTACACATAAATCGATTTATTTATCCAAACAAAAACAGAGGAAATGTCAGCCCTCAATTCCAAATCTGTTTTCTTTTTTTGTCTTTTTTTTTTTTTTGTCGCTGAAATTTGTGGATCTGGCTCCACAACTTAAAGTTGTTTTGTGTAATAATAATGTACAATATATTAAAAATATTCATAATTCAATAGTTTTTCACATTATATTTCACAAACAGTATCACAAAAGTTTCTTTTTAAGTAAGCAACAATAAATCTAGAAACACTCAAAAAAGCATAGCAATGCCCACAGGTACGAGAAAAAAGTGCACATTACCTAGTCACAATCACAGTCAGTCTATATAAAACAGGTATGTTTATGTACAAAATATCACTGATGCCTTAAACTCATTGTCAAAAATCGAATTACATTTTTACATGAAATAAGGCAAATTCAGGAATGCACAAGGGACATGATATTTAACAAAAGCTAAACAACTAAACAGATATACTGTGCAAAGAACAAAAGTACTTTCTACCGCTAAGTGAAAATTATGATTCAGTGCACAAAGAAACACTAAGAACATGTAGACCACATTGTAAAATAATTAGAGAGGTTGGAAATTTTGTACAGATTTCAGTCTGGTGGGAGGTCATGATGCACATTTTGGGTGTGAGAGGTATCCAATTTTCATCCCTATTACAGCTTCTGGCCATGTAAGTAAAGAGCTGGCGAAAGGGTAGAGCTGCTGAGGTCAATGTCTTCACCATAAGCTCAAATTATACCTTACGTAGGCCAAGTCGGGTTTTCTGGTTTGTTCTGGCCCTGAAACAATACCTTCCCCTGTGTGTACAGCAAGGTATTACAAAGTATTATGTTTACAAAGTAAACTTTCAACAACTTTCAACAAAGTGGCGGGTTTACAAAAGGTTTAAACCCTAAACATAAACTAATTGAATTTAAAGACTTCTGACGTTAACCTGAATTTAAAAGTTATAGATCCCCTGCAATAATTGGAGTGTTTTTCCTTTTCTTTTGAGTCAAATATTGGAACACAGTTTTTTAGGAAACCATATTTTGCTGTTTATAAAACTATTTATTTTTATTTTACAAAAAAAAGCCTGTTTTTCTTTTCGAATGCATGGTAGTGATGATGTAATTTTTCATATGTATTTGATAGTTGTAACGAGAGGTTGTTACACAGAAGGGATCTGAAACCTAATGTTTAAGGGACCAATTTGAAAGCTCCTATATGCGATATGCATTTTAATGAGGGAATGTTGGAGAGATGGATTGTAATGTTGAATTATATAAATTGTAATAATAAAAAAATTGGTTACTCTTGTGTTACAGTCTAATCATTTAATTAAATCCATAGGTATACTCTAAACCAATGGTGGGCAACTGAGTTGATATGGAGGGCCACAAGTCTCGGCATCACTAAAGGGCCGCACATAACATTTTCAATCTATACTGACTTGTATAAGCATTTTCTAATGAACAAAAATTACAGCAGGCAGCATAGCTAGAAGACATTAGTTTTCATTTTTTAAATAACAACAAATTATACTTCAAGCATTTAGGAACACTGTAGTATGGTAATGCACATTTTGTGTCATATACATCATCAAAGGTTATGTGCCTCATAGATGTCATCAAAGCCATTGATTATATTGATGGGACACCTAACCTTCGATTCGGCAGACAGGTGAGTTCCTATGCATTGATAGTTAGGTTTTGGGGGCTGCAAGTGGAGGACTGAGGGGGCGCCGAAGAACGCCCAAAGGGCCGCAGGTTGGGCACCTGGGCTTTAACCCTCTGAGCGTTTGCCACGTGGCACGGTTTTTTTATAACCGTGCCACGGGCAATCGCGGCGGAGCACAATGTGCTCCGCCGTGATTGCCAGCTCAGCTCAGGGATGTAAACAAAAGTCCGGCGTCGCTGGAGACGCCGGACTTCTGCTGAAGAAAGGCGACGCCCCTCCAGTTTGACGGAGGTCTATGGCGCCGCCTACCCCCGCCCCCTTCGCGTCACCGGTGACGCGATCGGGGGCGGACCCGGAAGCATCGGCATACATGCCGATGCTCCCGACCGCCGTCAGAAGACGGCGAGACCTCGGGCGTTCCTCCGGCTAACTCGGGGAGAACGCTGAGAAGGTTAAACTAATTTCTAATGTGCAGTGGTAGTCCATAAACAGAGACTATGTGAAGGGTAAGAAAGATGGGATTACTGTGCACTAGTAGTTATTTGTTGAACATGAGATAAAATTAAGTTAAATAAAGTTTAGGTTAGCTTTAAAGCTTTGTAGAAGCTTAAATACAAACCTGTGTTGAGGTATTTTTGTGCGTGATTTTAAAAACAAACATACACAGCAATTTATCTATTTATTGCACAACAATCTAACACAAGGAATGATCACTCAGAAAAGATATTTTTGGGAGATCACTGTTGCAGAAAACAAAAATCCTGAGGGTTGGAAATTCACCATCAGATTCTCCAGTGTTCTTTTCTAAGTGTGCAGATATATGTTGTGAATAACTGCATATAGGGCAGGGGTTCCCAAACTGCGGGGCGCAAAGGTATTCCAGGGGGGGAGCTGGCCCTCATTTTTAACCTATGTTTCAATAGGGAGGGGGCTCGATAATGTTCCTAAATAGAAAAGGGGGCCCTTCAAGGAAAGTTTGGGAACCACTGATATAGGGAGTCTCCCCTACACACATAACCAATTTTAAGTATATAAGTGATAAAAATAATTCTCAGGTTTTATATGATATGTGGCTGGCCAGCTCCAGACTCAGCTGAGCCCATCTGGCCTTACAGACTTTTCCAGGGTCCATAGGGAGGTGAAGGGGGGTACCTCCCCCACCCAACGTGCCATTAATTATACCTTCTTCGTATACAATGAAAAATACACACCAGAGTGCAAATTATCAGATTGTCACTGCAACCTCTTAAGTATTCAGTCATCAATATCCAACCTCAGCGAGAAGGACTTGTACAGGTAAAAGCAGCATTCATCGCCTGGTGATGACAGAGCAGAACCATACATTCCCTCGGTTGTGCCACCTACAGAGAGCTTGCAATGTGTTGGCAGACTTCATATCCCCATAGTACCCAGACAGACAGCAGTGCCAGGGGATTCTGGCTATAAGTACGTTCCAATATTGAGAAAGAATACTCCAGACTACAATCTACCTTAAAATAATTTTCTTTTTAAATAATATTTGTAAACATAGATAATGATTTTGATTTGTAACATTGTCCTTAATGTGAAGCTCTGGCCGCTTTTGTGCTCACAATAAAAGAGCTTTCAGAGTCCTTCTGTCATATTTGAAGCTGCATGAATGGCTGAGACCCTTCTTAATGCAGGATGGTGCTGATGCTACAGAATACATCCCTCTAAGCACAGACCCTTGTATTACTTTATGAAGCACTGCCATCTCCAAAGAATCAGTCCTGCAAAGCTCTGTCTTCTCCTAAACCTATACAGAGGAGACATTTACTATGCAGCACACATCAGGAAAAAATCCCTTGCACACTTGTATATAACCTGCCAACATTTCTCAGCTACAATATATAAAAGTTGGTAAGTCTCTACTGTGATGACCCCAAACTCAACCAATCACACTTATATTTGTATTAAACCACACCCATTATATTTCCAAACCTTGGCTCTTCTTTGGTCCTGATCTCAGGACTCTTGGGAGGTACAGTACGCGTTTGTTTTTCTGGATAAGTATCTAATCTACAGGATATGAGTTTATGAGGTACCATAAAATAGATGTGTGGCTTTCACAGGTAAACACAGTAATCACTCTTCATTACCTACTCTCTATATGCCAGTGTCAGTGCCCCTTCTCTGTCGGCACTTAAACCCAGAATCACTCAAACTAAAATAACTTATGAAGAAAATATGACTTGGAAAATGGCTTTTTGGACCCGCATTGAGGTAAGCGTTCCTCAATCCCATCACCCTTAGTGGATATTTGCAAGGCGCTGACAACGCCCGCTGTGCGTTCTTAGCAATCGGTAACTACTGGGCTGTAAGAAAGGGCAATCGAAAATATTATTTCATAGGGAATGTGGAAAGATCTTTGTCATATAAATTAAAACATCTGCATGAAAAATGACCATATAAAAATCACATTGTTTAAAAAATATGCAATCCTTCATTGAAATTTTCTAGTGTGAGCCTAGGTTGGCATTTCACGTCCTGCCATCTCGTTGTGTAGCTTCGGATCCAGAGTCAGTAGAACATTCCAGAAATATTGCACTTGGAAATAATTGAACATCTTAGTGTCTTCCATTTGCTCCACTGTTTTGCATGACTTAATGAGCTACAGCCACATATGCAATATTTAAACCGACACACTGAGAACAAAAAAGCTGGACACATCAAAGACCTTTTGGAATGTCAGAGGTCTTGAGTTCACCGGCAGCACCTGAACATCACTTCATGGACTGAAAACAGTGTGGCATTATGGTAACTTACTCTTCTACTCATCAGTGCGGTAACCAAATGGCTCCACTCTGGCATATACACTGTCATTAGTGGAATTCCGGGACTTATCCACACCAGGGAAGAGGTTGTGTGACTCAGTTCTGCTGTAAGATGAGGTTTTCTAGTTCATCTGCTGAACGTAACAAAAATGCGGCAGATTCCCGGTAACCGGCCACCAGCTGCCTGACGGCGGTCATTTCTGTAGTATTTAGCTGAGGTCTGGAGCTTGTGTTACTGGATGAGGTGGAGGTAGTTGCTAACTGCCTCTTCATGCTCAGATCTGTCGGCCCTGTGAAAAAGCAAATCAGAATTTAATGTGTGGTAATATAGCCGCCGAGTCTCTTCCATGGCTCTATTGTGCGGCCAAGCACAGTCATCTGTATACATTAGTCACGTGTCATTGAAACTGCTGACAATGAGACACTAATGGTTTCCAAAAGCAGATAATGCAGAAATATTAGGGACAGGTCATTCATTTGCTAGCAGCTAAATGAAGTTTGAAGTGTATATGGAACGTAGCATCTTACAAGAAGACCACATAACATAATTGCTATTTATATTTTACGCATAGATCACACTGATATGATATTGGCTACTTTCCTACACAAAGGAAATATACATGAACCAGTATGATCAGCTTGACAAAGTGTAGGAGGAAGCTGCTTTATCCATTTATATTTACAGTATACCCGCCATTTACACACCTGAGTGAGTCATTTTATTGTGCTTTATGGCGGATAAAGCAGCCTGTTATTTGAACTATAACCTGGAGCATAGAAATGTCTCCTACTCAGTCTAGTGAAAGTAACCGAACTTCAATATGAGATCATTCTTATGCAGCTTCAGGACATTTGCACAATAATAGCACCAGAAACAGGGCCAAAGAGACGCCATTTAAAGGAAATACGTGGGCTGCCATTGCTAATCTACTAAATAATTTGCCTGGCTGTGCTTATACTCAATGTAAATGGCAGGACTGATCTGCATTTGATGCATACTTAGAAGTAGTCTGATACCCTGCCAGGTTAACTAGCATTTTTCAGAATAGAGTAGCAATGGTAGGCGATATATTTCCCTTGGGATTTAGGTTTACTCTTTTCTATAGAAGTTACTTATTCATACAGAACAATTAGGAATTCATAAGGATTGGTCTGTCAACCATAATCTCTTTTTACTGTGAGATGTAATCAGTGCAGTTTCTAGCCTATTGGGGGACTTATGCAAGTCCTTGCTTCAGGCCCTCTGTCAACCGTGGGGGGGAGGTAGAAGTGATGACAGGGAGGGTGAAGCCCCTCCACCGGGCGCACGTTCTTACTTACTGCACCAAAGACCCCCTCCGCTGGGTTGAAATGGTGAGGGGGGGTTAAGGCTTCTCCTCCAATAGCACACCAAACCGGGGTCCGTGGGGCCCTTTGTGCACGCATATTCCAAATAGCGGTAGAACAGGAGTAATGATTTTATAATTATTACAGTCACATATAAAACCCGGTATGCTTTAATCTGTCCAGTGTTAAAGTGGAAATGTGGGATAAATATTTTATTAATTAGTAATGTGTAAAGAGATGTGAAAGTTATGATAGGAGATCTGAAGGAAATCCCAAGACCACTTTTTTTAATCGGAAAACTTTCCAGCTTGGCGTTGCTTTATAGAAACTCATATTACAGAGTTACCAGACTGCCATAATGATCAGTGATTTTACTTAGTTAATGTATAAGTAATTACAAATGATTCATTTTCAGGAGAGATATGAACACGATGATGTGACTGGAGCATAACTCAACCTGCAATGCATAGGGAAAGGCTCATTACTCAGTTGTCACCTGCCACTTCATTACATCAACATACTCCGCAGCCCCAGATAAAATGGTGAACTCGATGAGACACTGATGTCTGCTTAATTCATTAACAAATCACATATAGGCTTAATTATGATCCACCTCACGATAACACCTCAGATCTGTTCTCCTCCCTCTTATAATAAATCACCAACACAACTTAGAACACGTAATGTGCTAGTTAGACCTTTCACATTAAAGTAAAGGTGACACCTGGGTATTACTGTAACTAAAAATTTAAAGGGGCAGACACAAAAATATATATTTTAGCATTACAACAGGAATTTTATAAAATCATGTTTGAAATTATAAACTTAAATTCTAACTGTGGTATGAGATGACCAAAATGATGGCTGGTTTACTAGAAGAAGCACATGGGCCAAAGTCATCTATGAACAAAAGTTTTATTCATTTGTAATATTGCTTTATTGATGTTGATATTGTTTTCCTTTATGACTGGAACCAGTTTCGATGTGTCTTTGACATTATGATGTCCTATTTTTCTTGGGATTTTAAGAGTCATGTTGACTAAAATATTGTCTACTTGTAGGCTTAAAAATTTTGCTTCCTTCCTTGCTTTTTAAGAGTCTGAATAACAATACTGCTTCTAATATTAGAAACATAATAGGATGGAGACGGGCATGAAACATGGAGGGAGCTTCCGTAACACCTACAGGGTGCCTGCTTTGGTTTTCCTGCTTGGGAGTGCATGGAATCTGTGTGTTTTCAGTGCAGCCACTGATGATTGACACCGAGCATTACTTATGTAGCTGCAAAGGTCAAGTCATTTACAATGAGTTGATTTCCCACAAAAATCAATACCTGCTGGTGTTTTCCACTGCAGGGACATTACCACACATTTGTATTGCTAACACAGTAAATGTTTTGTTTAATGCTTAGTTTGATTTAATGTAACAAGAATGATGAATTAGAAATGACACATTTCCTAGTTTCTTTTCCACCCTATAGGGCACTTGATGTATGCAGCAGTCCTTAAAGGGAACCTGCAGGCACAAACATGCAAAAGTTACCACTACTGGTCTGTGGTTTCATTTAATTATTGTAACATTATTGAAACACTGAAACGCTGATAAGTAAAATATTTCAGGTGATATTTCTAGTTTTATAATGTTTGTTTTATAATGTAGAGATCCACCAGAAAACAACCATCAAGGCAGATCACAGTGCGACCGACTTGTGGTGCTGTTCTAGTTGATTGCTCCAGGTGGGCACCTCCGTTTTGCGGACGATCAACCGGCGATCAAACCGCACAAATGTGCATTGTCCACGTAATCACGTAAATGTGCATTGTCCACGTAATCATAGGTACATGTATGGGGGGGGGGGGGGGGGGGGGGGGGGCTTAGATGTTGTTTTTTATGGAGAGGAGAATGGGAAGGATGAGTAGGAGGCATGGTGCTGCAGGAACTACAATAGCTCTCATTAGCTGTCAACTATTTGAAAATCAAACATGGCAGATCACTAAACTACCTCAGATGACAGAAATACACATGCTTTCTTTTCTATTAAGATGAGTGACCACAATAAGTAAATGGGTTAAAGGTTTAGGAGTGACATGAATTAGACATGACATGATGTTAGCACTCCTTAATGCAGTGGTTCCCAAACTTTTCCTTGCAGGGCCCCCCTTTTCTATTTAGGAACATTGTCAAGCCCCTCCTCCCTATTCAAACACAGGTTAAGAATGGGGCCCACCCCCCAGTTTGGGAACCACTGCCTTAATGCATACGTATTCCAGGTTATTGATTTTGAAAATACTTAGGCTGCATTCTTACAGTCAGTTGAAAATAAGTTATTTTCACCAACAAACTGCCTCAAAAACCGCAGATGTCCTATGGATGCAACATTCCATGTTCGCCAGTTGGTTTTCAGGCAGTTGGTTTTCAGGCAGTTGCCAATATGAAAGGGAGCAGTCAAATGCAATGCAAATGAAATGCAGCCTAAAGCTTCTCTAGCAGTTAGATACAGTGGGTAGAAACCAGTATTTTTAGTTTTTTATTTTGTTTTCTTTTTTTTTAATTGAACCAGAATAAATGTTAGTTAAAAAATGTTTTCTTTGTTAGGTGAACAAATGGCAACTCAGATAGCCCAATATCAACAAAGCTGGTCATTGCACTAAACACTGTCAGCACTGACCCATGCTGACTGTCATGAGCAGCTATCCACCCTCTATGATAATTATAATATTATTATGAACAGACTTTGTATCTGCAGCCTGTCAGCAATATATTATCAACAACCTAGTTTAGCATTAAGCAAATATATAATTATGGAATTCAATAAAGGGAATGTAGCTGTCCCACTGCTTTACTGAACTAAACTTTATCTACTTTTAAAAATTGCAGTTTAACTTTAGTGCAAAACTACACTTTGTATCTAACCTGAGTTTATTGAACTGTAAATACCATATTTATGTCCTGTAGACCTAACTGAGATGTACCCCATAGCGGAAGAAAAGCATCCTATTCAGTTCCATGGGATGAATAGTATAAGCCTATGGTAACCTACTAGAAGAAGGTAGATAAATCAGGGGGAGACAAGCTAGCACCTACGGGTGGGTAGGCTTTGGCCAGGAATTTACTGGCATGTCAGATCACCGTGCGATCACCAGATTCCTGGTCGCTCTTGATTTTCGGGTGAGCGCCGGCCGTTTGAGTAGTCTTCCCATCTATGCCCAGCTTTACTCAAATGAATGTTCTTAAGGGGCTAGAGCTAATTTTTGCTATGTCCTCTTATGTAATATAGCCAAAAGCATCACCATCTACAGCATTAATGTGTACAAAGGCAGAGTAATAGACAAAGTAAAATCTCAGTGCAGTGGCACATTTATTTTAGGTTTGAACCTTAGAGCTGACATAACATAAGGCTAAAAGGTAAAATCCAATGCAACTCACCACTGTTCGAAGTATCCGAGAGATTTAGTAGGCCTCCCCCTAGCCCCCGGTAACTATGGTAACTGTAAGTCCCATTCCCATTGATGTATAACACCTCTTGCGTGCTGGATACAGCAGACGTGGAATAAGTGACCTGTGCATTCTCTTGTTTGAGTGGTTTGTCGGGTTGTGCTGGTTCATCCTGCAATGACAATTTGTGAACATATATGTAATTAGAATATTATTTTATTGTTACAGTTACAACACACATACAGCACACTATTGCATATTTAAAAGTAATGTAAATGATTTTCTATACCAGGACCATTGTTTATTTCTGTTATAACATTGGAAACAAGTCTAATTTACATCATCCAGGCAGTTAAGACACTAATCTGATGGCTTCCCGGCCCATAGCTGTTGTACAGGACCAAGTAAAGCCTTAGAGCTCCCTTTATATTACCCATCCTATGGGCTACTAGTGTTGATCAGAAATATTCTAATCAGAATTTTCTGAAGAACTTGTATATGGTGCTATATTTTTGTAATAGCGAATATTCAAGATTTTTTATATCAGTACCCGATACTATTGTGCATTGCGTTCGTAATATGCACATGTACATGTACAAGTACCTATATAAGTAATGAATATAATCTGTGGAAAGTACCATGCATTGTATTCTCAATGAAGGTAATAATAACTAGATATCACTAATTCTCGAATTTGTTGCAAATTCTAATATTCCCTATGCTGCTTATCAATAAACCCTACCAACAAGTACATGGGAGAACTTCTAAAGCCCCCCATAGACAGGCCGATTCCCGGCCTTAGTAGTGGACGACCGAACGCCATGCGCGCTCCCGCCAAGCACATAAAGGTCGGTCGGCCGCAACTATAGGGTAGCCCACCTTAAGGATCTGACCAAAAGAGCCGGCAGGTCGGATCGCACACGGATCCGTCCTACTGGTTCTTTTTCTGCCCGATCCTCTGATCCTGTGCTGCAGGCAGTTAACTCGAAGGGGAAGTCTCCTCCTCCTCCGAGTTAATTGGCTACAATCTGACAGGAATCATGTTAGTGGAACCCACAGGATTCCAGTCCGTTCTGTAGCCGACTCCTCACAGGGTGGTGAGTCACCACGCTGTGAGGAGTCTGCTTAAAGCCGGCCATAGATCTGTACGTCTATGGCCAGCTTTAGAAGGGGATGGCATGAGACATCCACAATACCTGGAGATGTTTATATTGTGAAAGAGATAGAATTATGTTGTCTGCTAGGCTAGGGCTACACTATGTTTTTTCTGGACATCATGGATGCATTAGCGCTACACGTCCATGATGCCCAACCACATCCAACGTTAATGATCCCTATTAAATTGAATAAGCAAAAGGTGACCTATTGATCACACTGGCAATGACACATGGTTATTGGCGCAACGCATTGTGTGGCCGGCTATGATGCACCTGTGTAGACAGTATTGTCATAGCTTGTATAAAACAACTAGCAATGTCTGCACTGAACCCTAACCACAGGGAAAAAACATGATGTAGAAAATGCCTCGGAAGGGTTATTTGTGCAATAGCGAATAGAAGCAAATGGCAAACTTTAGTTTCAGGATACATAAGTTACATAGGTTACACAGAATAGGAGCAAGGATCTCATCATTTCACACACATAACTGATAATCACATCCAATGTGTAAAAGCTAAATAGTTTTAAAAAACAAACTATTGCTATTACCCATCAATGTCAGCTTTTCCTAATAAATAAGACCTATTATGATACAATTCATAATATTAGGAACCTGTGGCCCCATTCAGGTAGGAGGGATAATGGGAACTTGGCGAATGAATCGCTATTATTCAGTGCCAACCTCTTCCCTGCACAAAATAATGATTAGAATACAGTTTATTTTTCTGTTCCCAGGAGATCTTTTTATTACAATAGAATATACTCTGCTTTAACTTCATATGTTGGTCCCTTTTACAGATCAAGGTTAAGTGCTGCACATAGTCCTGGATAAAAGATTTATACTGTACGTTCCACATCAGTCTTTGCCTTCCATTAGAGAAAGGACCTACATTTATTAGTGAAGTTCTGGAATTTTCTATAGACAAGGTCAATTACATTAAAGAATACTGGAAGAGGAGACAGGAGGAGCCGACTCCGAGTGGTTGTTGTCAATTTAAAAAGGGTGAAAGAAAATGGATTAGCAGCTAAAGACTAGGCACAATGTTTGCCATATGCCTGGGTACAAAAGGCTCATTGCACGCTACACATCTCTCTGTCAGGGATGCTTGTTGCTGCAAGATTGAGAATTTGCTTTCTATACTCTTATTATTATTATTATTATTATTGAATTTACCAAGAAGTAACAGTCTACAGTAAAAAAATAAACCTCAAACATCCTGGTTTTCCAGTAATGTGCCACATTTAAATTTATAGTTGACATTTTTCCCACCAGGTATAAACCACAAGCTGTACAGAAACAAAATGAAATGATTGTTCCTCTGTGTATTTTGTGCTTTCTTTACAAATTACATATTTATAGTTTCTAAAACAACAACATTAGTGCCAAGGCTATGTCGGTGTACAATATCATAGATGCAGTCTATATAAGCATGGACAGCATGCAGATACATTTTAAGGTGCACATTCATACAGGACAGTAAGCAATGAGTCATTTAAATAATGTCTAATAATAATGAAAATAAAAATTATTATTATTTGTAAAACTTTACCTAAACTTTGCATTCAGAAAATAACTGTTAAAACATTATCTGGCCCTCGAGGACTGGAGTATAACATCCTGCTCTAAAGTGTTGTGTGTTTTTCTTGCAATATTTTTTAGTAATTAGGATGGGAAGTACGAGGAAGGTTGTGTTATTCAAATCCACTTTATTAGTTGATCACGAGTAAAGCCCCCCAAACACCTTTAGATCACTCCATACAATTTCCATTAGATCTACCAAAAACTGTGTAGCCTCCCTGATAGAATACATAGTGATTAAAAGGTTTAGAAAGATCCTCATATTACATGGTTTTGGTAGAACAAAAGTGGATTGTACAGAAATTGTATGGTAAG
Source organism: Ptychadena robeensis (assembly GCA_036250615.1). Classification (NCBI taxonomy): domain Eukaryota; kingdom Metazoa; phylum Chordata; class Amphibia; order Anura; family Ptychadenidae; genus Ptychadena; species Ptychadena robeensis. The sequence continues at coordinate 40,469,729 of CM070036.1, read as the reverse complement.
ATTGTTAAGGTGGGTTTACACGTGTAGATTTTTTGTTTGTTCAACTGCAGATGCGATTTTTTGATAGATTTTTTGTCATCGTTTGTCCATTTATCGAATGTAACATTCGATTTTTTTGTTTGTTCATCCCGATATCGAATGAAAATACATTCAGAATTACTACGGCCGATAAAAATTTACCAACATGTTCGATGACCTTTTGAACAATTTTTTGTTCGAGATCGAACAAAATTTATCCATCGAACAAATTGGCCATTCTAGATTTTTGTTCAATCAACCAAAAAATTTTTGTTCTTCATTGATTGGACAAAAAAATCTACAGATTTAAACCCACCTTTAGGTGTATAGGGGCTATAACAAATGGCATATCCAATACATGAAGTTCCATTTACATTGGTAATCCAGTTGAGGAGCAATGAATATTAGCAATTGCACAGTTATTCTTTAATATAACTTAACCTACTAGATAAAACTTTTCAAATATACGATTGAGTTATTCATTTTTTATTTCGTATAATTGATTTCTCTCTTGGGTCTTCTGTACACCGGGGTCTAAAAGTTGAGCTTCTGGCTTGTTAACACAATCATGTTTGAATAGTGTTCCCTGGCAGCATTCCCTTGTTACCATGTAACCATGGACGGTGAAGAGTACTCCAATCTGACCAGAGGTTAATCATTAACGTAACACAATTTATTCATGAAAAAAATCATCCAAAATGCTGGCTGGAAAAAAGGAACAAATTTGTACAGTATGTGTTCTTTATTAGTCTACAATACATTCATTTGGTTTGTTCATCTAGAGGCTCCTGTAAACACTTGCATCAAACCCGTACAGGCTGCTGCTATGACAACTATCCAGAGGCAAATGTCAGGTCAGCTTGCAGCATATGTGTCTAGTCCATAATTGCTTTGTCAGAGACCTAATAGCCGCCTTCATCTGCCTCTAGAGTCCTTAAGCGCTATAAGCAATACTTCTTGCAATTCTTAATGATCAGGCGTTCGATTTACCACTTCTGGACTTTTTTTTCTTTTTTAAAAAATACAAAAAACGCACACCAATCCCCGAGCTAGAAATAGAACATGTGCAAAGAAATAAACACTAAATCTAAGTGGCTGTACAACACACTGGTTAATGTGCCTAAAATAATGAACAGGAATGCTGATGCAAGGTAATAATGTGCTCATGTGCACAGTGTTAACGTTGCATTATTATAATTGTCCTGTATATAATAATGATGCAATGCCACCGATGTGTCTCATTTTTTAAGGGATATTTGTTGGGTTTTTGGTGTAATTGTCTTTTTTTGTTTCGTTTGTATTTTTCAATAAATAAATAAAAATATAATAATAAAAAACAATGTGCTCATGTAAGCTAAAAGATAAATACCAGTGCCAACTGATTGTTCACATTATTAAAGTTATCAATTGTTCTAACTTACATGGAATCATGCTAAATAAGTGTCAAGAAAGTTTTCTATTTATACAACTAAATTTGGAAAGCCAGGCCAGCAGAACCATATGGTTGTGGTAAACAAAGAACATCACTCCTATTGCCTGATGGCTACTAAGGAGAACAATGGCCATACCTGAGAATCCCTCATTTTCTGTAGATTTACATTAAATGCAATGGCTCATCTAATTAGATGTTAAATATATAGAAAATGTTATGGTCACCATAACCCTCCACTTTATGTTTTGTATTTTCTTTCCTTCACAACATTGCCTTAGCTCTGAATAAATGGGTTGGCCAGCTCCAACCATGCAACCACAGCACTCTGTTGGGCAGGTGCAAATTTTGTTTCCCAAGTTATACCTACAGGCAACTGTCCAGAGACAACAGGCAAAGGCGACAAGTCAGTATCCCGACTGCACATCTGAATTAAACCTAAAGCTAGCCATATACATTACAATTGCAATGTGATCGATGTACAATGTGATCCTAACATGTGTTGCAAAATCAACGGTCGATCATACCATAAGTGCAGTGCACACAACCTTGAAGAAAGAAATCCTGCTCAACTCTTGCCCCAACCGATCATGGGTCGCCATCAAAAGTAACAGCGATTGACAAAAAAAAAATACATGTCCGATCGCCTTTTGATTGATATCTTTTTAAAGGGGGTTTTTTGCCAAGGTGGGCAGGAATTAAATGGAAAATCATTGCGTGTATGGCTACCTTTAGTGAAAAACTATTTTCACATATTAACAGATTCGAAAGCAAAATATATTTTTGCTAGGTTTCCACAGCATTATCAGCTCCATCGGCAACCCTGCGTTGATCACATTCCTTGAGCTGGTCAGCCGGTCAGGTCAATGTTCTGCACTACACTGACCTTACGCCCAGCGGACTGGCTCAACGTAGTGGAGGAACAGCTAGAGCGCTAGGAGGGTAATATGGATCAGCTCCATCGTCATCCCTGTCAAGGAATGGGCTTAACACAGGGGGTGCCAACGGACCTAATATCTGGTCTTATATATTATATAGGATTATTTTTATTATTGGTGTTAACAGCCCACCCCAGGAGTAGCTGTGTGTCCATCGTCAACCCACTAGATCCATCTTGTCCAAAATTTCTTATTTCTGATTAATTTCTGTTAAAAATGTTTCTGACAACTAATACTACCACTATCTATACTGTGAAACTCTGACTTCTTTACAAATTTTATGTCAAATTTCTGGATAGTCATTTCAGGTACATGGAGATAGGGGACTAAAACAATGGCTGTGTACTGGATAGGAATGTTAGGACGGACATTTAGAGACAGTCAGTTACCTTAGCAACATACTGGACAGTTTCAGTACGTTAACATTCAGGACACAGAACTATGTCTGGACTAATGACTCAAATGTATCCTAATGCTAGGTATGCATGCTCAATCTTCCCAGGCTGCATAATGGAGGAAGGATCAGGAAGGGAAAACCGGGATTTCTGGCTTTTTGTTGAAATATAATACTGCATGATGGTTGTCATTCTGTATGATCCTTGTAAAGAAACATTATCCATATCTGCTATACCAATAAGACCAAATCGATGGTAGATCTCTCTCTGATAATACTGCAAAACACTCAGGGTGTATTGAATGAAAGATCTTCAATGCCCTTAACATATTGTATCTTTATATAGATCTGAATGCTTATCAGGTAGTATATTGGCTACATTACATGATCCCCACAAAAACTCATGACATGAATGATGTTTGATTCCATTCGGCAGGTTCAGATTTTCTCATAATAATATTAACATATTGAATCCAATAGACTTAACCCATAATCATAAGTCTTTCCTACTGTGCAAAAATGTGTACTTTACAAATATCACCCAACCTGCAGAATTGGTTCTTTCAAACAATATTGAATGTCAGCTTATTCTTACCTATCGGGCAAATCAATTAAATGGCAAACATATTTATAGCAACCGCAAGAGTTATTATTGATGGATTTACAAGACGTATAATTGCATGTGCGGGAGATTCAATGAAACTTTATTCTTGCAGACAGTGTCTATCTCCTGCCAGACTCAGCTGCTCCCCAGACGCATCTCTTGCAGTTTAATTTTAGGCTTAATTTAAGCTCCAAGACATGTGCTTGTACAGCCTGCATTTCTGCACCTAATGTGTTCTAGGAAAGGTATGAGTATGCTACACAGCTGGAAAGACACGCAGAAGTATCATTTCCCCCATACGTTATCAATTTTTTTATATGACTCCAACATTTTGAAAGGTTTGCTTTTTGCTAAGTTTTATATATAGAAATATATATATATATTGGGACATAGAAGGAGCTCACAATGGATCAATGCAAAGAGCTTACTTTTTTGTTTTAACATGGGCACATGTTCATTTTACCTATTAGATTGTAAGCCCGTCCAGGCTGTCATAACCTGTTCCTGTGTGTACTATATGGTGTTCTCTACAGTGCTGCGTAATATGTTGGTGCTAAATAAATAAACAATATTAATATATAATAATAATATTAGAGTAAAAATGCTAATTATACCACAGCAGACCTCTCCATTTGAAAATGCTGGTTGTCTGACTACCCCAGAACATTGTCCCCAGAACTCATATTGTATCTAACTCAGCTTCAGAGGGATAAGCCATAAAGCACTAGTGTCAACCCCCACCCTGAGATCACAAGTTGACCCATCCAGCAAGTCTCTGAGATACTTAACAGTTGGAAAAACTCTATACAGTAATGGTGCCATACACAAGTAGATCAACGTGAGATTGATGACCCGTTTGAGAGTTCATAGATTGGAGGGCAACTGATGTGCACAACTCTAGGTGATTGATTCCTGTTCCTTTCTTTGGACCTTGGGACCCAGGATTTACGCACATGTGTGTTACCAGTTCAACCGGCCTACAGGGATGGCCATGTGAGATGACGAAGCCGCCAATGATCAAGCGCCTTTTATCAGATGTATAGCCAGTTTAAGAATAAACTCAGTAGTTGAACAAACATTCAATATACAGAGTTTATCCAAGTTTCTGACTAAAACAAAAATATTGTTGGATAACTTAAAAAATAAATAACCAAGGGATGACCTTAAAATATATACTACAGACTACAAACTTTAGATAAGCTGCCAGCATTAGTTTTTTTTTTTCTTTATTTTTGCTTGACATTTCTGCAAATAGCAGATTTACAGTCACTGAACTTCAAACATATCTGTATTTCTTCTTTTCCATTCCATATTGAGAGTTTAAAGAAGAATGATAGTATAATTTTGGTTTTCAGGTTTAGCACACAGAAAGTGTAAAGCACATTGCATTTCCAAAGAGCAGGAAAAGGTATGTCCAGTACTTTGTCCAGTACTTTCAAGCTACTACTTCGAAAGCCCTGTATGCTGTAATATATTATGTTTTTGTTTATGGGTTTAGTTATCCTTCAAGAAAGAGAAGGTAAGTGTTAGGTCTTATGTATGAAATAGAGAAGGACTCTGGGGGGTTAACATATTCATTGGGGAAAACAGTGGTCATAAGACAGTGAGTTCAATATAGAGAAACCCTCACTCAATGTGACCTTAACAGGGTACATTGCCTATAACTGCAGTCATTTACATGCTTCAAGCATCAATACAACAACCAGGCAATAAACAGAATGACAATCTTTCAACCTCTTTGAACATTTCCTTCTAATAGAATCATAAGCAAGGACAATGACTCCTCTAATAAAGAAAATGTTTCACATATGCTGTAGCGGGAAATATTAAGCCCCTTGCTGTTTGGCAAGTAAAATTCTAATTGCATTTTGTATTATTTAGAGAGCAAGCTCAGTGTGTGAGTCACTGTCCTGACCCATTTATACAGTTGGGATTCTGGGTTCTGCAAAGATGTATGCTTTGAACATTCTGGATAAGGTTTATATAGAAGGTGAGTCATCATACAAGGTTTATGAAGACATCCTTAACTACATTACAGCCCAAAAAGTTTACAAAGATTTTTCATTCTTGCTTGCTCCTTAGCGCACATAATCCTGTTTAATATTGGTAGCTGATTTATGTTTTATTGATTGTTTCTCTGCAACATTCCCATTTCAGAATTTATTATACTTGGCCTGTCATTGCTCATTTCATGGTTGCATACTTTGCACCTAAGGAGGCACTTACACATGATTTATTTCCCTTATGCTATACATTAGTTCTCATTTTATAAGGTGCCAACATATGGGTAATAATACATAGAGTCAACACAAACTTCTCTTTATTTTATGTTGGTTTTATTTTAGTAGATTAGAAAAGATGGACTATATGATATAAAAGAAGTGTAATGATGAGGTGATTAATATTACATACTATATATTATGCATTACTGACAATGAAAATGGCATTCACTATCCTGGAGTAGAACACCATTAATATTCCATTTTAATATGGCAAATTTGTCCTCTCCATTGAGTCTAAGGGTCCCCATACACTGGTCAATACGAACGGTTAATCAATGTGCACCACTTTGCACAATGTGCACCACACCTGGTTGCAGGGCAATTGATTATTCAGAAATCGACCAGTGTATGGGGACATTTCTTCTGGAAGAGTAGTGGGAGAAAGGGAAGATAGATAGATAGATAGATAGATAGACAGATAGATAGATAGATAGATAGATAGATAGATAGATAGATAGATAGATAGATAGATAGATAGATAGATAGATAGATAGATAGATAGATAGATAGATAGATAGATAGATAGATAGATAGATAGATAGATAGATAGATAGATAGATAGATAGATAGATAGATAGATAGATAGATAGATAGATAGATAGATGCTGCTCTTGATTGGTTCAGATATTCCACACATCATATTTAAAAATATTAGCATCTCCTTGACCATCTACACCAGGGGTTCCATGCATTCCTTGCAGGGCCCCCTTTTCTATTGAGGAACACTATGAAACACAGGTTAGGAATGAGGGCCTGCACCCCCCTGGAACACCTTTGCACCCTCCAGTTTGGGAACCACTGATCTACACAATGGATCTTATAATGGGGGTAAACAAAAGTAAGTATATATAGAATGTTACCTGTGGCCTGTCTAGTCTCATCCTCTTAGCGGCATTCCTGCTTTCACTTTCACAAGCTGAGGCCAAGATACTTTCTGCTACAGCGGAGGTGAGGTGTGAAGGTATAGGCCGAGACTGTAAAAGAACACAATATATAAAAGATTAATAGACTGCTTGTAGAAAAACATTGTACGCAGTGTTCATGATAAATACTGAATGTTGTTTAATAGTGAAACATAAACACAACAAGAACTGAAAGGGAAAAATGAAAAGATGATAAAAATGAAGACTAAACACAAGACAGTCCTTCACCTGACATGTGTGACAATGAAACTCTGGGTTTAGTCCACAGCAAGTGATTGGAATTCTTAGTTTATTCTTCAGTTAGAAGTGTCGTTGGCTCTAGGTTACATCATTGTCAACAGAAACACAAAAAAATAATGTACTAACAAAACCTATATCTAGTTCTCAACAAGGAATAAAAACATGTCAAATGCTAAGGTCTCCATTAGAATGGAAGTAACAGATACAGTTGGACATTTTACATCTACTTAGCGGACATTTTACATCTACTTAGCAGTGTTCCCACAAGAGAATTTTATGTCAGTTATTCTTTTAATTGAAAATCACAGTTTTATCATTCTGACTGAGCTAGTGACTGAGCATCAAGAATATGTCAACTACCAGGACTTTATATGTTTAAAATCTCAGGCATCAACTTCTCCTGTGACCTTCCCAAGTGACAACGTCTTTGATTCTCTCATTTCAATGGACTACATATATATTTTGATTAAGAGTTTATAATTAAACAGCCAAAGATAACTTAGTCTCTTGTGAGACTGTACAACTACGCTGCTCAGGAAAATTTTAAGAACACTGGTGAGATCTCAATGATTAAAATATTCAAGTTGAAAATATTTATTGATGTACATTGTACAGTCAATTGCTAACAAAATTATGTAAGTTAGGTGAATGGGAACCAAAATCATTGACCCACTAAAAGCTTGATTTAACACAGAAAATAAAAAAAAATCACGGAATGCATTTTTGTGGATTTCATCATAACAATTCTTTGTTAGATGTGGTGAACATAAGGGGCTATTTGACAGCATCAATGCTTTTGTTTGTCAGTAATGATCTACACACATTGGTCACAAAAGGTCAGGCATATTCCTGCACCAGGAAGAATATGTACCAGCATAAGCTCTGACCATGAGTATGAAGGTTTTATCCAGCATATCCAGTAGTCATGGTCCCGTTGGCTTGCTTCAATGATACAACAGTAATGTGTTCCCTTCCCAATAATATTCACCACAGTCAAGACTCTTTCACACCTGTTGCACGTGGTCCATAAGAACATGTGAAGGAACAGGGCACCAATAGTGAATCTGACTTCATTTAAAGGTTTACTAGTAAGGGTATAAGATTGTTACTATACAGGCACCACTTTCTTTGGGTTTTCTTTTCTGTCTAATAGCATGACTAGCACAAAAGCAGGTGAAATTGACTCACAGTCACACATCCATTCTGGACAGATTGACATCCCATAGGCTTATCTTGACTTGCTGTCATACTGTATTGAGCTGTTGCCTTTTTTGGATCAATTTACATTTTTATTAATTACCATTTTCAACAGTATATGAGACACTTCTGAGATCACTCAATTTGACCTGCAGTTGCCTTCCTTCTGACCTGCATTTGGTTTTCTTGATTTGAGCTTCAGTCGGCAAGTGTTATAAAGAAAGAAATATTTGTGACATTACAATGACATCATAGCAGTGACTAAAACCCACACACTGAAGTGGACCTCAATGAATTCATTAAATTGATGTGAACTTAAATGCAACAAAGAAGAGATACAACTGAGCAAGTTCACCATTCACCAATGGAGGAAAGTAGTCTTTTCAGATGAGGGACATTCTGAGATGTAGGGTCGGCAATGCCAGTTTGTAAGCCTCACATTACACGGTTGATTTCAAGGCCAACAGGACACAGTGTAACTTCCTGACAAAAATGTCTGGGGTTGTTTTTCAACTGAGCAACAAAGCTCAGTGCAGTACATCAATGCAGAGTGTGGAAACATGCTGATTGCGTCAGATTGCGTCAAATGGAGGGGTTTTGACACTGTGGAAACATAGCCTTAACATTTTACCTATTTCAAAACAAAGCCACAAACAAAACTGGAAATCAGGGTTATATATGCATTACACCCTGATCCAAAAAAGTTATTAGGGGTTTAATAACATTGTTTTGTTTTTCCACCTTTTGTGATGAACTGACCAAAATGAAACAAATTGTATTTGACCCCCCAAAATGTGTATTTCCATCCACATAGTTTTTAGACTGACATGTCATTACCAGATAGGAAGGCCAGCCTGGGGACCTTACATCTCTTTGACTAAACTTAAGCTAGGCATCCACGGTTCGATTCTAGCGTTCAAAGTTTACAACAATCAAACTTAAATCGTATACTGCGCACCTGGTTCGATTGACGAAAAATTTTGAAAACGATAAAAACGATAAAAAACGAAAAAAAATGATCGGACATGTTGGAAAATTGTCATTGATTGTACAACGATCTAACTAAAATTGTCGCATTTTGTTTGTTGGTGGGATTGATTGTATTAGATGGAGACATTTATATATGACTCTTTTCTGTGTTTTTTGATTAAAACTAAAATGGGCGTATTACGATCGAACCTTCCATGTGGTACTACTTTGGATTCAATAACATTATTGGTGTTTGATGTAAAGATTAAGATCTAAAATCGAATTGAAGATTGATTGTGGTAAAATTGAACGACTAGGACATACGTGCCAACTCCAATTCCAAAAAAAACAATGACTGAATGCATAATCTTAGATGATCAGTGTTTTTCTGCCTTGAATTTAAACATTTAATTTCTATCCTACTTCATGGACTAGGAATAATGTCTGACTGCATCAGAAACAAAGAAGTGTAATTCCAACTTTCAACAGCAGATTTTTACAGCATTGGTGGTGCATAGTACCTATAAGACAAGGGTTGGTCTCCTGAAAGGTAAGGATGTCTTGTTATGAGAACACTAGACCCTATGTCTAACATGATGTCTTTGTATATTTAGGAGAGGAGAGCATGTTTTTGGTTGTATTTTAATAAATATTAGCAATCTACGATGAGCAGAGTGAATTATTCCCTAATCAATTCTTGAAATATGAACATTAGTTTGTATAAAGGAATCTTTTCAATCAAGTTCATGTCAAGTTCATGCTACTCATGAATGTATACTATTATGCTATGTATGCCTTCCTCCTGCCCCACACAGTCCCTTGTATGTCTTTAGCCTTCAAACTCCCAATATCTAGCACCCCCTCCCCAAGTTTCTTGTATCCTGCCAATGTCATGATAAATTCTCCCAGTCAGAAGCGGTAACTAGGCAACACAATTAATAGTGTGAAAGGGCCACCTTGTTGGCATAGCGATACAGTCTATAAGAATTTTCTCCATGATGAATTGCACTATCTGCAGCATGAAGTATGTATATTGCCGGTTACACATGCCATATAATTGCCAAAGCACAGCGTTTTCTATTGTACCAGGTCCTTTACACGAATGAAATAAGTAGACCTTCTGTATATACCCAGTAATGTATTCCTTCGAATATTTATTTCCTTAATGCTGTTTATAGCAATTCACTTTGATGAAAGATTAGAGCTCTGCCCTTGAATGATCACTACAATTAGTATGTTTGAAAATCTCCGCAGCCAAAGCCACAGACATTTGAATGTGAATATTCATTAGCGCCTTTTCCCAAATCTATCATTTACATTCAGAGTGCTCATTTTCACTTATTATTGTAAAATGCATTGCTTTTTTTTTAAATATTTATATTTTTACTTGTCATATTTTTATGATTCCTTGTTATATAGCAATGAGTAGGTTTTCCATGTAGTAGTTCTCCACAGATTCTATTAATTATTATCCTGCTTTAAGAAAATCAATTATAGGATGCATAACAAAATAGTAATGTGCTGACAATGACTGCACATAGGCTGCTCGACAGGACTCACAGAGGGAAGTGAATAAATATGGTTCCCCTTATGTAATATACTGAAAATATTATTTACAATAGGCTGGAATTATACAAATGTATATAAAAGCTTTTTAAAATACTATTGATTTTTACTGACTTTTACTTTAAAGTGACACCAGACAAAACATTTTGTAACCTGTCTGGTTTTAAATGTGAAATTGTTACTTTCTTGTTCAATTGCACCTAAAAAGTGGGCTGTCCATGTAATGATGGACCTCCCAGCAGGAGTACAGTAACTGAAACGGAAGTTGGGACTCTGTATGTTCCCACTTGTTCTGGTTTACTAATCCAGAAATGTTCTGAAGCCAGGAGAGCCAAATGGTATATGCAGACCTTATATTTATAATACAGGAAACCTGGACTGAGATAGATATATAAAAAGCCATTGCTCATTAACTTCTAAAGATGTTCACTGCTTGAGTACTCAGCCAATGGATCATCATGACAACCACATAAGTCGTAGTTTCAAGGGTTGAGCTGGGAACACACATATACGAGACATTCGAGGTTCCCTGCAGCAGCGCGATGATATCGGAGGAGCTGGAGGCACAGTCTCCAGATCAGCAGATGCTTTACATGGAGACCTGTGGTCTCCATGCAAAGCAATGGACATCAACTGTGGTTTATG
>CM070036.1:40444015-40458424 GCA_036250615.1 Ptychadena robeensis | reverse complement strand
TGTTAAATTGGATTTGAGAGTTGCACTAGTAACAATAGTCAGGGACGCTCAAAATGCTAATTGAAAAACACTTCAGAAATAAAAGCAGCTTTGTGAAGCAATGCAATGCATGGTAACTGCTCAGGCAGAAGAGGTTTACATAAGGACATATTTCTACACTCATCCTATTTTAAAACCTTTCAGCTGTAATTTTCCTGAGAGGACATGCTGTGAAAGGGAGGTTATTTGAAAATAATGGTATCCTGTACCCGGGATGCTGTTCTTGGTGTATATTTACTCTATTGCTTATTTGTACAGAAGTCACCTGTTCTTTGTACTTAAATATCACCCACCATCGCTCTGCTGACCATCACTTGAACAATGTGGGTAAAGGGTAATTAAATACATTATTATAACAATTATTGATAATAATAATTTCATTTTATTAAGTGAAGTGTTATTACAAATGTCAAATGCAGATCTGATTGGCTGATGTGGGTAATTATATATTGCCTTGTCGAATTAAGGTCTTAAGCCCCCCATACACCACATACAATTACCATGCAACTTCTGTACAACCAATTTTTCTTCTACCAAAACCATGTAATAGGAGGACCTTTCTACACCTTCCAATCACTATGTATTCTATCAGGGAGGTCACTATACTACATAGTTGTTGGTAGGTCTCATGAAAGTTGTATGGAGGAATCTGAAGGTGTATGGGGGGCTTAAGTTTGTATTCCAAATGCTACTTAAAATGCTGAAATCATGTTAGATCTAAGCTACTCTAGTGATGTTTTCCTTCAGTATCTTAAGAATAATCCTTTGTTGACAATTGTCTAATTTAAACCATGAAGCCAGCAAGAGGATAAACTTAAGCTAGTAATCAATAAAAAAAAAATCACAGTATAGTTTTTGTCTTGCTCGATTTTATTACATTTTCTATGTAGTTTCCTTTACTTCCATCGCCGAAACATGACAGCAGTGGATATGTTTTCAATGGGACATCACATGTCCTATTTAGAAGGCCTTACCAGTGAAAATTAAAATTCTAACTTTGCCCTTGGTTCTCCACTCACCATTAGGTCATACAGCAAGGGCAGATCCTTGTGGGCTTCCACCATACTGAAAAGAAAAGACGATGCTAATTCAATGTCTATTCAATCTCCAAAGAAGAGATTGTAGGAAGAGACGCAATGCATCGCGCAAGTTAGAAGATTGTTTAATCAAGAATTTTAAGCCATCTATTTGGCAGTGGAGTGTACAAAATATGTGCTCATTGCATGATTGGGCATACTTAATGAACACTTTATTCGCCAACCTATCAAACATACTTTATATATATATATATATATATATAGTTGTGTAGTTCCCTCACCACCTATTCCAAAAACATATAAAGCAGAAACATAACAATATATTCTGATACTAAAAATGTTAGGACTGTAATGAATGAGTGTGCAAATACAAGGCCATACCGTGCCATTGTCTTCGGCCTTATTTTTTACAACAGAGACATTTCATTCCGATCCCATCTAAAAGTCCTGAATAAATTAACAAAAATGATATTTGCATAGTCTCTTCATTTCCCTCATAAGTAATCATCAGGATCCCAGTTGGCGGGGATATTCTGAATGCTACAGTATCAGTAAACAAAGCACTCATAGCAATGTGATCCTTAAAGGTCACATTTAAAAATGATTTAATTATAATGGGAATGTCCCCATGCACACAGCGCAGCCCTCTAATCCTCGCATGCTACACATACGAGTTTGCCTCATACAAGCCTGCAGTCATGTTTATTATAAACCGTTTTACTTCAAACGATTCATTTTCTGCTCGGTGATTCTCTTTGTCTTCCATTTAAATTGTTTACTCATCGTCCTATTAAACCTGGCAATTTATGCTTGACTAGAATTACAGAGCTTCAACAGAAAATCACAAGGATGTCATTTTGATATTGTTTATCAACATGCTACGTTACCCCATGTTACGAAGAATAGAAATAAGAACATATTCAAAATGAACCCGGGAAATGGTCCAGCTCAAATCATTATTCGGGCTCAAATGATGTACAAAACAGTTCACTTCTTGACTACTGTGCACCCCTTCCAATGATCAATATAGAGAGCAAAACATAGGATAAACAAACAAAACGAGGGCTGAAGTTCACACACTTCTCTATAAACAACGGAAATGTTTAATTAGATTCCAAAAACACTTTTTTTCTTTTTCATTGTTTTTTCTAACAAACATACCCATGACAATTTTAGCCCTTAACATTCTGTAGTTTTATTATTGCAATAAACAATGTGTGTGATAATGTTTTTTTTTCTTTTTTTATATTACTGTGGTAGTGGAATGAATGATGTTTTACCCATGAGAATTAAAGCAGAAAAAGAGATACGGCTTCTTTGGACCCCTGATATGAGGGGGTCATATTATTAGGGAAAGTTTTCATGAATTGGGAACACATGGTGTGAAAGTTTGGAGGAAAGCACATATGTTGACAATATAATTTCACATTTTTTATATATATTTGTAAGTTTTTTATTTTAAAAACTTTATTTAGAGTTACATTTTGGTAAAATATTTTTTTGAAGTATGGTTTTGTTTGTGGTAGTTAACACTGTGGTCATTATGAAGTATGCCGTTGGGGAAAGTGCTGACTGGATTGATTCAAATAATTAAATAAGATTTGATTTGATTTGATTTTGAGTAAAACTGATCATTTGAATTGTTTTCTGAATGCTATCAACCAAAAGTGAGCAAAAAGTCGAAAAAGCTTGAATCTGTCAAGTTGTAACATTTTGATTGTGAAGTATACTCACACTTAAAATGTTAAAAAATCATATATATGTTGAGTTACACACAGTATTGTAAGTAAATATCATGTTTGTGTGTTTTCAGAATGGTGCACCTATACAAATGTTATAGTGTCAAATGATGGAAAACGTATATATACATTCACAGATATGCCCCCAGGTACTAAGAATGTCAAAACATTCCTTATCATCACATTATATATTTCAGAAAACCACATACACATGATATTACAATTATGATTTTGATAAACTATAGTGGCCTTTGTAAGGTTGACTTTTTTTTGTCAAAGTCAGAGTAATAGTTTTGATTCCATTTGATGTTACTTACTTTGTAATGTTACTTCCAGCACATTATACATTTAGATGAGAACATGGAAGCTAAAAGATGGTGAACTATATTCCACCTAGGTGTGAAGTCAGTACTTTCTTTAATGTGAGTTAAGGTAGCCCCTAATGACCCATAGCACTTTTTGTGATATTTTCCCATCAAACACTACATTCTAAGTTACACTATACTGTTACGTATCTCTATTGTTTAGTAAATCCATAAACAGTTCCACATTTACTTACAGCTCCACTGCAGGCACATGCATTTTGTGAATGGCCAAATGGAAATATAACTAGAGACACAAGACCAGTGCATTGTCTACCATACATGCAGTGCTGAAGTTGCAGTGCAAATGCAATTGTTATTTTAAAGCTTTTCACACCTCAGATTAACGAACTGCTCTGCAGATGTAACTCATATCTTTGAGTATTATGAGTCTCTAAAACCAGAATTGTATTAAGCCTGAAGAAGGGATCTGAGACATCACGAAAGTTTGCTTTTACAGTGACTTCAGTTAGCCAATAAAGGGGATCACTTAAGCTCCAAACTTTCTAATATTCATTGAAGGCTGACACGGTACAACTCTCTACTATCTCTAAAATTATGAAAAATCTGGTGCCCTGGTGTTTCAATGTAACTAACAATAACAAGAGGTTTCATTCAAGCAATATTAATCTGTAGATTCTTCCCAGCACGTTTACCCGTTGGTGTCTATTATCTACAGTAATTTTTTTGCTAGAACACTAAGGGGGTGAAGAAGAAATCTGGTATTATACGGCATAAAAACATATTCATATCCACCCTTCCATATAAAACAACTGCTAACACATTAAGAACAAATCCACGATGTAGATTTGTTTCAGTTTGATACGATGAAGTACTTGAAAATGAAAAAATGTAATGCTCGCCTGTGCCCAGAACATCTAACTGTTTGTTCTTAACAATCAGTAAAAACAAGCCATCCCTAACATTTCTATCTTTTAATATGAGCTCATTGTTTCCAATAGATCACAACAAAGACTCCAGGGTTTGGGTTGTTTGCTTATAACAGCTAAGAAACATCTGCTGGTTGTTTACATTGGATCAGTAAACCCAACGTTAAAAACAATTTTCTTCATAGTGGTTGTAGATAAAGAAATTAATGCAGGCCTGTTTTCAAGTGATTATTAGAGATGGTCGAATTTTTCGACTTGCTAACTTTGTGAAACTGATTGCAAAGTTTCTGAAAATGATATCATCACCAAACTTGCTGGAGATGTAGAGAAGGGTTGGGGGAACATAAAAGCAAAAAAGCTTTGCTCTAGCACATGTTATTTTTGCATAAATTAAGTTTAAAGTTAAAGTCGAAATTCCGATTTTCGAAATTTTTACTTGACTTTGAACTTAATTTGTGAAAAAACTATTTGTGTATGGTGATGATAACATGTTCAGGGGCTTTGCAATTAAGTCGAAACCGTCGAAACGGTCGAATTTTTGAAAAATAATTCGACCATCTCTAGTGATTATAGTGCTTGTCCAGAATATATCAATAATTTAGTTTGTTGTGTGTTTTAGTGTAATGATCTGGGTACAGGTTCTCTTTAACAGCCCTGATGAATAATAAAGCACGGGTAGATTGAGTTTAAGGGTCAAATGGGGGTAAAATTCAGGAATGATGAGAGGATTACAAAAAAAGAAAATAATGTTTTGATCTGATTGCACTGGGGGTAAAATAAAGACACTAAGATGAAAACAAAATAGTGCCATGAAATTACATATGGGGTTTCTGATGGGCTTGATTTTACGTCAGAACTCACCATCTCAAAACCACTTCTTTTCATCCGCCTGCAGGACTTGAGGTAAGTGCGTATACGTTTTCTGGCACGCTCTTGGTACTCAGGAAATTGTCGCCTGCATGAGTCAATGATTGCCTGGATCTTTTCTTTGGGCTGCTTAGAGATAGGGACCATTCGGTCCAAGTTTTCATCTACAAACAGCCTGACAAACATCTGTTGGTAAGATAGAGACAGAGGAGAAGGGATTGGAGGGGCTGCTCTTGTCTCTCATCTTACTACCACACCTTCCACAGAAACAGGAATAGAGACTTTCCATAAAAACAATATATATTTGTATATATACAGAGATACATTAAACTAGACCAAAAACACTTCCTGGCGGAAATAATAGGGGATACACCAGCACACAAAGGAATATTAATGATGCAAAAAAAATCAGATTTTGGCAAATTTGTGCAATGTGTTCTGCATTTCGTTTCTATCTATAAATCAAAGCACAGGCACAGACATCCACATAAAGCACACTACACAACAAACACAACTGCAACACAAGACAACAAAATGTGCAATCTTCCCTGAGCCAAAAAACAGGTTAAAGAAAGTATTAAGCTCAAATCAGCAACTAAAGCTTCCACATATTAGGACTGTTCCATTCTTAGCAGAGATTTAGTTCAAGTCTGGCTCTTGGGCTTCAAAGCTGACTAAGTGAGTCTTTATTGGTGATGAGAATAATTAGGTACAGGATGCAAGTGGTAACCTAGTTACCACCTTTCCCCTATTGCATACAGTGAGAATAAGTAAAACTTTCTGTTCTGTCTGAATGGGGAGGTTCCTGCCCCTTGAACACTCATACAAGCATAAGAGAATGGGGGTAAGTGCATCATTGGGACAGAGAGAGGTACAGGCTGTACATTCTTAAATGTTTAAACATGAATGCAAGGGAATTTCTCCCCTATACAGACATATGTAAAAAAAACAGAAAGAGGTGCTAACTCAGTTTTACCCAAAAAGGAAATAAAACATGCTTGGCTGAAACGCTAATGTTATAAAATCCTGACTAATATTATATTAATGGGTTACAAGTTATGTTCACATATCAGGTCTACTTTTGAGCAACTATGATTAGTCTTAAATTTTTAAAAACGTTGAAAAGGCACATCTTTTAAGTAGTAAAGACTATAAATTGTATGATGCTGTGAAGTAAGGATTTACAGGCATACCTAGCCGCAGAACAAATACCACCCATTCAAAATAAGCAGCATTTAAAGATGTGCCCTTAAAACAATGCTCCTGTTCATTTTCAGGAATTGTCTAAGTGTTCTGTGTTGAGGTTGACAAACATGTTACAATCCAACTGTACAAATGTCTCACAACTTGTAATGAGGATCTTTTAAACTATCCAATCAGGAAGCATTACATAATTGTTGGTGGATCTGAGTAGGGGTGTCAAACTATGTCCCAAAGTGTTTTTTCAATAAATACCAAGGCTGGCCAGTGACTTGGTCTAAGTTTTTGCCCACTGTGTATTTGAAATTGACACCCCCGATCTAAAGGAACTTGTACAGAGAGACTGGAAGGCATGTGGTGAACTTTACTGTAAAGCTCCCAATACACGCTTCGAATTCCTGTCGATTTTTCAGATCGACCGCACCTGATGACGCCATCACGCACGGCTGGTTGTGCTGAGAATCAGCCACGCACCCTTTGTGTGCTGCCATTTACTTCGGATGGGGACCAAAGTAAGGAGCTTGATCTAAAAATTACGGACATGTCGATTTGTGGGCTGATTTAAGGAGGATTTGCGGCTCATCAATCTGCCGCGAATACGCACCAGGGTTGATCAGCCACAAATCGAAGCATATATGGGGGGCTTCATGTACTCCTGCATACAATTTAACTTTTCTTGAGTTCAGCTGCTCTTCCCTCTTAACACATCACTGTGAAGGAATCATCTCAGCTGACATGCAGCAGAGGGCATTATCTAATATTGTACCATTAATTAGCTGTCTGTATGCCCAAACCTTACTGTTCACCTTGGTGCTTCTCACAACTATGTTACCATGAAAATCAGTTTAAACTTGCAGTCAAACTGATGCATTTACCAAGGCGCATGTATATACTAACATGTCCTGTTATAAAGGACAGGAAGAATAGTAAAATGAAACACTATCTACTATTTCAGAAATCTTTTTTATGACCATTCCAAATACAGTTTTTATACAACTCAAGGGCTATATAACCTTAATACTGATCTGAGCATTACATGTAAACATGGAGCATAACCAAATTAAAAAAGTAATAAACAAAGGAACAAACTGTTGCCATTGGAAGCCCCTTTATAATAATACCAGACTTTTTTAACAACAAAGCAAAGAAAAAAACATCAATGTGCTAAAACTGAAGCAGCACAAGCAAAAACAAAGAAACCACAACAACTATGTTTCTAGATGCTGTGTAAATGCTTCCACTAGATAAGACTTTTTATAAATCTACCAACTAACTTAGTACAACAGAAATACGAATAGTTTAGCACATGAATAGGAATAGCACTATGCTTACGTTAAAGGCTTTCAAACGTTCAGCTTCTACTCCATCTACTTCAGTTGCCTTCTCAACGTCCTCATGGTCATCATGGTCATCTTCATCGTCATCCCCCCGATTCAAAGACAGATCTTCACCACAACCACCTACACTTTCATTTTTGCCAGAGTCATAGCTGGAGTAGCTATGTGCTGGAGACTGAGAGAAAAAAGAAGAAAATTAGCTTATAGTCTCACCTTTCCAATCATGAAAGTTTTCCAAAAGAGGGAAAGTAGTTTCAGAAGCCAAATAAAAAAATAGCTAAAGCATAGGATGTTTAAAGACCATCCTTAGAACCTATGCTGTGGTCATTTGTGTCGCTTTTCAGATCATTTATCTTGATATCGGTTTTCCGGGTCATATGTATTGGCTTACCTGTTCTTTTTGAGCTGAACCTTCAGTGATCCAATTCTTGTTCCTGCAGATGAGCCTGTACTGCCAGTGCCTCACATTTAGTAGTTTGATTAGAATGTTTTACCCAATTTATTTATTTCACAACATAGCACAATGAAAAGGACTGTTTCAGTATAAAAATGGTGTGAAAAATAACACTTCCATTACCCCTATGATCCACCATTTCCAACATGGCCAAACTCAACCTAAAAATGTCTTTTCTACCCACAACGCTATTAGTGACCTGCCAAAACTCTATTAGTGACCTGGCAAAATTGGCAACAGCTCATTTGGCTTAGAATGCATTGTGCAGCTTTCTTTTAAATATTTCCTATCTCATATTAATATGAAAAAATACTCCAAGAGAGCTTAATTAACAACTGATTAAACAACTTCTTCTGAGGGGTGAACACTCATTGTGAGCACTGGCAGCTTCTTCTAGTACATTTATTAGCAGACTGACACAGGAGAAATTGTGCAGTATTTTGCAGAATTAAATTGTGACAAAATTCACAATCCCAGACACAGTAACCCAAACTGTCATTGGCAATCTGACAACAGAGATATTGTGCAAGTAAATTGTGCACAATGATGACTACATTGTGCATCATTTTAAGTGATGATGCACAATCTGGCAATGCCCCCACAGATCTGCTTTCAGGTCTGATATTACCCAAATTCCAAGAAGAAAGTGAACTGCCAAGATCCCCTGGAGTTGAGACTATAAGCAAATAGTTTTTCAACTCAAATAAAAAAGGGTCTCGTTTACGGAACAATGTACATAAATATACAAAACTAGTAAACTTTGGAGAAGAAATGAGCTATTCGTCCTGACAAAATTCCACATATTTTGCTGTAGCAATGCAGTGATCGCTTTTATAATCATCTCACGGTATAATTTACTTTTTGATAATAACTGTAAAACCACTGTATTGAAAATAATAGCAATAAAATTAGTGCTAATAACATTCTGCTAGTAGAATCAGCACTATCCATTAAATTAAAACTGATCATCTTTTTTGTGTGTGTATGCCAACTACCTGTATTCCCATATTTTTTTTAAAGTATGGAGACTAAATTCCATTAAAGCATCTTATAATACAATTAGCCAGGTAAGTGGAATTGTATAATTTTATACAGCCAGAGGAGGCAGGCTCAAGCTGAGGGGTTTATAATGATATTTGTGCAATCTTAGCTGTGTGAATGGGTACTTGAATTTATGGTCATCTTAAATGAGCTAATGAGATATATTTATATGAGCTGTCTGAAGAGACATATTAGCATGCTGTGAAATTTTATTGAGAAGATGGAAGTGTGCGTGATGCTCACTCCCTATTCAGTAGGTCATTTTATTCTTACCTTTTCATTACAGTCATAGCTTTCTTTATTGTTTTAAACTAATAGATTCCTGCTCAGATTTATGGCAAATAAGGAAACAAAATTTCTTTCATCCCAACTTGATTAAAATATGCTAAATCAAATGCTGATGCAACTAGACAGTAGCCGAAGGCACATCATTCTGCTCAACTGAAAATATCTATTGTGTAGTATTACATAGCAGAACACACAAACCATCTGTTCAATAAGCAAATATGGCTGCCCCCATATGGATACATACTTATTCAACAGACATGGAACTGAATAACAAGTTTTAGGCCAAAATTCCACATGGGAGCAGCAATGGGCATTCGGGCTATGACATGTCCATACACATTTTTTTTTTATTTACGATGCAGCATTGTCACATATCTGATACAGGGAGTATCCATTGAAAATCAATAGACGCGTCCTGTTGACATGCACATGGGTGCATGCTTGCCAATTATTTTTTTTAGTAGGTGGATAATCACTGCATTGTCTCTAATGCAGAAAAGCTGCGGCCGAACAGCTGTGTCTTTTTGTGCAAATTATTAGGGTACATTGGCACTGATGCAGCAGTAATGTGCCCTGAGCCACGGACAATCCACCAATTAATCGCGGGCAAGTGTCCGGTCTGCGTCTTTTGCACTACTACCTCTGTAGAGAAAGTTTTATCTGGCCAACTCTGTACAGTTCCTCAGGACATTTTTACTGCCCAATAATTGCTCTACAGGGCAATGTATGACTACCTTTCCACTGGCTGACCACCATTGTACAGGTTACATTTTACTTTTTGATTTACTGATTAAGCACATTCATTTCAATAATTTTTAGCATTTTCAAAATTAGGTTTGTAATGAGTGATATATAACTCAACCCCCAGTACTCTTGTTAGTGCCAAATTTTCTGCCTTAAGTTCTCAACCCAATCAAGTAGCCTGTACAATTCCTTATGTGATAGCTGTTGCACTGGTTGTACAGGTTACATGTTACTTTATGAGTTACTGATTAACCACATTAATTTTCAAAATTAGGTTTGTAATGAGAAATATATGTCAACCCCCAGTACACTTGTTAGTGCCCCGGCTCCTTCCTTAAGTTCTCAACCCAATCAAATAGCCTGTATAGTTCCTTATGTGATAGGTGCACTAGGCCAATGGTTCACAAACTGTGGGGCAGGCCCCCCTGGGGGAGTACGAAGGTATGCCAGGGGGGCGTGGGCCCTCATTCCTAAATTGTGTTTGAATAGGGAGGGGAGGGGGGGCTTGATAATGTTCCTAAACAGAAAAGGGGGGCCATGCAAGGAAAGTTTGGGAACCACTGCACTAGGCACTGACTCCACAGTAGATGGCTTTGGAGGGGAGCGAGGAATGTATTTATCCCATTATAATAATAAATAAGGTAAAAAAAATTTGAGAGGCACAGCGAAATATAAAAAATTTGCCATATAAGGCACTTAGCCACCAGTTGCTTTTGCTAGATTAGGCCCACTTAATCATAACAGTAAATAATGTTATAAGTCTCTATGTAAATAAATATACTATTTCCCCTCTATTAAATGTTTAATGTGTTATATGGCTTACCTTGCTTCCATTCTCTCTGGTTTCCCGTTCCATCTTGATATCTGTCATTAAGAGGTTTTTGTACTGCGTCTTTCCATTACTAGTGTGATCTTCTATTTGGAATTCAGAATTTTGTGGCGTTGACAGTGGACAGTCACTCAAATTCAAGGGCTGTTCATCTTGCTCAGAATTAGCTTTTCCATTGCTTCCATTGGCTTCTGTCGCCTCCCTGTTTAGTGTTCCTCCTGTCGGAGTTGAACTTTGTCCCACTGTATCGTTACCGCTAAAACTCTCTGGAGCAGAATCATCTGCAAAAAAAGTATTTGTTTTATACTATCAAACTATCAAACCAAAAATCTATTTTACATTTCTTTTTCCACAGCTATTTTCACCAATTAAAAATACAAAAAAATATTATTCTATATTCACCAGTACAACCCCCCCCCCCCCCCCCCCCCCCCCCCCCCCCACACACACACACCTCATTTGAAATGTAAGGGTCACAAGTAAGTTCTACTTATTTCACCTTTCCATGTCTACTTTTATACTAAAGCAACTCAGCACTGTTAGTTGCCATACTGTTCTAGGGAGAAAATAATAAAAAAAAAATTTAATTAGTCTTGTTAGTTAGCCATACAAGAGTTTACGTGGAGAAAGAGAAGGAGTCATTGTGTATATCACAGATGTTTGGCTGGGATGGAAGAATTAGCATACCAGAAATGAGAACTATTTTCTGGTGGCATATCTGATTATAATAATTTATTTAGGACACTGATTAGACTGTGTAGAAACATTTCTGCAAAACAAAATACAGCTTGTCAGAGAAAGCTGATCTTACACATGATTAATTCTTAGCATTAAAATAGTCAGGACATACTTCTGCTCACATGGGTCACAATGATGGGGCATTCCTTCTACAACATCAAGATCATTAAAATAACATTTTGAATGAACAGTGAACCCCAGAATAGCATTATAATAATTTTGTTAGAACATTTCATCACTGTCATTTTTAGTTGTCTTTTACGTTTAAGGGTGCCACTGGTCTGGACAGGCAGTGTATAGGATGCTACTGAATGGTCTGTACAGTCAGTGTATAAGATGCCACTGAATGGTCTGGACAGGCAGTGTATAGGATGCTACTGAATAGTCTGTACAGTCAGTGTATAAGATGACACTGAATGGTCTGGACAGGCAGTGTATAAGATGCCACTGAATGGTCTGGACAGGCAGTGTATAAGATGCAACTGAATGGCCTGGACAGGCAGTGTATAAGATGCCACTGAATGGCCTGGACAGGCAGTGTATAAGATGCCACTGAATGGTCTGGACAGGCAGTGTATTAGATGCCACTGAATGGTCTGGACAGGCAGTGTATAAGATGCCACTGAATGGCCTGGACAGGCAGTGTATAAGATGCCACTGAATTATCTGGACATGCACCGTGTACGATGCCACTAAGTTTTCTGAACAGGCAGTATATAAGATGCTACTGAATGGTCTGGTCAGGCAGTGTATAAGATGTCACTGAATGGTCTGGACAGACAGTGTGTAGGATGCTACTGAATGATCTGGAGAGGTAGTGTATAAGATGCCACTGAGTGGTCTGGACACACAGTGTATAGGATGCTACTGAATTATCTGGAGAGGCAGTGTATAAGATGCCACTGAGTGGTCTGGACAGGCAGTGTATAGGATGCTACTGAATGATCTGGACAGGCAGTGTTTAGGATGCCACTGAGTGGTCTGGACAGGCAGTGTATAGGATGCTACTGAATGATCTGGACAGGCAGTGTATAGGATGCCACTGAATTATCTGGTCACATAGATGCCACTGAATGGTCTGGACAGGGAGAATATAAGAAGCCACTGAATGATCTGGACAGGCACTGTACAAGATGTCACTAAATTATCTGGACAGGTAGTGTATAAGATGCCACTGAATGGTCTGGACAGGCAGTGTATATGATGTCACTGAATTATCTGGAGAGACAGTGTAAGTGAAATACAAATTTTGTTCGGATTGACTGTTTAGTTACACCACTTTTCTCCACTTGTATTTCATGCTTCGCTGCGTTTCATCTCTAGTTTCAGTGATGACATCTCTAGTTTTACTCTGATAACAGTTAGGCAGATCACACGGTTTCAGTGTCAGAGGATCGCTATACATTGTTTTCGGAACAGGACTTTTACCTTTTGGTGTCCTCTGTTTTGTACAGATAAGTTTAATGGTAAAATGTATAGATGATGGGGTTAAATTTGATTTCCTTGTAAGCTGTTCCCTAGCAGTAGGGGGAATATATTTAAAGTAACTAGTGCATTTGTTATTGAATTCTTGGCTTGTCAGCTGAGCATTTTTCTCAGGAAAAAAGAGAAGCAGTGATCTCTCCAAGGATTCACTGAGAAGACAATGACATGGTAAATAGGCGTCATTTGTGGATGTTTGTGATTAGAGGTGAATCTCTGGTGGGATACAGTTACTATTTTGTATGCCACAAGTTCAAAACATACAAAGTCTTATATGTGTAAGTACACTTTGGGAATTATTTATAAAACACTGAATCTGACATTCACCAAAGTTGGAAGTGGATCTTCCTAGTGAATTTGTCAAAGGTAATTCACATTTGTAATTCTAGTGTGCTGGAGTAATTAGTGCAACCAGTGCATATATAAATGCAGTTTATAAATGATGGTTTTTATTATTTAGGGAGAAAAAAAATTCCAAACCTACATGGCCCTGTGTGAAAGAGTAATTGCCCCCTGAACCTAATAACTGGTTGGGCCACACTTAGCAGCAATAACTGCAATCAAGTGTTTGCGATAACTTGCAATGAGTCTTGTACAGCGCTCTGGAGGAATTTTGGCCCACGCATCTTTGCAGAATATTTGAGGGTTTTCTAGCATGAACCGCCTTTTTAAGGTCATGCCACAACATCTCAATAGGATTCAGGTCAGGACTTTGACTAGGCCACTCCAAAGTGTGTGTTTTGGGTCATTGTCCTGCTGCAGCACCCAAGATCGCTTCAGCTTGAGTTGACGAACAGATGGCCGGACATTCTCCTTCAGGATTTTTTGGTAGACAGTAGAATTCATGGTTCCATCTATCACAGCAAGCCTTCCAGGTCCTGAAGCAGCAAAACAACCCCAGACCATCACACTACCACCACCATATTTTACTGTTGGTATGATGTTCTTTTGCTGAAATGCTGTGTTACTCTTACGCCAGATTTAATGGGACACGCACCTTCCAAAAAGTTCAACTTTTGTCTCGTCGGTCCACACGGTTATTTCCCAAATGTCTTGGCAATCATTGAGATGTTTTTTTAGCAAAACTGAGACGAGCCTTAATGTTCTTTTTGTTCAACAGTGGTTTGCGCCTTGAATATCTGCCATGCAGGCCGTTTTTGCCCAGTCTCTTTCTTATGGTGGAGTCGTGAACACTGACCTTAATTGAGGCAAGTGAGGCCTGCAGTTCTTTAGATGTTGTCCTGGGGTCTTTTGTGGCCTCTCGGAGGAGTTGTCTCTGCGCTCTTGGGGTAATTTTGGTCGGCCAGCCACTCCTGGAAAGGTTCACCACTGTTCCATGTTTTTGCCATTTGTGGATAATGG
>CM070036.1:40433710-40443915 GCA_036250615.1 Ptychadena robeensis | reverse complement strand
TAACGGTTTTTGATGAGCTGAAACATTTAAGTGTGACAAACATGCAAAAGAATAAGAAAACAGGAAGGGGGCAAATAGTTTTGCACACCACTGTATATAATATATTTATGAAGTGTATTGATGGTGTTAGGGTCTCCCTGCTGTACAGAACCTGTTTTCCACTTCAGCAGCTTTCTTGTCCCTGAGCTCTATAGTTCACTTTAGAAGCTCACAGCAATGTAATAACTGCCTCTGCCCCGGACTGTCACCGGACTCATGATTTATGCAAGGATACAGAAGATCAAGTTGAATGAAAAGGGGAAAAGCCCAAAGTCACATGTGGATTAAACATGGTTTACTGCTAAAAATAGCATTTGAAGCCCTCATCAGATCTCGTGCCTAAAGCACCACTCAGTGATTAAGTCTCATACATCCTGCACATGGCACAAGCAGCCTATACCATGACTTGGACTACTAAACTAGAAAAGAAATAGGTTTTATACTTGCAGCAATGAAAACATTTTGTAGCACTGCTGATAAAACCAATACAAGATAAACAGGGAAGGAAAGAAAGTTTATACCTCAGGGTATATGAATCACAGAATGGAGAGCTCTGTGATAAATGAAAGCACTCTGCAATATCTACTTCTATGTTCACTCAGCAAACTGCACGGGCTATGAATGGGATGGGGCCGCTGCTTATCATAAAACGCACAGTAGGTGGCACTGCTGACTTCAGTCACTCACCCCTGCGCACTTCTATTCAATACATATTACTGTCTAATGAGATTTATTTAGAAAGCCAAAAAAATTACTACTATGAGTTTTCCAAATAAATTTGTGAAGAAGGAAATCTTGTAAAAATTTGCAATAAAATAAAAAAAACAAAAAACGCTAATGCTTGTTTGCAAAATCTATGCTGATACAGAGGACATTTAGCTGGACAGTGATTCTTGCTTGCTGCACCTATTTGGACTGGGCTGTTTTGGACAGATTGCACTACTTTATTCACAATATAACCTGGCCAGGAATAAGTGACACATTTAATTATTAGTAAAATAGTTTGAGAGTGTCCTGAGATACTTGATTCATGTATTCTAATGCCAGGTTCACATAGTTGGTTGGGAACCACCTGTTTTCCTCTCCCAACTGACTGCAAGCAGTAACATGTCTCATCTACCCTGCAGTTGTCCCAAGGTAATATGGCAAGTTGCGCTTACAATTTTTGTTTTATTTTTAACAGTTTTGTATTTTAAGCTGTATTTATTTGCAAAGTCCTCAGAAATTGTTCAGCGTTTCGACAAATAATAATTAACACCCCTAGCTGAAGAGCTGTTCAGTGCCCTGTCATGCCAGGTCCAAGCTTGAGTAGAAGTCAATTAGACTGTCAGAAACCTAATAAAACTCCATATAGACACTTTATAAAGGGGCACCAGCCTGACCCCCCCCCCCTCCCCCCAAATAAAAAACTTTTCACTGCACTTTCCATTTTAGGATTTTGCTTCACAATTAAAGTTAATGCTATGTGGATTCGACTTGCACAAAATACGATATTATGATACTGATAAGACTGGTGAACAATTGCTTTTTTTAATAAATATGGTATGTCCCATGCCTAGCGTTAAACCTTATGGTGACCATAATGAGTGACAGTTCAGCTGTAGCCTATAAAGGTACCCATCTGACAATTGTTGGAGGGATAATTGATTGTCAGAAATGACTTGTTATAAGACAACTGCAACAGATTAAAGCAACACTACCATTCATTTTATTATGACTTTTCTACAGATGGTTGGATATTTTGATCATTATGCCATACTTATAGAATGCTTATGGCATGGCAAATGTAAGCCACCTAACAGATTATCACCATACCTAACCACACATATCTATAAGTTACTGTCCTGTGCAGCTTCCATATAACTACCTTTTTTATTTATTAATTAATTAATTAACACAAAGAATACGACCTTTAAAGCAACAAGGACCTGACATAAAATATGAAGGTTTCCATTGCTTTGTTATTTGATTTTTCCCTCCATTTTTCTATAAAAGATGTTTACCCAGCTATCGTGGCAGGTCTCAGTCTCCAATGCTTTCTAAGTAATTGACCAGAAAATGTAAATGTTTCATGAGGTCTCCACTTACCAGGGTTTCCCAAAAGCTTTTTTTGAAAATGAATCTTTGTAACAGAGCAGGCCAGGCAATGACTTAGTGATGTTGTATATCACTCTTGTGAGAGAGAGAGAGTTTTGGGAGAAGATTATTTTCTCTGATCCCCAGGCATGAAATAACAGGCAGTAAAAATCAATGTGTGACTTCAACCTGGCAGCCCCTTATCACATTAGAAATGATGGTGCCCACTAGTAAGACTGCAGGATTGTAGCGCTGAACCTTTGTTGCTGATTCATCTGAATACTGCTAACACAAGCCAAGCCAGAGAACGCTCAGGCAACTAATCCATATCAGCAGGCAGAATCTAGGTCAAAGTGCTAGCAGGAGGTCAGGGCAGAAGGGAAGAATTATGGTGTACGCCAAGTAGACAAGTAGCATGTGCCATTTGTGATGCAGAAACAATGGACATAGGAATAGAGATGATATAGGGATTTTAAACAATAATTTCAACCATTAAAGTTTAGATCCAAAGCCATAACACACTCAAGGTAAGGAATGTGTCCTCAGAAGAAGCTAGTATCATTGGACAATGGAGAGTGATGCCAGTTAGAGTTAAGAAATATAGTGCACTGCCTAGTTAGCTCATTATCTCAAATTTACAGAAAGATTCAAACTTTGCCAAAAATTTATTTTTGTTTTTCAATTCCATATCCATTTCATATTGCACTAAAATCTTATTTGCTGGAGCATTAAATGATACAAACATGGGAGGGCACTGTGCATACAAATACAAAAAAATATCTAATGACAAGTATGTGCTGTTGTATGGTAGATGAATACAAAAATACATTTAAAAATAACACAACTTCCTAAAATCAAACTGGCTATCTAGAAACAAAAAAACATGTACATGTAAAAACTTCTTATATCTATATTGCTTTTCTGGCTCATTTTGACAGGCACTGTGTTTATGTGCGTGGCCGGTGTTTCAAAGTCAAGTTAAATGCAGGACGGCAAAATCCCATTGACTATAATTGAGCAGTACAGTTGGGATGCATTTGACCTGCTTTATGTTGTGCTGTGTTTTTAAGAATGGTGTTTACACTGAAGACAAAGCAGGTCAAATGCCTTTTCTGGTGATGGACTGCTTTCCACTCAGTAGCAACTGCATGTGTTTAGATAGAAAACTGACTACAATATCTGCTAATATTACTCCTATCTAGAAGAGGGCTGCTGATTAAAAGACTTCTGATCTGCCATGGGCATGCACACCCCACCTAATGTATGCATATAAAATATATGCACATGTCTGAATGTATGCATTACAAATATATATATATCGATATATTTATACAATATATCTTACCCTAATGACCACTATTATTAAAAATTTGAAAGGTATTCCAGTGATTTGGGGGGAGATTCCCTCACATTTTCAAAAAGTTTCTAAACAAAATCCCAAACTGCTAAAAACATTTTATGATTGCTATACCGGTATTTAAAATGGTTAGAAAAAACAAACACACCATATTGAAAATTTTGAAGTAAATGAGCTAATGTGCTTATCATTGTTTTCTTTTAAACATACTGAAAGAAATTACCTTTCTATAAAGGTTGTCAGAACCAGATTTTTGCAACATGGTTCCAAGAGCACACCTAAATGATGACAGTCATTATGTACTGGCTAATAAAACCTTTCAGAAAAATCTCTAGTACATTAGATTATTGGAAGCTGTTTTGTTTAACAGCCCTAGGTATTGTTGGACAATATGGTAAATGCGTTAAATACAGAACCGCCTACCATTGGAAAATGAAATAGCATTGGTTGTGCATTTCGCAACTTTACCAGAGCTCTTGACCAACCTTTTTAGATACAACCTGATCAATGAGTTAGTTTCACGAGTCTTGTATATATTGTCTTGTATATATATATATATATATATATGTATATATATATATATACTATTAGAATAGAGGGAGGTCAGACACAGAGCTTGCCTAATACCACATTGATTAGATATTAACAGCCCCTGATACCCTGTGACTCCATGGACAGACAACTGCCATGCTGAGGTGGCTTACTGGTCTATACATATGGGCTCTGTGTTCCCCACTGAACTCCCCGACTATGGTGGTCCCCATTGAGCTATCTACTGCTCTATACCGTGTATTCTTTTGAGAGATAGATGTTGGATTTAAGAACCCCCTGAAGAAGTCACCATTGACGAAACGTACGTTTATCGATGTGTTATAGGACGTTAATTACAGCACCTGATCTTGATAAATCTTGTGATACATGGCTGCAATAACTTAATCCGTGACTTTTGTTTTGATTTTATTGCTATTACTATTTTACCGTTGTCTTACTGGATCTCACTTACCAAGCCTGTAAAGTCCCCTTGCCCCTGGGATACAGGGGGAATTTCGGATCTGAGATGATAGGTTTACCTTATCACCCTGATCTTCTCCTACAATGTACTATGCGCGTTATTTGGAATGAATCTGCTCCTTCTCCATATGTACAACAATTTCTACGCTATTTGTTTATGCAACAAAAACTCTACCCAGTCCATCTATTCCTCCTGGTTTTCATGCAGGATAGGAAAGCCTTCACCAAGTCTTTGTTCCCCATTATTGACTAATCTACTTCTGTCCATAGCCGACACTCAGGCTGAATTCTGCTCCTCAGCTTCAATACCAGTTTCGCTAGCTGGCCAATTCTATCAATGCAGATGTGGCATCCCCCGGGCATGATCCAACCTTTCTCTCTCTCTCTCTGCACCCGGGGATTAGCCTGACTTCCCGAATTTCTCTCCTCTGCACAGTGAGAGCTAATCTTTCGTGTATGAAGCAGGGGAGGGTGTTGCTATGACAACAAGCACATTCTGTCAGTGGGGCTGATCCTGCTGCGCCCAGCCGAAAAAAAAAGGGATGTCTGAGAAACACATGCCCTTCTCTCCTCTCCTAGATGTTTCCTTCAGGATTTCAAAATAATTAACTCTGTCCTGTCCAAACTATTTATTAAAGAGGGCTGAACACTTTACGGGTCATTTATTTGCACGTAGTGTTCAAAAATGATGTTGTGTAGTCTTTACGGTTAACAGAGATGAGTGCCATCAACCGGCCACTTGGACATTCCTGTGTTCAGTTGGTTGTAATCTAAAATCAGCTTTCAATGTCATAAGACACACACACACCTAGAAGTTTATTCCTGATGGTTAGATGCTATTTAATAATACACTGCTCTCTATGACTCCAATGACTCCAAGCCTTCCTGACCATATTTCATTCACTATATTTGAATTCTTTGGAATATTATTTTCCGTAAGGCTTTAAAGGCTCAGTCCTTCTGCCCTTGCAAAGAAAAAGCTGCCACAGCTGACATGGTTAACGTAACCCTATTAGTGTTAGAGCAGCTCACATACAGATGGAGTGGATGTGGTCTCAGTAGGAGCGCAGAGCTCTCGGCCTGGCAGAGGGGGTGAGGAACGCTGCTGCTGACAGGAGTGAATCTCTGCAGGCACAATCTTTCTTGCTTATTGAAAACAAGACGCAGCCATGAGGAGATCATGGAAATACTACTCACGTCACGAGCAGGACTATGGAGACCGTGTACACCATATGCATCTGTGTATTACTGCAACCCATTAATAAAACATAATCAACAACGTGTTATGTACATAACCACCTGATGGAAGAGCTGTTGTCAGTCTCCCTGGTAGCAATAAAATCTTTATAAATGAAGCAGAGTAAAGAAGCAAAATAAACCTACTATTCCTTGTGGTCTATCGGAGTTTTAAACATTTACCTAAGAGTGTATCTGCTGGGCCCCGTTGTTCTATAGATCCTGCCTGATGAAAATATCTAGGTATTCCCTCCATGACATCAGATATTTTCATGTTTTCTTTTTACTCTTTTGAGTTTTATTCATTTATTTTTTTGCATTTTTAGGATTTGTATTGTGAACAACATTGTAGTGGACTTAAAAAAGGCAATTAATTTTTGCACACCGTTATTGAGTGCATTATGTGCAAGTTAGGGAGCTATCCCTACACTTTTTGGCTGGGATAAAATCTCATGTTTCCAAATACAAAGCAAGCAAAGTTCAGTCATCAGGGTCTATGTAGCCTAACTTCATTTGACATCAAATGGGATGAATATAATTTAACACGTGTTCATGAGCTTGTTGTAATAAGATGGGACACTGATGAAATTATGATCATTTCCCCATTTGGGAACAATAGTTGTGGTACATTTGGCAAACACATCCCAGATGCTTTATGAAGTACTACATGAATAGTGAGTTAATTCATGCCACAGTCAATCAGGACTGCCATCTGTGATTATGGTAGACATCAACGGATTGCTGCCTTTGTAGCTGGGCGGTAGGCACAAAGTGAACACAGCCCTGGACATTATACACCATTCTCTGCATTGAGTGAAAATGGGATGTAAAACTATGAACTCATTACCCTGGGCTCTAAGTTTAGAATCCTTCATTTGTGTAATTTTAACAAAATGAATTCAACAATGTGGAAGCAAGTTACTGTTTACCTTGAATAGCCAATTAAGATGGGGTGTGAATTTGGATGCAAATATTGCAGTAATAAGGTTAAACCTATAATGCAGGACATAACCTTTGCCCCTAACCAGCTGGGTCAAGAGTCAATAATTCAAGGGAATTGATAATAACCCCCCCACACACACACACACACACACAATGTACCAGTGGGCAGACAGCATCCATACTGTAGGTGTGTATTGTACTGTTACAACGAGCTGAAAAGTATGAAAAGTAAACCTATATTAAGCTTAATAATTTTTTTTGGGTGGGGGTAGGGGGCATTTACATTCTCATAGTAGCATTTTGCTTCTTATGCCTTCTGTTTATCTGTTAAGATAGCTCATGATTCCTGCAAATGGGTATGACTGAATAACAAGATTACCCAATAACTTCAATCAGGTTCACTGCAGAGTTTTCAAACACTGAATCTGTTTACAAACTGTTTAAATTACTTAGGGCCCCCATACACCTTTAGGCTTTGTTTCCATTGCGTTGGGACCCCTCCGCTAAGCGTACACGCTTAGCGGGGGGTCCCAACGTA
The DNA here is from genome assembly GCA_036250615.1 of Ptychadena robeensis. NCBI lineage: Eukaryota > Metazoa > Chordata > Amphibia > Anura > Ptychadenidae > Ptychadena > Ptychadena robeensis. The sequence goes on along the minus strand of CM070036.1, from coordinate 40,436,716 downwards.
ACAGATAGACTTACCTGTTCGGCGGACGGGTCTGTCCTCATTGCGCTGAGCCGATCCGCCGGTGTCAGGCTGAACGTAGTCGAGTACGCTCAGCCTTTACACCGGCGGATGTGTACCAGACCATCCGCCGGCAGGCTGAGTCTGTGAGATAGCGTAGGGGTCCCGGCGTACAATGGAAACATGCCCTTAGATTGTCAGATTTTCTTTAGATCTCCTTTAGTTTTACCAAAACCATGTAATATGAGGGACTTTCTAGACCATCAAGTCCACCTGTGTTCAATCGCAGAGGATCCTATACTTCATAGTTCTTGGTAGATCTAAAGGATATCTGACAGAGAGATCTAAAGGCCAGCTTAACCAATTAAATAATTACATAAACATTTTGTTTTCACATGACTGGATAATTAAGATAAATATATTATTACAATATTATATATATATGTGTGTGTGTGTGTGTGTGTGTGTGTGTGATCAGCCACAGCTTCTTACTTTACGTTCAAGTTCACTACAGTACAGAGATAGTATTTAGGGATTCAAGGATAGTAGTATCTCAATGCACTATTACTTTAGGGTGGCCCAGAGTGCAACTACTCACTAGCACTTGGTTTACTGTTTTAGTTCACTTAGATGACTTTTGAACATTGAGGAATACTTGACCCACATTAAAGTTTTTAATATAAGATTAAGATTGGGCCTCTAGTCAGCTCAACAATGACCATTGTGCTGCTGGGTCTCTCAGCAGACTTGTATCCATAACATCTGCACTCTCATCATTTTTTCATTATATTTTTCCCTGCCAGTTGAACGGAGTCAGTATAAGGTCCAGAGCACAAGGGTTTTCTCATCTGGGTCACTGAGCCATGGCATTAATAAATTAAGACTCTGCCATTCACTAAAGCATAGATCAGGCCTGTATTCAATATCTACTAAAGTATCAGAGAAATAATGGCATTGTGCTCTCAGGCTCTCATTATAGTGCCATGAACGTTGCTTTCTGTGATAGTATCAATATGAAACACTGTTATTTGTATTTAAAACATGTTCTTTGTTTTGTGACAGTGTCATGCTTATACCAAAATGCATTTTACATTAAGCAGATTATTTATGAGGTTGGTTATGCTTGTATTTCTTTAACCGCTACATGGCAGTTGTTCATTTATTGTTAATCATTGTCACTAACATGGTAGGCTGCGGTTCACATATCACAACAATATGCAATACATACACATAACAATAGTCTAAGGCTATGTTTCCATTGCTTTGGGACCCCTCCGCTAAGCGTACACGCTTAGCGGGAGGTCCCAACGTAACAGATAGACTTACCTGCTCGGCGGACGGGTCTGTCTTCATTGCGCTGAGCCGATCCGCCGGTGTAAGGCTGAACGTATTCGAGTACGTTCAGCCTTTACACCGGCGGATGTGTAAACAGACCATCCGCCGGCAGTCTGAGCGTATACGCTTAGCGTAGGGGTCCCGACGTATAATGGAAACAAGCCCTTATAGACACACTCTCCTAGTCTTTTTCTATTGTTATTAATAATATTATAAGTTTCTAAAGCAATTCATTTCTCAGAGCTTCACAACATATGAGGCCACAAACATTAGTCAGTGCCCTGCAGAGCTTACAATCAATATATGTCTCATGGTTTGCCTAAATTGTAAATACAGCTTTACACTTTACTGTAACCCTATAGCAAAGAGTTTGAGCTATCTTATAATTGGCATTGCTACCCAACCTCCTCTGATAAACTACTTTACTACCCCACTCCCCAACAGTTTGCCAAAACTAGTTTACTGCTCCCAATCCCCTGTAAATAATCTATAGAGAGATTGTTGTGTGGCACTTTTGCTCGATTGATCTTCAAATGGCTTGTGCAATTTAAATATCTACTGTCTGTCTAATATTGATTGGTTGTTAATTGGTGTTGATTGTGAAAATTTGAACCCCAATTTTTTTGCAAATATTAGCACTTTTAGAAATTGCAAATATCTTGAATATAGTGCTATATCTTTTGTAACTGTGAATAATTGAGATTTTTTACATCAGTACATCAGTGCTACCAGGCATTGCGCATTTGTGCAATGAAGGTAATCTCTGGAAAGTATCATGCATTGCGAAAATGTTTTGATATTTTGTGAATACAAATATTGCCTATGCTGCTAATCACTAGTGATTCATTCCATTCCTAAGGCCTGGGTGCATGCTCCATATTATGACCCATCAGATACTTAAACAATCTATTGAAATGTACCAACACAGCTGATCACAGCTCTTTATGATTGGTTGAAATAATTTTTGGTCAATGGATTAGATAAAAAGGAACCAATTTTCAAAGGATAGACTTAAAAAACTGAATTCTTAAGTCGAACAGAAAGATTTTACCTTGCATGGCCACCTTAAAACTTCTTGTGGTGGCATAGCAAAGACTTGAGTAGGTCTGAGTTTTACTTCAAATCATAGATCATGTTATTCCATGCAGTAGCTAATATGAATAAGAGTGTTTCAATTCACAAAAAAAAAACTTCTGGTAGTATGTGAGTGTTATTGATTGAGCTACTTATATAAGTTACTGTAAAATAGACTTTAGTTTTTTCTCTTTTCTTACTTGTGTCAGTCTTCTTATCATATTAAATCAATAAATGTTTTCAAACCATTTAAAACACATTTAAAAAGATTTTCAGATACCAGTGGAAGCCTGAAAAATCTCTAGTAAAAGATGGTCATTCAAGGTGTTAATAAGAGACGTGTTACTGACAACATTGTCTGTGTTTTGACAAGGCTAAGTCTGGATTTATTTGAATAATTTTCAATTGGACAAAATGATCATTTGCATAAAGGCACATGATGCTTCCTAATTAGCATGAAGCCGAATAGCCTGAAGCATGGTGCATATGCTACTATAATATGTCAACACTGAAAAGAAATGCCACTGGAAAATGATGTCTGACAAGTACTGCTGGAAAGGACTATGTTCTATGCCTGGTTGGGCTGGGGGGGGGGGGGGG
>CM070036.1:40393573-40433573 GCA_036250615.1 Ptychadena robeensis | reverse complement strand
TGTTTAGGACAATCTTATATTTATATATTGCTAATACACTTCTAGATATTTATCACATACACAATTTTGGTCAACAATGTATTTCTTCAAATGTCAGAATAAACATTGTGTGAAATAAAACATATACAATGGCAACACAATGTTAACAATATTATAATTAAAAGGGGGGAAGGATACTACAAAACATATTATGTATTTACATCATTACAGTTCATAATAGAACACAGGTAAAAATTTAGTTGGCATAAGAGAGCTTGCCCTATGACAAGGTTGGCAAACTTTATGACTTGTGGGCCACATTAGCTTCCTAAATTTGATAAAGGGGTCGGAACATGAGCATGTAATGGCCGACCCACCATGAGTGTGCCAATTCCATGCATCGCCGGCCTCTCTTATGATGGCAGTGATGTCTGATAGGCAGTGTGTGACAGGAACTTTGTATCTTTTTGGAATTTCCTGCACTTAAAAAAATGCTCATTGGGAGCAGAGAAACACTGCCTGTTGTTGCCATGAGAATGCATCCACAGTGTCATCACATGATCACCACTGCATCGTCCCCAAGGTAACATTTGGACACCTCTTTTCAAAAAGATGAGAAAGGGCCGCAAAAGAAAGCTAAACAGGCCGGATCTGCCCCCAGGCTTTAGTTTGCCCAACCCTGGCCTATCAGTTTTCAGGGGGATGAGGATTTGAATGACTAGAGATGTGAATAGGCAGAGTAAGAATAGGTAGCTTAGTAGGTAGTTAGGTATAGAAAATGGGGAGCAAGGTTGGAGAAGACCTTAGAAAAAGAGAGTGGCATTGTCAATCTCTTTTGGGAAAGTGTAGGTCAGCCAAATTAGTCAAATTTCAGTTCATACTTTTCCATTAATTGGGTTGGATCACAGCACAATGTAATTACTGTTCTCTTTCCACATTTACTGTAGATACTTAGCGATTCTGTGCAGTGCTCGTTTTGGAGCTGCACCTAGGACAAAAGTGCTAAATTCTTTAATGGTAGGTTGTTGGGAGGTGAATACCCATGGTTTTTTTCTGGAATATATACTGGACTAACATTTAAGATGGACATACATAGAAATGTGGGATGAAGGCAGTTTAGACAAGACAATTGTGTTGATTAATAAGCTTTCTTTTTTGGTTGAGGTATTCTTCTCGAGACATATTTATTTTCGTACTCAAATGTGCTCAGCATTGAGGTGCCAAATCTACCTTGCTAAAAATTCATCATGCTGTGACATGGATCCATCAGTCAAATAAAATGACACAGCAGTAGACAGTGGTTTATCCACAGTATACAATAAGAGAAGACTTATAATAAATGTATTCTGACTTAAAGATATTCATCTAAATTTATGGAGATAATAAATTGTCACACCTGATTGTAAGTCACATTAGGAATTCCCAATTCACTAAGAGTATAAATATAGGTCTACACGAAAGTAAAACAGCTTTAACAGCATCATTAAATGTTTATTAATAGTATCTATATCACATCCATTTATGAATGGAGCATTTCTACTCAATAGTAACAAGATGTTTATAATATGTAAAGGGAAGGGGAGTATCACTATCTAAACTTGTCTCCCAGCTTTTCAATTGTAAGGGGGGCTACTATAGCTTTGTTATACAGAAGCACCTCATGTTTTGTGTAATAGTAAATTGTAACTAATTTTAATATTAACGATCATGTCATTTTGGTTATCACATCCTCAGTCTGCTGGTATGAAAGTTAAAAGGGGTGTATGCATTTTGAAGTGTCATGACTGTGGGGACAGTGATAAAATGAAAGTTTGATTTGTGACTTGGGGAATGGTAAATCTGAATATAACTCATTTAGAAATTTATAGTTCTTTGGTCCATTGAGCACTGCTGCCTGGAAGCAGATGGCTTTGTGAAGATCTTGCTCAGATAGCATGTGCTTTCATACAGTCCAGACATTTCCTGCTCTGTTCTGTTGTTTGCTTGCTCTCCATATCCTATATTCTGTATGCTTGTCTTATGCCTAGTCTGGCCTTGCCTAACCTTTAGTGCATGTCAGGATATGACTCTATGCTTTATTATTAATGGTGCCCTGTATGTGGCCTCCTTCTATTCCTTTACTTTGTATTTTTGACACATACTGTCCCAACCTCAATATCTCCTCCATTTATCAATATTACAGTATGTACTATAATTCTGAACCCCTTCCCTATTACAATTGGCTTAACATCAGCCCCCTTCAGTCCCAATAGAGCTAAGAATGGGGTAGAAGCAGTAACAGGATTTGTGCAGCAGTGCAAGGCATATAGTGATAGTAGGATAGTAGCAGAGTTGAGATAAATGAGTCTGCTATTTCCCATTAAACTCTTCATTTCTGAAGAGTTCATTTCTGATGTGGAGGGCAGGGCTCTGGTGTGGTACAAAGCTATGTATATTGTAGGACTCAATGGCTAAAAATACAAATCCTTTGGCAGGTAAATCAATTATATTTTAGTTTTTCTTCTTTTTTTTACTGTTTTTTTCAAGCCAAATGGAACTGTACGGATTTCTACATCAAGAAAATACTTCCAAGATTATGTAGACTATGTCTAGATATAATAGACAGATGAAGCATTAAAAAAAAGCCTGGAAATCAACACTCAAATATTTAAAAGTAGCGGCCTTCATTTACTAGAGAAATCTCTGCTGGCTATCCCATACGTGTAAATCTCAATACACAATACAATACATCATAGCTGTACCTATCAACTACTTTAGGTATTTCAAGTGATTCTTTAAACCAGATGTGTGGTTTGCTTGTAAAAGCATTCATCAACTTCCAACCAGTTAGCCAAAGCATCTAAAAAAAATTCCCAGCGCTCTAAACATGATTTTATCTTCGCCTATTGAACCCATGAACATATACAAAGAGCCATTGACTTTAAACTTTATCATCTTTAAATTTTTTTATCTTCTTTCCCCAAAAAATAACCTTTATTATTAGCCTTTAAGCCCCATCACAGTAATAACTTTTGGCGCACTTCAGGTTTTTGGAATCGTTTCGAGCACAATCAATTGCCGTGCGTGTTGTGGCCACCCTTTCTCAAAAAAAGCTCAATCAAACAGGGAACCAACATGTTGGTAAATCCCTGTTGGATTCCCATTACTTTGGATGGGGGACCGAGGATACCAAGGTATTAAATGAGATCGTCTGCGCAGTCTTACTTCGCATCGATTGTTTGTTTACTCAAAGAAGCTAGATAATACTCAAATTAACAGCTATTGACCTGTGTATGGCCAGCCTTAAACTCTATAATTAATGTTAGAATGAGATTTATGGTCTACCATACCGGCATTGAAATGTAGCAATAAAAACCAGTGCAAATATACTCCCACTAATGCTTCTGTAAAACTATATACACATTAGACATGTCTTGATTCTGATTGTCTTTGGCAAATATCTAGCACAGTGATGGCTAATCTATGGCATGGGTGCCAGGGGTGGCACTCGGAGCCCTCTCTGTCAGCCAGCACAGGCAGCCTATTGACACTCAGTGCTGTCCCCCTATTCTGTCTTATAAGAAAGAAGTTGTGCATTTACATGTTTTGTGTGTTTATATAAATTGTGTGTATATGAGTTGTGTGTGTGTGTAATTCATGTTAAATTGTCATGCCGGCACTTTGAGATAAATAAGTGGGTTTGGGTTTCAGTTTGGGCACTTAGCCTATAAAAGGTTCACCATCACTGATCTAGCACATGCACAGGTGTCAGCAAGAGTAATTTAGTATGGTACTCTGGCAGGATGGATATTGTGAAGTATACATGCCATTTGGGGGTCACTGTATGCGCGTCCCTATTGGAATTACAAAGACTTTGTATCCTAAAAAAACTTTTAAAAAAATTTGTTGCAAACTTTCATCAGCATTCTATAGGCAGATGTGGGAATTCCTACAAAACTACTGCTTGAAAGATTTAGATTGTTTCATCTCTAATATATAATGTATTCCTTTACAAATCATATTTTTTAGGTTTCCCCCATATCATTTAAGGAAGGTGAGGGACACATCACCAAAATCATCTTGTATAGAGATTAATAGCTGTCTATGGCTTAACTGTTTTCACAAATAAATTCTCCAGGTATTCATTTTGTCTACCATGATGTCTGCTTCTTTAAACAATAGAAAGAGAATAGTAAAATACACAGGCTTTTGAGGCTTTGTAAATTATATATCTTCCTCATAGATTTTTTAGATAATGGGCACACTGTTTAAAAAATGGAAAAAAATCATCTAAAACATGTAGAAAAAAAATTTGCGCCCATTTTTCAGCAAAGTTATACCAACTTGTACTTTATCCATTAGTCTCCTGCAGGTAGGCATAGAAACTTAAGCCTAGAAATCCATCTCTTTGGTGTTGATTCATTCTGTGATCATATTTACTGACTGATTCCTACTCTGTTATGTAGAAAAGGTATGTTATTCTGTCCAAAGTGTGTCTGAACTTCAAGAGATTACAGTTACCATGACAGCGATCAATGCCTTTTCATCGACTTACTGTATGCCGCTCTTTATTTAAGGTCACACAGTTTTCCCTCAGCTAATTCAAACAGAAGCTTTAAAAACCCACACAGATGATGTCGGTAAAACTGAATTTTGTTCATTTTACTAAGTCCTTGTGTATATAAAAAATGCATATATTATCTTTTTGGATATGTAGGTAATGTATGCAGATTTAAGCTGGGAACACACATGTAGATATGGGCTAGATCGATGGGCGCTTTGAGCACCGCGCATGCGGACATCTATCTGATGCATTGGAGATCACGGGGTCTCCATGCGAAGCACAGGCTGAGCTGGAGACACAGCAGTGCTGCGCCCCCAGCTCCTCCGATATCCGGCAGCAGCACGATGACATCATCTTGCTGCTGCAGGGAACCTCTAACGGCTCCTATATCGAACCGTGTGTTCCCAGCTTTACTATTTTGCAGTAACTATTTGTTACTAAAATGTGGACTAAGATAGTCAGGTTTATTATTGGATTATTGATAAATTAAAAAAACAGTTGTCCCCGCTGTATAGTACATGAATGTGACTTCTATGCGATCAGTCAATGGAAGTTTAAGAACATATGTATACTTATTTGTTGTGAAGATTAGGAACTTTAAGTAAACCTGTTGCAACATATGAGGTGTCACCAGGTGTCAGAAAGCTCAAGCACAGGCTCTGAAAATGTCTGCTCTTCCCTAGAATTGCATTTTATGACCTTAAGCGTGGCTTGGTGTTGTCTGTCTTGATAAGGCTGACAATTTAACAAAACAGGGATCAAGGCAGGCAGGAGGGTGTAACTAGGATCAAGGCAGGCAGGAGGGTGTAACTAGGATCAAGGCAGGCAGGAGGGTGTAACTAGGATCAAGGCAGGCAGGAGGGTGTAACTAGGATCAAGGCAGACAGGAGGGTGTAACTAGGATCAAGGCAGGCAGGAGGATGTAACTAGGATCAAGGCAGGCAGGAGGATGTAACTAGGATCAAGGCAGGCAGGAGGGTGTAACTGGGATCAAGGCAGGCAAGAGGGTGTAACTGGGATCTTGGCAGGCAGAAAACTGAACTAGCTATTACTAAAAAGCAAACTTATGATTTTCCATAAGAAGCCATGTATAAATACTAACAGCTTTGCTCAGACCCTGGTTCACACTCAGCAAGGTTAACCCTTTCCTAATAATGTTAAACAATTTTGGAGGCATCAGAAGATGGTGCAGGTATGCCCTTAAAGACAGGAGGAAGCTGTATGGCAAATGTTTGCAGATGGCATCAGTCAGACAAAGATTACCCATAGCATTAGATTAACCCTGTAGAACATGGTTGCAGCCAAAAAATGCAGCCTTCAGCATCTAAGAAATGGAATGGAAATTGCATTTAAATGCATTTATTGTATCCAGGAATCTAGAGAATTCAACCACCCATCTTAAATAAGTCTAACAGATCCCTAAGGATTCACAATCTTCCCAATAAATTGATGGGCATATAACTTAATACATTTCTTTTGGACAAGCATACAAAAGTAAACTTTTCCTATGTGTATTATAAACCTATACAGCGATACTGCCTAGTTTGGATAGGTCTACAAACTCAGAGCATTATATGTGTATCATATCCCCGCTCCCCCTGGTCAGACTGAACCTGATAATTAGAAAACTACACCCAAAAGGCTTTAATAGGCGGTATTTCTAAACAGAGTCAAAGTATGTAGATAAAATAAAATAAAACTTTTAATAATTTGCATTAAAGAATAAAAATGTTTAAAATCTAAACATGTACAGAGCTAGGTAACAATAAAAACAACAGGGTTCAGCAGATACATGGAAATATTCATAGTTTGTTCAATGCCTATATTTCCACATAGACCAGTTGACGTATTTTGCCAACATGGCGGCTTTGTGAGTTTTGTGGCTTTGTGTACAGGTCAGAAATAGTTTTCCAAAATACAATGGTATGAAAATGTGAATTTGTGTTTGCAGCATGGACCCTGTGTTTAAAGTGTAACAGGAAGGGGGTCTTATTAAAATCCAGAGCTGAAGATTCCATGAATTACAAAGACAAACCACTTTCCCCAATATGACCTGACCACAGACTTAAACTGGCATAAAATTATATTTTCTCTTTAATGCAAAACTGAATAAAGAAATAAAAGAGGTGCAAATAACTAGTTGTGTTTGCTAAAGTGTCAGAATAGGTTAGAACATTTCTTTTATGGTTATTCATTTTTATTATAAATGTATATAATACCGCTAATGCTTTCAAACTATAATATCAAAACATGAAGGAAATTATGGTACTCTAAAATGTCAGAAGGTTCTGTTGTAACAAATCCAGGTATATTTTTTCCATTAGCTTCCTATTAGGTTATTAGAAATGTGCATACATCTTCATAGGTTCATTGGAGACAACACCAGTTACCTTTGATTTGTATGGGCACTTAGAGCGTAATAACAGTAAACACCACAAATCAATAAAGCTCAATAAGAAACAGACTAGGAAGAGAGGCTGGGAGTAAATACGATTACTGACAAGGTCCCAAATGACAATTTAAATTCATAATTTATCCACAGTGGTGTTTTAGAGGTTTTCCTTAATCTTAATTTTATTTTTTGCAAGTGTTTCGACAACGGACAAATCCATGTTACAGGTAAGCCTTAAACAACCAAATGGGTTGATAACAACTAAATTGTTTTCTTGAAAATGTATTTAAAGAATAATTGCAGTTTGCCTTAGTACAATATAAACCTGCAAGTGATGGCTATTACTTTGATGTTATATTACTATTGTAATCAGTGCATTGTACACATATTTAGATTTGGCAGAAGAAAAATACCTAAACGTACGAACTACAGCCCCCTACATTAACTCCTGTCGAATCCTGTCGACTGTCTTTCATCTCATAGTCCCAGGAAGTAATGCCTCCTGGTCGCCCAAAAAACAGGCCAGGGGGTGCAGACTTTATCTAGACCCTACTCTCATCACTGATTACTTTCTGCAAGATTGCTGATATTTTGGTCATTTGTTATATTTTTGTTTGGTTGTTTTTTTTTTGTAGTTGTTCCTCTTGTGCTATGTGTGTGTTCTGTATATCTTTAAAATCAATAAACCTTTATTAAGAAAGAAAATACAAGAACATTAGAAACCAAAAAGACAGTTTAGGTATTTTAAAACTATAAAACTGATGACATGGCTGTAGCCATAAGTGACTGAATATCAATTGTGTTGGAGTAGACTTGTAATTAAACATCTATCTCTGTTTTAAAGTAACCTTAACTCAGAATTTGTTGTAGAGTAGATCTTAGTTTTGGTTTGTCCACAAAATCAACCCCACCACCAGTTAGAATAATATGTAATAACACCGTATTTTATTGAAATCTAATATAGGGAATTGGAATACTAATGATCTTTCTAACTATTTTGAAATGAATATACTCTTATGCAGAATGTAAGTAGATCAGGTGTCAACATCAGTCCAATCCATCCCCAACAGGGCCTGAGATATTATGAACTGTTCTCTTAACACTTCATTCTTAATTGTATGCCTTATGAAATATTCTGTTTATCAATAGCATTTGGAAATATAGGGATATAAGTAAAACTAAACTACATAGGCAAACTTGATCATGTTTTACTGCTTCAATTGTAGGCTTAAGCAGGACTAACCTATCTTGCTAGTACTTAATAATCTGGTGATCAAAATGTGCTTGAGAGTATGCCATCCCTTTTCTTAACCATTCCACATAGTAATATTTCTATCAGCAAGGGATATAGGTGAAATAAACATAAACTTTTACATCTTGGCATATACTATTTGCTGTTATGTATTACTTCAGCATACTAAACATAACAATCACATAAATAATGAATAGTAGATTGTTGTACCGTGTTAGCAATTTTTAGCCAATAAACGGTATCACTTGAACTCCAATCTTTCTAAATAACTAATGATATATACAAAAGAAATGTATAGAAAAAAATGATGACATTAAGTTACACTGGGCAGCTAGCAAAAGGAACAGAGGTCCAAAGATAAATCATTAACCCACAAAGACATGGTCATTAGCTTGACACTGATACTGTTTTAATGGCATTTGGGTATTGGCAGTTTCTGATAAAACAAAGGTTGATTGTAAATGTATTGATAAGTAAGAAAAGCAAACAACATAATCATTCAAGGAAGTGGACCTAGAGGCTCTAGAAATTGTAGTTTTCTTTTTTTCCTCCTAAAATATATATTTTTTTTTCCCAAAAAAGCAGTATAGTCCACAAAAACAGGATCAGAAATGCACACTTCTTTATGTCCTAAAAGCAGAGTTTTGGGCCAAATAGTGATTTGAATTTAGTGGTCTTGTATACAGGTTTGACTACAAGAAAAAATCCTTTTTTATCATTAATCATTTTTATTTCAGTTTGTCTTAGGTGTCATTATGAGGGGCCCTTTCAACACTATATGTAAATGTTTGTACACATGTTCATTTTTAATGTACTGCATTTTCTTATAGAAGACCAATGTTACCACCCACACAGCATGTGTTGCATTTTTTTTATAATGCTCTGCTGCACACATTTTTTATTTCTTTGTTGAAAAACACAAACCCGGATGTAATGTGCAAAATGCATGTGTTTTTGTATATGCGTTAACGCATACCTGTAAAAAATGCATGCCTTTAAAAAACTCATATACAATGTGAAAGGGCCTTAAATTTACAAATTTTAAAACCAGGGATTTTCTTTTAAATTATAGATTATACCCCTAGAGTTCTGGCTTTGTCTCTGATAAATATCTGTAAAATGTGCATGATGAGGGTAAAAACATTGAGTTGTTATCAGATGTACTACTAAAACCATATTTGCATTAAAAACGTTCTAGGTGAATATGATTATTACTCAAATTCAGATAACAACATCTCTGTTTATTGCTTAATTTTCCTTGTGCAACCTGTATGGGTGCAATTTCCAGTAACCCATGCTAAAAATGTATGTGTTTTCCAAGGCCTATTTGTAGCTGTAGTAGGCAAGCACCTCAAATTTTTTAAAAAAAAACCCTAGTTGGGACTGACACTGCATGTCTTGAACACAGGCACACCTGTAGCCTGAAATGGGACATATGTTAATTTTTTTGGTGGCCCACAATATAACGCTATCACCTTGGTTAGGTATCCTTCATTATATGATGATCTAGCATTTGGAATCCAAATTTCAATGTAAATGCTTGCATTCTTTTGTACAGGTTTATTCATAAAGAAAACAATGTTAAATATATGCTTTATTTATACCATCAAGCATGGTACAATCATTATTTCACAGGTCTGAAGTTTTGTTAATTTCATGAAACCTCACACTTATCTCAGACATTTTCAGTAGCTTTATTTTAAGAGCCTACTTTGAATTTTTAAATATAAGCTCTTCATACTGTATAAATGATTGTGATATAACATTTCACAAGGCAAAGCTTACCATCTTGCTGTCCATGAAGATTCTGAGGACTCTGCATCCTTTCTTCAAGATTAGAGCTGAGGTCCGAGTTCACAGCTGACATCCTGGTGGAGTCACTCATGTCAAATTCATCACTTTCTATGGAGCTTTCATCCTGCACGTATAGAGTATATGTTGTAAGATGTTGTAAGATGTAAGGACTTTTAAAAGAAGCAAATATTTAGATAATTAGTAATTCTAAGCATCATTTTTGATAAATATTACATGTTTTATTTGCAATCCATCCAACTTCAGGTTTTTGTGCCTACACCAATTAGCTTAGGTAAAAATAATTTTTTGGTGTCAGGGAGTGAAAGATTCTAAAACAAGGTAAACTGCACTGAAATGTTTTAAAAAGAGCTTCTTCTTCAAATAAGTTCACAGAGGTCACTACGCTGCACACTAGTGAATCGCTGCCTAGTTATAGTACACCTGTACATAGACTAGTTTCAACAGAAACAGGACCAGTACTTTTTAGGTGGTAAATAAATGGTGAATGATGATCCTCCCATCCCAAAGCTCTGACAGAATGCTGACCAGTTAAATCACACATCAGCTTGTCTGTGGAGGTTCTCATTCATCCAGGTCATTGTATATCTGTAGTGTTTAATTCAACTGGACTTGCTGTGTTTTGTTTCTTGAAGAGGTTTCGCTAGTCATCCAACTGGTTGCTAGTCATTTCTGTGAATTGAGAAAGCCGGTCGGATGACTAGCGAAGCGTCTTTAAGAAACAAAACACAGCAAGTCCAGTTGATTTGAATTAAACACTACAGACACACATCAGCTTCTTAAATCATATAGTAAAGTTTGCTTCAGTCCTCAACTAATGTCTTCTTCTGCTTTACCAATGTGTCCTTATAGCTTGCATTTCTGAATCCTCTCCTTATGAATGCCGAGACCAGTGTAGTCCCACTTCTAGCAAACCTATATCAGAGGATTTGAAAGTGCACATATATATTCAGTTGTCCGTTGATTTCTACTTCCCAGACTGTTGTCATCTGTCTATGAGTACAATGATAATTCAATATATGTGTCTGATAAATCAGAAGATCATTTCAAAATCAGAATTTTTAAATCAGCGAAGAGAATTTGAATCGTAATGACTGTGTCTCTTGGCTTTTTGTGTGTCATTTAAGTAAAGCAATAATTAACATGTTAAGCCTCCCATTTTAATCCCATAGAAGGGCTGGTGCCAGTTTTAAGGACGAGTTCCCTAATGAATACATAAATTACCCAGTGTGTATAGAAAAGTAGAAGATCTGTAGATAGTGGTGTCTGTACGGTGGTACAGTGGATATGTATTGCACATCTATTTTTATTGGTACTGATAGATGGCTTGTGTTCAGCCCTTAGTCCTCACTCAGTCTGATTCACGCTGACACCTTGACAGTCCAGATATAAGCGTGTCATGTCTTTTCATTCACCACTTTACTCGAACAGTCAATACAGTAGGTATTCCACATTTAGGTTAACAATCAACAAAATGCCTTGGACAGCTGTTCACATCAGAGACTAGAAACTAGAACAACTTGCATAAAGAAAACTTGAGACCAATGCTGCCATCAAGGCACACATATAAAAGTGAAATATATATATATATATATTAAAAATTTTTATCAACTTAATACAAACCAACATACCAGTATGTAGGCACACCATTGATTATTAAAGGGACGAGGAGTGTCACGTGTTAGGGGAACAAGGAATAAGGGAAGTAAAATGCTTTTTACTTTCCCCTACGCATTTAACCCTTACATTACAAAAAAATTATGATTCCACATGATGTGATATTTATGGTAAATTCACTGAACACATCTTGTAGTTTGGCAGAGTGATGTTGTGGGCAATGTTCTATTGTAGAACTGTGTGCTGGAAAACATGCGGATGTTACCTTGACAGATATGAATATTGCTGCAAACCACTTAACCTCGTCATCTCACAAGTATTCTTTGTTGGCAGTGGTCTCTCAGCGGTAAAATATGCTCTGCATTAGTGCAAAAATTGTCTAGAAATGGTTTACTGCTGACTAGTTGGTAAAATTGACCCATGTGATTGAGCCCTTAATGGATCTGCTGATAACAACTTGGTGCCAGATACCAAAAGACACCTTCAGAGGTCTGTAGAAATCATGACTCAGTGGGTCAGATCTCTTTGGCAATATATGGGGGGCATTTGGTTTAACAGTGACTTTTTAAGCAGAAGTCAAGATATATTGAATACTTTGCCAATATTCTCCTCACCCCTCTCTTTTTCCTTAACACTTATTGTAATTAAACATGCAGACTTTTTGGCAGAAGACAGTCCCTCTGAGCTTACGTTTTGATTACAAAGCTTTGTTTGAGATGTCTGGATGCAGTATTGTGCTGAGCAGCTTTATAGACTTGTTACCAGAAGAAAAGTGTCCAGTCAGAGGTCTGCAAGTACACTGAGATCATGCAGATGCAAATACAGTTTCAATCTTTAGCCAAACTATACAACAGCACTGTATTTACAATCAGGATAATGATGGCATCAGGTCTGTGTGAATGTGCTCACTCAAGTCTTTTTTTTACTTATTCACTTGTGTGCCATGTAAGTTCACTGTCCAGATCCCAGAGAACCACATGTTATCCAACAAATCTTATTTAGCTAGTTATTTTTATTTTTGCTTAGTCCTTTACAGCAAGTTTGGATTTTCTGTTTCAAAAACAAAAAAATAAATAAAATAAAAGGCCTAAATGTCCTAAATTGTTACAATAACCTTTCTTCACAATCCATGCATGCATTACCTCATCTTGTTGTGAATTTAACAGTTGAAGTTTCATGTGCTTCATGTAAGCCATAGTTATTGGCATGTTGTAGTCAATCATACTTGTCACCAGTGTTGGAGGTTTCCCATTATCTGTATAAAAAATAGAAGTTACAATAATTTATTAAGGTACAACTGCCTGTAAGTGTATATTTCAGTCAAGTACAAATGGCAAATAAGAAATAAGTGGATTTGATTGATCTCTTGGCTAACCAAATGAACAAATGTTGTATTAATGCAAGTGTATTCTTAAGCACTACTCTGTAAAGGTAACTGCAAAGGGAATGTCTGTGGTCACTTTATTAACTTTATTTTTCAGGTATGTGGCAGGCCCTTTAAAGGAAATGATATTCTGCTTCTCATACACTTTCCAATTTGCTTCTCTATCTAAAAGGTGGAAAAAAGTCTATCGCAGAGTTCCCTTTTAAGGAAAGACATTAACTTCAATTAGACACAATTGGCCAAAAGAAAGCCGCCAACAAAAAAAGTCACACACTCTAATATTTAGTTGGACCGCCTTTAGCTTTGATTACGGCGTGCATTCGCTGTGACATTGTTTCGATAAGCTTCTGAAATGTCACAAGATTTATTTCCATCCAGTGTGTTACATAATTTTTCACCAAGATCTTGCATTGATGATGGTAGAGTCTGACCTCTTCTTGAGCACATCCCAAAGATGAATCCTGACGTTGTCATCTTGGAATATGTCCATGCCATCAGGGAAGAAAAAAATCCATTGATGGAATAACCTAGTCATTCAGTATATTCAGGTAGTCAGCTGACCTCATTCTTGGAGCACATACTGTTGCTGAACCAAGACCTGACCAACTGCAGCAACCCCAGATCATACTGTAGCACTGCCCCCACAGGCTTGTACAGTAGGCACTAGGCATGATGGGTGCATCACTTTATCTGCCTCTTCATATCCTGATGCGCCCATCACTCTGGAACAGTGTATCTGCATTCTGCTTATTGTGTGGCAATTAGCCAAACGTCAATGTTGCATACACATTGTGGGTCAATAATAAAAAAAATATAAAATGCAGAAGATCAGGGAACCAACCATTGTTTTCGGGATGAAATTGTTAAAGGAGCTTACATCATTTGTGAATTTAAGTCCATTTAAATTCAATGATAGGCAGTTTATTCACCACTATTTTCCTCTTCAAATAAAATATGGCAATGCCCGCTTGTTCTAAATATTCTGGCACCCTGTTGCATCCTTTTTACCCCAGAAACAGCATCTGAAATTATGGTAACCCATGACCGATCCCTAATCTAGAATGTTTGGAAGTTGTACAGGCACTAAACTGACCAACAAAAGATTATGATCTGAGAAATCGCTTCAGTAGTGATGAATGTTGGGTTTTCATGTTGCACTGCCTGACATGCTCCAGGTCATATGAAGACTTTCCTGGCAGGTGGGCATGGCCTAGTTTAACATTCAATTTGCAGTAGTTTAGCTGAATGCTCAAAGGGAAGGGAAGATGTCACAGGCTACAGTCCTTTTTATTGACATTCCAATAGTACTTTAAGAGCGCTACCGAATAATATCTTGGCAAATAAACTATGATTGTTATATTGCATCAGAACATACAAAGCTGTAATGTTAATAGAATATGTTGTGTTTTGTAAAGACATCTCCCATGACCCAGTAATACCTCTGACCCTGAAATGCAGGTGGGTCACATTCAATCACAGACCATTGCTCTTACAGTACCTTTGTGGTCGGCTCCATCTGGATTTAAGTGCATTCTTTTCTGACACTCTGAGCAGCTCATTAGGAATCTTGTCACCGCTTCTCTGGGAAGGAAGGCATAAGTCTCTGATATCTAAAACAAACAGAACAAAACATCCACTATATGAGAAATCTAGCAGTCTTTGTTATATGTAATAGTTAAAGTACATTACAAATACAAGAGGAACAAGTTTTATTATGCTACAATTTAGCACACAATTGCACTCAAACAGAAGGATTTGTCTGGGACAAAAAGAAATGATTGAGTGCATGACTGCAATACATGAAACGATTCTCCAAGGTTTGAAGGTTTAATCTCGGCAAGTAGCAAACAATCTGTTGATTTAGTGAGAATAATTTTCCAGCCTGAGGTGACACCTCTTATTCTGTTGCATTAACTCTTTAGAAGTTTTGTTAGCCCTCCTGTGTTGAATTACAGATCACTGTCCCTTTTACTTACAAAGATAAAAAGTATAAAAGGTTTCTGTAGTTCAGAAAAGAAGGAAACTGGTGGTTGTAACCACTTCCTCTATGGATATATGTTGGGTGACTTTAGCATTTCATGGCAATGTAGAATCACTAGAATCCCCACCACATGGTCACTTCCTTATAACCACTAGGTCATGACAATGGCCCATACAGGTCTCAAATAATGAATGGAGGCGGCTGACATGTTTTAGTGTTGGAGAGCAAGGAGACCCAAAAGGAGAATAATTACTCTTCTCTTGTAGTGGAGTTTATGTTAAAAATGTGGTGACCTGGTAGACTGAACTAAAGCCCCATATACACCTTTAGATCACTTCTTACAATTTCCTTTAGATCCACCGACAACTATGTAGTATAGTGATTGGAAGGTTTAGAAAGGTCCTCATATTACATGGTTTTGGTAGAACAAAAGTATTGTATTGATTGTACAGAAATTGTATGGTAAGGTTGTAAGGTGTATGAGGCCTTTTGATGGGAGCCCAATCTGCCTGAATACTTCAGAAAGATCCTGTGACCTTTTTTGAAGGACTGCTGACTGTTGAGAGACTCTGTCAAGCTGCAGGCTATCCTCAGCCAGTCCCATGGGGCGAGCTACTTCTGGGAGCAGCTGCTGGCCTGTTAAGGCACATCATTTTGTATAGTTGGCTGCACAGTAGAAGCCCATGTGTGTCTCTTTTAGATCTCTATTATATATCTTTAATATATAAGCTAACATAGGTTTTCAAAATACCAGTTCCTTGGCTCTCATACAAAATTTTTAATAATATTTTATGAGTCATTGACTCCCAACCATGCATTTAAGGAGTTTGGACTTAATCTGGACATTTCTCAGTGTATTCAAGAGTAAAGCCAGAAACATGTTTAGAAGGTCAGTGGTTTTATATGCATTTAAGTATTGGTATCTTCAAGTCCTTCTATTGGTTAAATTACATATGTAGCTCGACTGCCAATGCTCCGGTTGGAAGCTCCCTTTGGTGTGACCAGGAAAATCCAATGCCATAATGTCAGTGTAAATGCTGAGATGAATTCCAGACACTGGAGATCTAATAAATCTAAAACAGCCTACTGTGGAGTTTGCTACGCCCCTGTGACCCCAAAAGACCATATATCTATAAAGTCAGACTTGAAAACCTACCTATTCTGTAAAATGTTTCTGAATTAATTTCTGTTGCATTATTCCACCCTAATGTGCAAGTTACTACTCCCAACAGTATGCGCGGCATGAGGGTTTCAGGAAACTGTAAATTTTTCTTTCCTGATGCTACTAATGACAGCGAATTCCCTCCCTTTTCTGGTGAATCTACATAGAATGGGTAGGTGTGGCAGGAGTCCAACATAGGGATATCTGATTCTATGCGGGTAAAAAAGGGGCAGAGCCAACCCTAACAAAATGCTGCATGAGTAGCATCAGGGAAGGCAGAAATTCAGAAGGTAGGTAATACAATTTTCAGTTTTTTCAGCACGTTTCCATCCATACCCACAAAAACATCTGATGATGTACAAGCAGGAAACTGTGCCAACAACCCTTGTGACATTGACTTGTGAATGAAGGTACACTAGTGCAAAGTGATGAATGACAAACTTACTTTAAAACTCACGAACAAAGTAAAACTTTGCACATATGGTTAAATAAAGCTTGACAATAAGTATACGTCTGGACTATGTTCTGCGCGCATACACAAACACTTCACATGTTTACTTTAGCCAGCATTTAAATAAAATGACCACGCCCTTTAAACAGTTTGTAAGAGACCACAGAAAAAGCATTGATATAAGTTCTTTTGTGAAAAGCTTGTTTGAACTATTCACACTCATCCTTGAATAAGCAAGACTAGCTGCTGTCAGGAAAAAATCCAAAGTGTTTTTGTAAACATGCGGGATGTCAGTACATTGGTCAATGGCACCTGGGTAAGCCAGCATCCTGTGAGGCTTTTGTCTAACAGAATTATCCGAGCTTTGTCTCATACCTTGACCTGCTTGTGTCTAAAAAATGTTTTATTAGTTATCTTTACTGTTAGAACTCAGTATTTACACTAGAAATGTCGTTTTTTAACCATGAACACAAATGTAATGTTTAACTCTGCCATTTGTGTAAATATGTTATTGCTTTGATTAATATGGTAAAATGCCTCAGTAATATCCCAAAATAACCCAGAAATTTGTCTTAACAAACCTAGCCCTATTATTATAAGAGTGAACCGTTCTTTTCTCCGTGTACACCTCAACAGACTCGACAGAAATGTTCTACTTCTATTCTTTTTCAAAAAATAAATATATATATTAACTAATATATATACATATATATATATTGATATATATATAGTATAGTGTGTGCTTATGTGTATTGCATTTTTATTCTAGTGCGATTGCAATTATTAAATTGCTATGTCTCATTTTTACCACCTTCAGGCAAAACTAATAGAAACTATGATTAGTTATCTGCCTCATTTCTTGATATATTCTACCATGGATGTAAAATGCCTCTTCCAGACACACCACCTATTTAAGGTGGAATAGAGAGTAAAGGTTCCACATACTGTAATATTATTCAGAAGCAACCAATAACAGAGCAGATACAGACCATTGTAAAGTGCTTTGTTACATGTAGCGGTTTACAATGCTTCCATTCCAAGCCGCGGAGGTGCAGCTGTGAGAAATTTAACAAGGGCAGCAATTTTACAGCTATTTTAGCAAATTTGCACAACAGATGGAATATACTCGCTGATCTGGTCGCAGCTTTATCTACCGTAAGTCTGGGCTTTCAATGAAATTGTTTTTGCAGTTTTGCTTTAAATTCTTCTTTTTTCAAGGCAGTTCAATCGAAACTACAGATGGTAAAACAAATGTGGCTAGCTTACTTTATGACTGTTATGCTCTAGTATATGTAGCTTTTGCATAAATTAAGTTAAAAAGTTTAAAAATGACATTTTGACTTGACTTTCTACTTAGTTCATGCACTACATCTTTTTTGTGGCAAGTTTGGTTTGATACCATGCTCAGGGGCTTTGCAATAAACTCACCAAGTCAAACTGAACTGCAAAGTCCCTGAAAAAGTAACAAAAAGGTGTTCTATAGCACGGTGGTTTTCAACCTTCCTAATACTCTGACCCAGGAAGTGACTTGTGAAGTGTCATTTCAGGTATTTGAATGTGGAAGTGCTGTTGCCAAGTGTCAGTTCTGCATTCCAAATACTGGACATGACATGATCACTTCGCACAATTGGGTAAGCATTATGTTCCCTGCCTCCTATTTTCCGACACTATTTGTGCAGATAATGTGTAGTGTTGAGCTCGAAATAAGATTTTCGAATATTTAGCTTGAATATTAGAGCTCGAATCGCTACTTCGCCAGTTCGCAAATATTCGCGATATACAATCGGATATCCAACGCGATGCGCGATTTTGGTACCATGGGAATGACGGATATTCTCCCAGTCGATATCCGAGTCCATTGACTTGCATGCATTGCGCATATGTGATCGCAATTGCGATATTTAGATCGCAATTCATGCCCACAAGTGCGGATATTGGTATTACGATATGGAATCGAATATTATGGCGGATATTCGCAAAATTACGCGAATTCGAATATTGCCTAGAAGCTCATCACTAATCATGTTGCAAGGTTTGAAGAGTTAGGAGGGAGGGTGCATTACTCTCCCTCCTAACCCACCCTGTTTGTGGGCATCAGCACTAATGCTTCCATAAAACCCCTTCAAAAACCCTGAAGAATGGTAGGGGGTCGCAGCACCATCAGGTGAAGAACCACTGCTCTAGGCACATGTAAAATTTGATAAATCAGGTAAATGTAAGTAAGAATGTTAAAACAACCTGACTTAAGGCAAAACTAAGCTAAAAGTTTTATTTACAAGGTGTTTAAACCACCGCTTACCCTACATCTCCCAGCACGTTTTAAAAACAATTAAACAGGGCACAAGTGCGCCATTGTGCTAGCACTTCAGTTGTGCAATTATGCTAAATTGCAACATATTTAGTGAATTGTCAGAGCAACTGATAATCAGCACAGAATGTATATTAGCAATGCCTTGTGATGCACCAAACAATCCTTCAATAATGGTGGGTAATGAAGGTGACTTTCCTCTTTATGCGAGGAATATGATAAAAAAGTCTAAGGGTTAACTGAATTATTGAATACAATGTAGGATGATGAGTAAAGGTGACTCTACAGTAGCTTGTACTCCATGGGGTCATGGGGAGATAATCTCGAAAGCCCCATTTTTTGTGGGGAGTGTGGATATATAACATACTGTAACAGGTAGCATAGCAACCCTCAACAAACGATGATATTACGAAGCTCTTAAGAAACAGTGTTAGCGTAACACATGATAATAGATTTTTTTATAAACTAGTGGTCATTTCAAAGTTTAAATGAGTGGCTGAGTATCATAACTAGCTGTCTTTAAGTTCAAAACTCTTAGCTGTGACATTTCTCCTAACAGAGAAGATCATAGTTTTACAAGTAAGGATCAAAGTTAATAATAAAAAGGCTTTATGTCATTTTGTAGTAAAATGAACTTGGCTATGTCCCTTTTGCCCCTTTTTGTGTGGGTACAGGCACTGAACGGGAAAAATGTGCTTACACAAGGACAGTCAAATAATATTTCATCATTTAAAGAAAATGTAACATGCAATGGGAAACTGCACTACAGTCATTCATTTGTGTAATGAAGAGCTAATAATGTTGGCAGAGTATTTAGTTTGTAATTTGGGTTTTCGTACTACATGTATTTTAAATTAAGATTGCCCAGATGAAGTAAGTCCCCGTCAAGGTATGCAATTAATGCAGAGGATATCGGCACAGTTCCATAGTGATGTAAAAACCTCGCCCAAGAATACCAATGCTTAATTGGATGCCTAATTTCATCAGACCTATGCAAACTATGCAGATCTAAGCTCAGCCGATCAACTCCTTTATATACTGTGGTGCTTGATTGGCTCAAACCCCCTCTGCATATAATTTGCATATTAATGATGAATTATGGCATTTCATTAAGCATCGCTACTGAAGACCATAAAACCTTGGAATATATAAACTATATGTGTATATATATATATATATACACACAATTATACTATTTTAGATTTGTTTGTTTTTTTTTATCATCAGGTTAATGATAAACGTTCATATCTCAAAAGTTGTCACACACACAAAAAAACATTTTTCAACTTCATTTTTTATTCTTTCTGTTTTTTAGCAAGTGTCAATATGATGTGAACTGAGAAAATGGAAAAACAGGAAATAAGACAGAGAATGCAGGAGTTACAGGTCATAGATGAGTAAATGAATATATATCAGTAAGACTGTAAAAGCAAATCTCATATGGCCCCTGGGATACAAGATTGATCGACTCTGTAGTTTAGCATGTGTCTTTAACCTGAAAGCCATAAAAAAAGCTGTTTCAGGTTTGTATAGAGATTTGATCAGTTGTGTCCGCAGTGATAAAAGAACGTATGATACCTGTCTGATTTTTGTAATAGTATCATATCCATCACTATGGGGTTATGAAGCTGTAGCACTACCAGAAGTCCATTATATGGCACACAGATGAAATGACCTGCAGCTTATCAGGATACTGGGTTATTATAATGTAATAATGTTTCACTATCAGTTATGAATTACAGACTAGGGGTAATTTTTTTTACAGAGAATATAATTTATTTTAGCATATATGTTAATATATTAAAAATATTTAGTGAATAAAGAAGAAAACTGAAGTCCATATACTCACTACAAAAAAAATGTATTCAGTAAACATATATCAATTTTATTTCAGTAAACATATTTCAGTAAACATATATCAATGTGTAAAAAATCTTCCCTGTGGTATAGCAGAAGTTCTGTTCCCTATATAAAGCATACCTATCTATTATGCAAAGTGCCATTGATGATATGGTTTTTAAAAAATGCTGCTTACCCGGTTGGTGTTCTGATCCTCAGCCCATAATACCCTCTGAATCACTGACTCATGAAGAGTAAAACTTAAGTGTCTTACAGCTTGTCCTGAGGTATCTAGATCAGGGGTGGGCAAACTTTTTGACTTAAGGGTCACAATGGGTTTATAAATGACATAGGGGCCCGACCAAGAGCCTGCAAGGGCCATCCGGCATAGGGGACCTAAGTCCTCATAGTTAGGACAGGATATTTAAAAAAAGAAAATATGTTAAAAAAATTATACATAGAAGCTTTTGATAGAGGATCTTAACCTCCCTAGCGATATGCCCGAACCCAGTTCGGGCAAAGGGACGCAGCAACAATCGATACGCCCGAACTGTGTTCGGGCACAGTGTGGGAGCTTACCTGGTCCTGCTGCCGCGGTCATCTTCTTCCTCGCCGCCTTCTTCCGGGTCCCCGAGTGACGTGTGACGTCACGGAGGCAGGACCCGGTCTTAAAAAAAAATGTCTTTCTCTAATCCAGTTCAAAAGTGGATCCAACTAGCAGAAACGCTCCGCTGATCTATCCCCAGCTGCACCCGAGTGCCTCCAGAAATAGGCGATGTCTCCGGCTATTTCCGTGATCGGCACTCATGTCCTGATGACGTCACGCGCCGGGCGGGAGATTTAAAGGTACAGATTTTTTTTTTCTTAGATTTTTTTTTTTTTACATTTGTCTTTCTTTTGATTGGATAAATGTTTTATACATGTTTTATCCAATCCAAATCAAAAGAAAAGAAAACAAGTGTGAACTTATAAAAAAAAAAAAAATTCTGTACCTCTAAAGCCAGTCATAGACGCTTCAATATGTGGCCGATTTTGTGAATGATCGCCATGCGCATTCGGGGTGATCGCTTGGTGATCAATCGCAAAATAAACGCGCCCACCTGGAGCAACCGTTCATACTCGCACAAAACTTTGATCAGCCATAGAACAAACGTTTTTCTCTGGTCGATCGCCAGTACTTTGAATGGGGACAAGGGTCCCCATCCAAAGTATTGGTTGTCAAATCGTAAATGGTGTATTTCGAACAATTGACCATGGCATGATGATGTCATCATGCTGCGGCCGATTGTTCAATAAACGCCCGCCAAGCATAGCGTCTATGGACGGTTTAACCTCCCTAGCATTACGCCCCGAAGCAAGTACTGGCGCAGTCTGATCATGAATCAAATTGCGCCTGTGCCAGAATCAGGCGCAACCGGTGGCTCTCTGTGTGCCTGCAGCATTTCTACAGAGCTGCAGGCAAACAGAGCCTGAACCGCCAGGGAGGTTAAACATTCTATTGCAGCAAACTATGGCCTCTAGGAAACAATCCAAACAATTATCCTTTAGGTGTTCTTGCTAATTGCAGGGAATGAGGGTAGCCAGAGCATCTTGACACCAAGCTGATAAATGGTCAAATTAGGAAACTAAAGGGGCTGGTTTTGGCCCCCGGGCCTTAGTTTGTCCACGTCTGATCTAGATGCTTGTTTTGGGCGTGTAACTGAAACTTTTTCACATCCAGACAAAAAGTGTATTTAGAATGGGTTCAACAATGTCAGATTACATGAGATCACTAAAAAAAATATTTTGGGGAGAGTTCACCTTATTTTTGTCCCATAATGACATAGGGATAGGGTCTTCCATTTAATCATCTACTATTGCTCTGTTTTGTCTGCAGGATGCACAGTGCATATTTGTGTTTCTAATGTAAATAGTCATGACTAGTTGTTTTATTTAGAAGTCATTGGACTTGTGTCAACAAGGGCCATGCAGGTATACCACCCAATGAATTACTCTGTGCCTAGTATCCTTCATGCCCTGACCTGATTGCTTTGCATTAAGAGTCTTGTTATATTGTCTTTTTGGCCCTACCCAGTCCTACCTTAAACAAACCTGAACTCATCTTCGCTCTCTCCCTTGCTGGAACCCCGGTATTATTTGGGTATCATTAGACAGTTTAGTTTGGGCCAGAAAGCCATAACTCATGTGTCTGAAAGTTCATTTATTCCAGAACTGGGGTATTCTGAGGATGTACACTGAGCTGTGGATGGTCTGAGCTTGTATGGAAGATAAAGCAAAGGTAATCCTGCTCTACCTAATGAATTATTGACCTTATTTTGTATTAAGATTTTATAAAGTATCATTTGCTGTGTTACTGTGTTCCTTGTAGGTAGATTGCGTTTTATTATTAGTCCTAAAATTTGCACTTTAATTCTCTTACAGTGAGCACACTCCTGTTTCTTACACAGTGCATCTCTGGTGGTTATAACACTTGTGATCCAACAATGGCCTAGAAGCCAGGAAGTAAAACAAAATCTCTTTAAACACACACAGACAACCATAAAACTAATAAAATACTTGCCATTCTGTTTTCTTTAAATGTATTAAAATTGCAGATTTGTCAATTACCCACTAGAGGGAGATCTGCATTTCACTAAATCTTTCGGCCTCTTTGGTGAAGCTGACATTTCATTTACTTAAGGTTTTTATTTTTCCCCTGGTCCACACAAGACATTAGAGAAATATCAAAATGGCTTAGTGAGTGAAGTGGATGTTCTTAAGCAGGCTGCATGTACATGTTGCCAACAAGTCTATGTTACCTGTTAAGTGTAACAATTCTCAATCACCTTTGGCCTCATGAAAAGATGAAAGGTGCAGTATATGTCTGAAGATCACCTATGTAAAGGTTTACATTGGATTCTTTTTTTAAAATAGATATTATTCCATTTAATACTTTTAAATATTTTGCTGAAAAGTTCAACTCTATTAATACCATTACAAGTGAAAATAGCAGTAAGGGAGGACTTAATAATATAGTACAACAAAGCAGGAAGAGGGATATGCCTTTAGCCCCCCATAGACGTTTCGAATTTCTGCCGATCTCCCGCCAGATCGTCATGCATGGCCGCTCCTTCCGAAAATCGGCCAGGCACCCTTTGTGTGCCAGCACTTAAGCTAGCCATACATGGTACAATCAATGATTATTGATCAATTTTTGTCAAATCCTCGATTGAATCTTGATCAGACAGGTTGGAAAATTTTGGTCGATTGTACAATCATCAAACTACATTCCTTGCAGGAGTCAATGATACTCGATGTGTGTGGCTACTGCCCTTTAACACATCACTTCCAATTGAAACTAAAATCAGTAGATCAATTCAATCAACGATTTTAAATTACTTTGATGAACTTTACGGTCGAAATCGCTCAATAATCATACTTTCCATGTGGTTAAACATCGATTAAATGATGATCGGTTTTCGATTAATCCATCGAACTCCAAAATCGAATCTAACATCGATTGTACATAAAATCTAACTGTGTATGGCTAGCTTTAATTTAGATGCCGGTCCCCATACAAAGTTATTAAATTGGTCTAAGAATTCCAGACATGTTCGTAATGGCTTAAATCTATTTGGCAATTGCGGACTGAATGAAATCTAAACTTTAAGGTTTAGATTTCCACATGTTTTTTTGGCCGATTGGCCACGTGCACAGAGGTCGATCGGCCTAATAATCGGGTGAAAATCTGAGCGTGTATGGAGGCTTATGTAATGAGAAAATACTGCTGAACCTATATGCATACTATATTATACACAATTGACAATTAAACACAGAAACTCATTGCATTTAATGTATAAATATAGGTTATTCATTTTCTTCAAACCTCTCTACTCTAGTCTCCCTTTTAGCCATCTACCCTGGAATCCCTTAAGGCTAATCAGCATTACATTACATCTAATAAATATTCTCTTTGGGGTAGCCAGCCAGTGATTAGGTCATCTTGGTCTAAATCGCTATATTTAGCTGCGGCACCCTGGTATGAATTCCAGCCTCTATAAATGTTCCCTAATGAACACTAATCCTCAAAGCTGCACAATCTAATGACACATATTTGACAGACTGAAAGCGATGGAAACTGTTGGGAAAAGTTTTAAGTGGTAGGATGCCTCTGCAGGCGGACACAACTTTATTTCTATTTAAAAGTGTTCCTCGTAATCTTTTTAATGATGTATTGGTGGATCCTATACTTCCAGAGGCAAATGCCGCTCAAATCCATTGAAATTCCACACATTTATACGAATAGCATCTATTCATACAAGCAGTGTACTATGGAAGTACAAAGTGCATTCACCCATAACAATAAGATTATTGTTTAAAGCACTGAAATTAGTCAATTAGTCATAGGGGAACTCTGACTTTGGGAACTTTCTGCTGTGCGGATTCTAATAAAAGCAATTCACTGTTGTCCATTTTGAACTCGTACATGTATAACATTTATAATGTAGTGGACGATGGACCACTGATCAGGCTCAATGTCTGGGGATAAAACACTTTATTCAGGCCCTCATGAGAACAGCATTAAGCAAATCATTTCATATAAACATTCTAGTGTTATTATATACTCAAATAATTTAAATAAAAATAATCAATCTTGATTTCTGGTTTTTAGACAAGATTCAAGCCACCATATTCGGAGGTATAAATACAACATACAATCCAGCAAGAGTAAAGAAACAGCGAAGTGGTTTTGGGAAGCTGAGAAGACAATCAGTGAATAAAACGCTTGATGACAAACCTACAGAACATAAATAAAACCAGTAAAAGAACTGGGGAAACAATTGTAACTCATTTATAACAGATAAGAGGCCTCTATTACAAGGTACAAGTGAATAACGTTTTATTGGCTTTGCTCAATGTCAGTTGTAAAAGCAAACACACACAAATAAAAAATGCATCGACCATTTTCCAAAAATACACTACAACACATGCACCGCAAATGACAGGTAAGAAAATGACCATTGGATATAACGTGTCTTTACTTTTTATGCGTTTACATGCATTGGGCAGCAGACCTCAAGGGTTGAACATACAACTAAGGGCTTTTCAATCACATAGCTGAAAACTTAACATTTTGCATTCAGCGGGTTATTTTTGGTCAATTGCTCATGGGGGGTTACAGGGTCAGTGACTGACAACCTCCTACTAAAAACCAGCTGACCAGTAACTAACCCATGCCAATGCAGGCTAAGGAAACCCGTAGCTAAAGCAAGAAGAAGTTCTTGGCAATGGGGTCATAACAGACCCACCATATGATATATGAGTGATATGGTGTTTGCAAATTCTTAGAAAGACCTGAAATGCTAGCCTGGTTTCCTTAGTTGCATTTTAGATAACCTAATTCTATTTGGGTACACGAGTCTTGTGCAGTCTGGTACACTAGTACCATGACTTATACCATGGTGTGTATATATATATATATATATATACACACAAAAAAACAGAACCCATTAAATGACTCCCTGGATATATGTAAATATAAAGTGTCTGGTAAGCAATGCCTATCCTTGGGGGTTTATTGGCTAATCAGCTGACACATTTCTGGAAGCTAAGCTGGGTAGTAAGCAGTTCAGTGGCCACCAATTTAATATTGCTGAACATCAAAATAAAAGAGTTCCCATTTTCTTTCATGGCTAATACAAATCCAATTGTATCTTCATACTCCACATAATATGTTTTCAATTTTTGTCTCAAGTTCTCTTATCATAAATGATATTAGGCACCAACTACATAATTCTAATATGCTGTTTTACAATTCATGAAAGTAAGTTAGGAGTAAAAGAGACAAAAATGATATATTTTCTGCACTAAATTAGATGCTGATTTCTTCCTCCACCTTATTCCACTCTAGATTTTGGAAAGTGGGCTTCAAGCTGTGATAACAGTAATGTATCTCTGTAAATGCAAATTAATGTTGATAGTCAATTTGTTTAATTTAAAACTGATACAAGGCTTGGCTGTCCTCGATACCCAGCATTAGCAACCAAGTATATGACAACAAATGAGAAATTATGGTAATACTATTCACCCTCCACCTAATAAATGAATATGTTGAATATTTAAAGCTTTGAAATCACAGAAGTGAAACCTAAGCTGCCAGTAATGACAGGACAGACTCTGCTCTGCCTTTGTAGAAGATCCTACACTGAAGCTGGGATCATGAAACAAAAAAAACAGGAAAACACTTCTGATAACACTACATATCACATGACTATTAGACTTTGGGGAGAAAGCAGGACAAGGCCACTAATATATATTTTGGTGTTTAAAGTAGAATCATATTTATTGCAGTTTTCTTTGTGTGTCATGTTGCTGTACAAAGTATAAAGCAGAAAGAAAATCAAATTATTCAGCTAATTGACTAATTCAATAGATCAATTCAAGCTTTTGAAACACTTGGATGTTCCTCAACATGAAAGTTTGTATCCTTGTGCTGCGCTCATGTTCCATGTAATGGAAGACTTAAGTCCAGACAAAGTATCAACACAAGTATCAATAGCACTCATACTTTTCAAGTCACAACTCGTTTAACTGTATTTAGCTTGGCAAGATTAAAAGGATGCAATAAGAAGAAATGGAAAGAACAGATCTATATGATATAAATGGGTATAGAAAAGAGGGAAGAATAATATTACTTTGAAAGGTTGAATAACCAAATCACTTACCCAGGAAAGGAGCCACCCAGTAAGGGAATACAGGACAAAGAATACATAAACCACTACAAAGCACAATGCAGTGCTTTTAACTGGGGAAGAAGATTTTTTAAGCCAACATTCCTGTATAAGGATGGACAGCTTGAAACCAAGGAGGAAGTATGTAAGGGCATCTGCTGTTGCAGTCTACTAAATAGTTCCAGAATAAGATGGCAGGGAGCAGCTGGTTTCACCGTGCAGTATTTACTACCAATCTCTTTCCTTCAGGTACCATGAAGTGTAACTCTACGTTTCTTTTGGATGGCGTGTCAACAATTTAAAACCCATGGCTTGTAAGCCATCATTAGTGAAAGTGCTGCACAAAAAGTATGTGCAAATCTCTTTCAATTTTAAAAAACTATAACCTTTAACTTCTGTCACTATTGTTGTTACTGGAACTACAGGAAAAAAAAATTGCAGTACCCAGAATATTTTTCTTTTAGTCTTGTAAAATAGCTGTTGACCTAAGTGCTAGTCTTGACCGTGTTTTTCTGACTATACATCACATTTTTTCACCCCCAAAATCGGGGGTTTGGGGCGGGGGTGCCTGCATCATATGGTCTGAATGTGAACACTTATATATTACATTTTTTTTCTGGTCTTCCTGCTCTACAAACTGGGTGTGTCTTATGGTCTGGTGCATCTTATAGTCCGAAAAATATGGTAATTAATTTTTTTCGCCCATTTCTATGCTTGTTCTTCTTCCTGGTGGTTTGAACACAGGAAAGGAAAGCCCTGCCACTACCAAATGGCCATGATACAGTGTAGCACACGGCAAAGTAATAAGAGAAGGTCAACTGCAGGTAGACCATGAAAAATACTGGCATCTGTTTGTTTACTCTCTATCTGCCTCTCTTGGACACAACTTTATTTCACAAAGCTCAGTTGTTCTTTAACACAAGGGGTGCAAAAGGTATGTATTTGCATTTGAGAAAGGTACATCCTTGAACCAGCATGTACACATTTGATAAAGACTGGCTGCAAATTAAAGGTTCTGTTCTTCTGCACTGTTATATCTATATGTAGACTGTTATATCTATAAGTAGACTGTTATATCTATATGTAGCCTAAACACATACACTAATTTTACAGCACTCATTTACAACACAATGATTTTGTCATTTCTACCAAGATATGCCTGGCTCATGGATGGGAAGGAACAGGTGCTACATTTCCATGATAGTTGAGTCAATTGGGTTTAATGCCCTGAGAACAATATTTGCGGAACATACAGCAGAGGCACTGGGCTCGTGCTGAGTGCGGGAGCCAGCTGTGAGCTTCAGCCGAACAGAGAACATAGAACATTTGTGGATAAAGCACTTCAGTGCTGCAGGACCTTGGACAGCAACACACACTATAGTAACTGGTTTCTGCCTGTTGAACCTGATTGGTTCTAGACTTTCCTTGTTATTATTGTATGTGTTAACTCCTTAGCAACCAGGAAATATTAGCAATCGCAGGGAGTATTCACCCATACCGCTATCAAGATTAGAAGGGCGTTTACAATGTTAAAATGACATGAAGATGTCGTGTAGGTCATTTTTTGAAAAAATTAAAAAGGAGACAGAACAGTTTCTGCCGACACTAGTGATTGATACATTTGACCTAACAAAGACAAGACAGTGTCTGCATTTTGATGTGATTTTGTTTTAATCATGCAAGCCCCTCATAGAAAGAAAAAGAATAAAGAGGAGTGGTTATCAGCAAAGGTAACATGGTTTTATGTAATAAAGAGCTATGTTACCATCATGCAGAACCTATAGAGGGTGGTATTTACTTGTAAGTCTTTCTGATTTTAATGGCTGGTTTGTGGCTCAATACATAATGTATGAAAACTATGGATGAGAGCTGGGCATCTGGCTGTGTACACATCGAGCATGTTAACTAACTGAAGTTAGATTCCTTTTATTAAAGCCAATTAATAGGTACACAAGATTGGCCTCTGACTGCACATTTAACAGATTGCATCATAGCATCATTAGGTACCACAGTGGTGGTTAGTCATCCTGATATAACAATTTTTATTGTTTTAGAAAGTCAATTGTTCTAGGAATAATTCATGTGATTCACATAAATTATCATCATATCTTTGCCAAAATAATTTTAAACTTCTTTTCTTTGGATTAAAGCTCAGGGAGACTGACTACTCTCATGCGCTGCTTGTTGGGCTATAGCCTCTACTGGATACATATATTTATCTGGCTAGGCACCTTTATGTGAGTAATGTATTAGAAGAAAAGAAATGATGATCAGTAGTGTGAGCATGGTGAGCCAAGTAGCCAGACATGACAGAACCCCTTTAACACCCTTTATACTGCACTGCATCTACTACTTGCAATGTAAATATGTCCAATACTGCTATTACCACCCTAAAGCTCAAGCTTTATTCAATAGTAACAGGCTGAAAGTTCAGCTGCTGGTCTATTCCTTGGTCCTAAAATATATATTGGGTTCTCCAAAATACTGTGTTGAGTTATCACTGAGTTTAGAAAGTTTTTAGTCATGTTCTACATGAATTTGTTTGGCTACAATAGTCATCTGATATCAAGAATATGCTGAGCGGGGGAGAGAGCAGAGTGACAGATAGATGGGGTCATCAGTCTTTTTCTTGCCATCCAATATCCAACCACAGTCTGAAGACAAGGTATTACAGTACAGAAGATGTGTGAATCTTGAAGAAGAAGAGACATGATAAAAAAAATGATCTGGGTCTTTTCTGAGAGCTTCAGAAGTAAATTTTTCCCAGTATGATAAATTCCAGATTGAGGGTTTAGACCAGGGGTGGGCAAACTAATGGGGATGGATCCAGCATGTTCACCTTTTCTTTTCCAGCCCTTTGTCACCTTGTTGAAAAGATGCTCCCCTCCGCTTATTCTCTGCAATGAGTGCACATTATGCCTAGAGGTGTCCAAATGTTGCTTGGGGACGATGTAGTGGCATGATCATGACACTTTGGGTTCATCCTTATGGTGACAACAGGCAATTTCTGTTGTCTACTCGTTGTCTACTCATTGCAATAAATGAGCATGTCATGAGCAAGTTCTGGAAATTACAGGCTCTTGGCCTGGCCCATGAAATTTAAGAAGCCAATGTGGCAGACGAGTCAAAGATTTTGCCATCCCCTGGTTTAGACTAACATATTCTGCATGAACACATATAGCTTACAATATACCCTAACAACACATAACACACTCAGTTATCCTCAAGCTTAGAATTGTCCCTTGGAGGGATAGGAACTGACCAGGAAGGCTTTAATGGGGTCCGGAATTGGAAGGATCACTATGTTTATTTTCTGCTGTCCATTTTCATATGATGCAAAACAAAAACACCAACCTGAAATAACTTTTTTGGCTGAACACCTAAGTATACCAACCGTGAAGGACTTTTCGGTTCTCCTAAGGAACAAATAGCTGAATATATCTTTAAAAATGTGGGTGAACATAATAAATATAGAAGGGTGGGTACAAATGTTAGAAAGTAGTACTTTTCTGAATACATATCTACAGAGTTTGTGAGAAAAAAAAACATCTGGCAACAATTGTTCCCTTAAGAAGCAAACATGTTTTTACTTGGAAACTATAAAAAAGAATCCACAGTGAAATCTTTTTCTTTGAACGAATTTAAGTCTGACTCTTTAGGGACTGTAAGTTATGTCTAGTCTATGAACTCTTCTTTCTGTGAGTCCCCAGATGTGGGAGTATCTCTTCCAGATCCACTGTTAAGCACTAATTATTAGAACAGGTTTTGTTCCACTAGCCCTTATAACATAAGAATAGGCTGCGGGCTCCTATCACAGGCACTCCCCGCTGCTCAGGTAGAATTTCACATTGTTGGTTGTTGTTACTGGCAGATGTCCAAGCCTTTAATTATTTCCTTTGGGGATTCTAACAGGAGCAAGGGTATATTCCTGGCAGACAGCAGGCTTGCAGAAGTTAGGCTGCTATTGTGAAACAGCACCTGCAGTATTTCAAAAGGTGTTGCGCCACAACCCTGGGTATGATGCTATAGCTAATATGCCATGATAGATGCACTTGATGTTCTATCAACAGGGTGACATCTGTTCATGTACTTGTATAATGATTTACTCATGTGAAGAAAGTAAAAATATTTGTATGGGCAATGGCAGGTAGAAGCCTCTGATGCAGCAAGTTTTAACGGAGGAAACATTTTTGGATACCGTTGATGATGAAAATATTCGTTTTTAAGGAAGAAATTATTCAACTCTGTGCTTTTTTTTGATGTAGAAAAGTATGCACAGAATGTTTCTGCAACAACATGGTATCAAAATACTAGTTTATTTAATTAGTATACAAAGTTTACATATGCCCAGCACTGTATTTTTTATTTTTGGATATTTCAGAGAAGGATTTGAACCGCAGTAGGGTTTTACCTCCATGAGAGGCCCACCTGAAAAAATTCCTTGATGTTCGTTAAGGTAAAGGGACCATGCATTTCCAATTTCCGTTCAAAACAAAAAAAGAAGATCAAAGCCTCTGTATGGTCACATTCTTTTACACTAAATTCACCCAACCATGTGTTTTGGACTTTGCTTTGAGCATTGCAACATGCTAGAACAAAAAAAGGGCCTCCTCCAAACACCTTACCAGTTGGAAAAAAATGTTCTAAATGTCTAGCTAGGCTTTTCCCATTTATTTTACAATGCACTTAACCTTTACAATTGCCTCAATGCAGTCTGACTTTTTGGTGTCTACTGTACTCGTTCAACAATCTTATAGACAGAGAAGACTCTCCACAGACCACTGCCCCAAACTTTTAAGCACTATGTACCTTTTCATATGCTCAACTCACTCTGTGACATTATGTGGTTTGCCATACCATGGCTGCATTTGTTGTGTTCCTAAACGTTTCCAGTTTAGAATCATGCCAGCTTTAGCTGGTGAAATGTCTAACAGGGATGCATTTTCATCAACTAACTTGTTGAAAAGGTGATATCTATGACAACCAAATGCACAAAGTTTGTAAATGCAGATTGCATGGCTAGGTGTTTGATGTTACACACCTGTGGCAATGGGTCTATGTAATGTTTTTTGCAGTGGAACATCTTAACCCCTGCACTTTATCCTTTTACTGGTAATTGAGGGCCAAGCATCCTACATTTACCTGTCACCTATAGGCTTATTGAGTGCGACCAGTTATATCCACACTGGCAGAGTGGCAGGGGTGGCTCCAGCCATTTTTTTTTGAAGGTGCTACCTGGGTGCTAGGAGAGCTTGCCCTCCCCAAAAAATTGATTTCCATGTACAACATGGGTGCTGGACAAGGATTTTGGGGGTGCTAAGCACACCCAAGCACCCCTCTGGCGCCGCCACTGCTGAGTGGAGACAGCAATTCTTCACACGCCTGATACCCATCACAGGTTGCTGGTTGTACACAGAGCCAAATTTTTGGGCCTAAACAAACTAGCAACCAAAGAAGTAAGTAACAAATATACAGATATATTGTATCTGCTCTTCCACAGGGTTTAACCAAACTATCCTTTTGTGTTTCATCCCTTGTACACCCCATCTTTTTTGAGGGACCACTCTTTGAGAAGAGAACCCTTCCAGCTTATCCAACATTATGCTCATATGAAATGAAATCATATATGTATACTACTGCAGGCTACCTAGCTTTTTTTTTATCAATATTCACATTTTGAATACATTATGAGTCATGCTAAGAAACAAAAATACAATGGTGTTACAAAGGCAAAATTGTCAAATGTCCCTCAATGCATACAAATGTTAAAACTACTCAATTTACATTTACACAGTAATTTTGAATGCACAGAAAGGTAAATGAATTGAGTTAACAACATATATAGATTTGACAGAGAACTTTTTACTTACCGCTTTGTAGGTTCTCTTCTGCCCAGCATGCTTCCTAATTTGTTCTCCATTAGGCCCAGTTTCTACATGCATGGAATAGATGATGTCAAAAAAATCTTCCACAACAGCCACCCTCCTCAGGGATAACTTTTCTTCGATACCCACTCCATCCTAAACACAAGAGAGAGGCAGAATAAGAAGAGGAAACGTACGTTGAGACATACAGCTGTCTGCCGATAGAGCAGAACTGACCATAACAATTGTACATACATAACATTTATACATATTACATAGCTGAAGAGAACTGGACTAATAAACATAAGTGGTATATTAAGTGGTCTATTTCTGGAACTTGTCAAATACAGTGCATTCCCATTAAGTCTGGGTGAAAGTATGATGCAGGAAAACTCTCAATCAATTATTCTAATTATTCTAGACTCTTATAATGACATTATTTTAGAATATTGTGATGACTTTCATACAAATCATTTAGTAAAAAGTAGGAGGGGCAAGTTCTTTTGCAAAAGACCCCATGAGAAGTACACAGTCAATTTAATCTGGTGATAGGGTTAATCTTTCCCTATTTGCTGGTAATTATCAAGTCTCCTGTCTACATCCTGTACATCAATTGAAAGCATATCAATGGTACATCAATTCACTGTAATTAATCCTCAGCCATTAATCCTTCACTTGATAGTTATGAAAATAGATATCTTTGCACATGCTCTGGACTGGATTGGACAGGAACTGATCCTAAAATCTAAACCCATCAGATACTTGGT
This sequence comes from Ptychadena robeensis, assembly GCA_036250615.1. Classification (NCBI taxonomy): domain Eukaryota; kingdom Metazoa; phylum Chordata; class Amphibia; order Anura; family Ptychadenidae; genus Ptychadena; species Ptychadena robeensis. The sequence continues at coordinate 40,399,512 of CM070036.1, read as the reverse complement.
GAACAGAAATTTTTCAACTTGAATTGGACACTTTATTTCGACCACTTGGTCAATTGAATTCAAGAAAATAGATCCAATGAATTGCTTGATTGATAGTTTTTGATCAGATAAATCAACCCATGTATGGCCAGCTTACAACAGGGTCAGCCAATCAGAGCAGTACTAATTAGTGAGCTGATCAAAACAATGATGTGTTTCCACATGAGTTGTCTTGCCACCCCTACTAAGAGTCTTAAGAAGAACTAGAACACGCCTGGTCCTATCATGTCCTGTATTTTTTTCTACTATGAACCTCCCTGTATTGATTTTTCAATCTATACCAGTCAACAAAATGTGCAGGCACTTCAGGGCCGTTTTGGTTATCTTCCAGATCCAGATGGTTATCCAGATGTATCTGTTTCAGAAGTTTTGCTTATTGCTTATTATGAAATGTACAATATGTGTGAGTTCTAGGTAACTACACCATTGTGTTCCATGTTTGACATATCAGCCTCTGTCTATATGGTCATAATGTATGGTGCCATATTAGTCTGTTCCTGGAAGGTTGTATATTACTAGGTTAACATAAACATCTGTGCTTTTACAATATCTGGACTGAATCAATTAAACCATTTTCTCCAAATGGTGTTATTAGGTCATTTCCTTAGTGCACTTCTTATGGCCCAAGGTATTATTAAGTTAAGTACTCTTTTGACCTTTGGATTGTGACTTGTTTATGAACTCAGTATATAAATGGTATTCAGATATCATATTTGTTAACAAAACACATTATATTCTTTAAAAAAAGATTCAAACCTTAAACGGATATAAGCTTAGTGTATCAGCAACAAAAACAAACAATTGCTATGTTTTGGAGAACAATTTCGGTCTACATGATTGTAGAAGCTGCTTGGCATATGCCTACACAGTAATGGTTACCATTGCTGCAAATAGTCCGAATCAGAATAGAATGTGGCATGGTAACAACACAACAGCACAAAAACATAATTTAACGATCAAGAAGTGTTGTCATCTCAATGGTAGCTGCCATCAGCCCTTGTACAGATGTTTAATAATATGATGGCTGGTAAACATTTCAGGTGACAGAAGGAATGAACAAATGCTGTGCAGGCAAGTTGCTCAGGTACAACAAACTAAGAAAGATAATGGGTAGTTGCGCACAACCTTCAGCAGTGATTACACAGCTATAGTGATATCAGTGGCCAGAAAGGCCCTCAGTTGGTGTATGGGGCCTGAGCAAGGATCACAGAGAAAAATGGAGTCAGTATGACAGATGGGTGTTAAAGTTGTGTGTAGGTGTGCAGCTCTCAAACTGGAGGAGTGTGTCCCCCTGTAACAGACAAATAAGAACAAGGACAGAGGCACACAACCTAGTACAACAATTGGTTAAATAATGTGGAATAGGATAATGGGAATGGGCAATGGGATGCGTTTCGAGCAGATGCTCTTTTTAAACCATGGTTGATGGTTGAAAAAGAGCATTTGCTCGAAACGCATCCCATTGTTCCTATTGAGCCCCCCAGTATCTGTAAGCAGGAAGTGATCTCTTCTCCCCCACCAGGAAGTGAGGTCCTCCTGGAAAACACATTGCCCTGAGGGAACCACCCTTGTAAACCTATCTCAATGTGAGTATCTTGTCTGTTGTTTTGTTTTAATTTGTTTTATCTATTTCACATTATTTAACCAATTGTTGTACCAGGTTGTGCGCCTCTGTCCTTGTTCTTAAGTTGCTCAGGTACTACTGATTTATGGATATGGTAGAAGAAGCAGGAGGCTCGTTTGCTACAAAAAGTCCTCATTACAGTCGATTGTAAAATATCTGCAAGATCTGTATCATATTTAGTAACACGAAGAGACACATAAAAATGTAATTATAAAACAATCTGGTAGCGCCTGGCAACACTTTTTTTAAAACTATAGTACTGTAAAAAGAATTTAATGTTTGAGGACAATTTATGGAATAAACTTTAACTTTTTGCATTGTGCTATAATTGTGATTGCCTGTACCTGTTACACAGGGGCAGTCCTAGGGAGATCGGCGCCCTGGGCGAGCACCCCGGTAAAGCATCTCTGGTCACTGCCGGAGAGCACTCCTGTGGGGGGGGGGGGAGTGCTGGTGAGACTCTGTCCCAACCCCCTGGAGAAGATTCACTGGACACTTCCGGAGGGGGGGGATTCGGGGGGGGGGGTTGGATGCTGGTGAGACTTATGAACTCTGTCCCAACACCTTGACCCCCTGGAAAAGCATCTCTGTTGGGGCAGCAGCCCATGCCTAAAACCGCCACTGCTCTGACATAATGTGTGTGTTAAGCTTAACGCCCTACAGCAGGCATTTTTGTGCCACATCGATTGAACACTCCAATCCATGGTTTCGTTAGCCGTAAACGTGGGTGTTACCACTAAAACTGTGCTTATGTGAAAGAGACTATGCTTAAGTGTGCTTAGAGCCTAAACCTCACATTGTACCCTTAGTACCCAGATATAACACTCCCCAGCTAAGGGTTTTGTTCTAAACAACTGGAAGACGTAAATTTGTAGCACAGTCTGATCATATTTCATTTCCAGGACACAGCATCCAGGGCACAGCTTTAAATTGAGTAATATTTGCTTCTTGTAAAGCTAGCAATTACATTTTCCCTCTTTTAGATTGCTCTAAACTATTTAATCACGTACCGCAGCAAAAATCATATTAGAATTTTCATTTTTAAATTAAGTCAAACAATCCAGGGAGCAGTGATCATACAACGGAAACAATAAAAACCCTGTTCCCGGAGTTCTGCTTTATGAAGATCAGTTAACCATTCTCAATTAGCTGTTCGAAAATTAGAACTATTTTCTGGTGTAAATTTAAAGCAAAATACAAATTACATCTGTAAATGAAAACATAAAACTGCTTTTAAAACTCTACAGCTACTTTATTAAAGACAAACATTTCAAGTAAATTTACTAATATTAGCTTTAACTGTAGAGAAGTTATTGCGATCAGCAAGATGCAAATTCCTTTACTGGTTTTATCTACGGGTATATAGTTTGGGCTGAAGACATATGGAGGCATGTTACCCATCTGCATTATATGGCCTTTTTATCCTTTGTATCAATCCTCTATAGCCTGAAGGCAGCCTTAGACATTATAATCTCATTGTATAATATCTGTGTGATCTGTATCACATTTACTAACACATGTTGTGTGAGGGAACGCACAAACTAATTAATTAAGAAGCAATATGGTAGTGCCTTGCAAAATTTTTTTTCTAACTATAAGTAATATTGTTCAGTAGTATTGTTCAATATTTTATGGCAGTGATTCCCAAACTTTCCTTGCAGGGTCCCCCTTTTCTATTTAGGAACATTCAAACACAGGTTCAAAATGAGGGCCAGCACCCCTCTGGAATACTTTCGCGCCCCCCCCCCCCCCGGGAAGACCGCACCCCAGTTTGGGAACCATTGTTTTACGGTATAAGTATTAGCTATGGTATACATACTGTCTGTATGGGTCTATACGTGCTATAATTGTTGGTGACAATCATAGGGGGACAAGAAAAGTATATACCTTTCTTTTAAAGTTTTAACATCTTAAAATCTAACAGCACCTTTCTCTGGTTGGCTGATCCTACAATTCTACTAATCCAGTGGTTCTCAACTTGTAGGACGGGATCCCCTCGGGGGTCAAATGATCACTTCAGAGGGGTTGCAGAGTTCACTGAAAACATCAGAGCTGCTGTGTGAGGACCCCGGCTGTATCGGTCACCGCCTGCTGGTGGCACTGTGTTTGCCCTTCTATGGGTTGGTTCCACAGTCACCAGCAGGTGGCTCCCTGCAAGCGTGGGTTGGGTGGAGCACACACCTGCCTCGTTAGCTTTAGGGCTATATAGGTGTGCTTCATCCAGACACGCTTGTTGTTCATTGCTCCATATCTGAACCTGAACCCTGGACACTCCTCTACCCTGGACTTTTCGTACCTGTTTTGTTCCTGTCTGTGAGTTTTCATTAAATCCGTTTTTGACACCTCCCTACCTCTGCTTGGATATCAGTGTGTGTTGCCTGTCTGGTTGCCCCCTCTGTACCTGATCCTGACATGCTGCTAACAAGCCGCAGTGCTAATGACCACAAGCAGGGTTGGAAGTTAATTAGAAAGGAATGTCCCCTCCCTCCTAACTGAGGAGGATTGTGCTTTATTCTTCCTCCTAACTTCCCACCCCACACATCATTTGCACAAGCAAGGTGGGTGGTGAAAATATAAAGGAGGGGACATTATGCTTACCTGATGATGATGTGAGTGATGTCACTTTCAGAACGCGGAAGTGACACTCCACACTGGCACTTCTGTGTTCCAAATAAAGAAAAAGGCATCACTTCCGGGGTTGCGAATCTAAAATGCTTGAGAACCACTGTACTTATCCTAACTCACTATGTATTCAAACAGTAGTACATCTAATATACTCGTAATACACTGTCTCAGTGCTTTAAAATCAGGTAACATGCTGGTGTCCTTTATACATTTTTTCAAAAACCATACTGTAAAGGAGAAAGGTAAATTAAGTTAAACCGGGGGGATGGACTACTATAAATAAACTTTTAGCTATATCCTTCGGTACCATGCTGCCGGAGAAGTCTCGTAATGCCATAGTAACATGCTGTTAGCGGCTAATGTTGCTATAGAGATATGTCTTTTCTAAAGCTTTGATGAGAAGGACAATGTGATCTGCAGTGACCTATACCATTTCATTCCTTCACCTTACCTGACAGGTAGTCCATCAGATACAGACAAGACTAAGTCACAACACAAATTTAGGAATGGGTAGGCTGTCTAGATATAGCTGTTCCCCTGTCTCTAAAAATCAATATAGCTATAGTAAAATTGTCCTCGGCATCCCATGATCACATGCTGTAAACATTCTGTATGCTATAACAGTACATAACCCTATAGAAATAAATGTACATACCGAATCTATATATCGCTTTGTCTTCTAATTGTGAGCAGTGAGCAGCTGACAAGATGTAATGTAAAGTCACAGTAAGCAGGGATGTACAAACTTTTTACATGCGTACAACTATAAAAAGTCTTGATGACTGTGTTAGGTCTTGTGCATGTATGGCTTTAATGAAAGCCACAACAAAGCATACACAATCCGTTATGGAAAAAAAACCAATTCATGCTTTACATAAATAAAAATTCTACCTTTGGACAGGACACATAAACTTTACATACTGCCTGCAGAAGATGCAATGAGAGTATACTGGCTGGGCCTTTTCTTTTTTTTTCCAATAAAATATTTATTAAAGTTTTTCAAAAACATAAAAGAGTTACAGTATTTCCACATGGGATATGCATACCGAGAACAGAAATATCACAAATATAATCATGCACCCTGCCGGTGTCTCGCAGTCGAAAGTTCTTGAGTCAGTCCAAGTGTGCCTGCAAGCAGGCTCCACAACAGATAGAGGGTTGAATTAAGCATTCGCACAATGTCCTGTAGTATCCAGGGTGGAGACCTAATTGGACACGGTGCTCGGTATGTATACAATATCCCCAGCAAAAACACCACAATATCAATAAATAAATATAAACAAATAAAAAAGAAAAGAGAAAGACAAAGAACAGTAAACGGATAAAATAAGAAAGGCTCTACAGAGAAAGAGAAAAAAAGGGGAATAGCCAAAGAAGAATCAGACCTAGGAGGGGGAGGGGGGGGGGATAGATTAGGCGCAGGTGGTGTAATACAGTAGCGTCCAAAGCCTTAGTACTAACATACCAGAGTGTCATCCAGAAGGGTCCCGTAAGCAGGCCCCCTTCATCCACTGAGAAGGGCTCTATCCTCGTCAGAACACTCAAACACATTCCATCTCGCCCACAGTTTAGAGAATTGTTTCACTCTGTGATGTCTGGCGTGAAAGAAACCCTCCATCTCCTGTACATGGTGTACCTGCTTCACCCAGTC
>CM070036.1:40349040-40393367 GCA_036250615.1 Ptychadena robeensis | reverse complement strand
CAGGGAGGTATGGACCTGCTCCCAGAAGCTTTGGAGCCTGTCACAGGACCAAAACAGGTGCCTTCTTCCAAGTGACATCGCCAGCAATTCTGGTCAACAGTTGGAAAAATACTATGCAAACACTTGGGGGTTCGGTACCAATGCGTAAGAAGTTTAAAATTCGTCTCCTGCATATTGGCGCTTATCGAGCTCTTAAGGCCCCCATACACGGGTCAGATTCCCATCTGATTCCGGTACGATCGATTCACGGGCGCGTGACGTGATAAGATCGGCCGTTTAATCGCGTGCAGCCAACATGTTGGTTCGTCAGATTTGATTCAGGGCCGATCGCACTTTGGTGGTGCCCTTCAGATTGATACATCTGGTGAGGTCTAGGTGTGGTTCCGACTCGGGCTGATGTGGGGTATGGCGTCGACCGACACGGGAATCGTCCCGGAATCGTTGGACAAGGTGTAGCCCCAGCGATCGGATATGTTAATTTGGCCGATTGATACCGGAGCTACGATTCCCGCGCGATCGCCGGAATCGAGCTTTTTTTTTTTTTTTTGGATGGGGGGACATGGAATCGGAACGTGTATGGCTAGCTTTAAAGGCTAAGAAGCAGGCTTTCTTCACCATTCTAAAGCTCGGTTTGAACTGCAGCGGTTCGTCTTGACCATGTCAACATGCCTAAATGCATTAAGTTGCCACCATGTGATTGGCTGATGAGTAATTTGCATCAATGAGCAGTTGGACGGGTGTGTCTAATAAAGGTACCAGTGAGTGTATATATATATATAAACACACACACATATATATATAATCAATGCAAAAGATTAACCTCAGGTACTAAATTTCATTTAAAGAAAAGTCCTGAAATTAATGATCTTCCAGATCATGTAGAACATTTCCATTTCAAAATCTTTAAGCACAAGAATGTTATTTGTAGTACATATGAAGTAACAGTCAGACTTGGGCTGGGTGAGCAATGGGAGAAGTTCCCCAAGTGTAAGGTTTGTAAAATATTGAGAACTATGCAGAAATGAATTCACTAACAGTAATTTCATATTGAATGGATAGGAGTTTAAACCCATGTAAGTATTAAAAAGGATTGTCTGGATTAGCTACCTGGAATTGATGATGTACAAATGAACTCATGTGTCTGTTCCTATTTTAAGTACCAAAAGTAATTTGCTTTTTCCCTTCTTAAATTATAACAACAAAATGTTCTCTCAGTGTCAGCGTTCAAAGGAAAACTTAGATCAATTCAATGCACACGTCTGTGGAGATAATGCACAAACAAGACAATGCGCTTCTTCAAAGAAACAATTCTGTGGGATTGCTCAAATATATTTATTTGCAGTTGTTGTGAGCGGGAGCAAAGAAGGAGTAATCAGGGGTGAAAATCTATGGTGACACCAGAAAGCCTTCAGTGAGATTGCTGGAACTCACATTGCTGACCCGTATTGCAGTATCTCTGACATTAAATAACGTGCTGTGTTTTTATTTCATTCTGCAGCCCGCGTCTGATCATCATTGTAATGCCTGGCTTGCACTGAGACTTTCCACGCCGCACAGATTAACTTAAATGATAAATGTGCTAAATTAAATTAAATCAGAAATATTGTGTGATGGAAAGAGGCCGGTACCAGAATCGTCCATCTAGTGGAATGGTGTGGGTATTGCATTAGCTTCTAAATCATTATCTTGTCTTACATTGTTATATTAGAATACAAAGCCACAAGCCTGGCAGGCCCGGTGGTCAGTAACATCAATGATAAAATAATAATGCTCAAGCATCAGAAATTATCTGTATAGTCTGTATCTTGAAAGCATTAACCAAAGCAATCATATTGGTCCCATTGGTAACAACTGATTTTAAGGTGACCCTTAACATTATTAAAATTCTACACTCCCTGTCAGCATGTTTAAAGGTAACTGTACTGAGTGAAATACCCAGGCTGCTGATCTTTTTCTGAAAATGCTAGCTACCCCACTGGCATGCTGAACATGTAAGTTCCAAGTCAGCGAGATAAAGCAAGAGTGTGAAATGGCCTTAAAAAAAATAATAACATGGTTTCATTTTTCCAATCAATCGACTTAAAAAAATATTCTGTTTTTTTTATACAAAATAAAACCGATGGAGCAATGATCAAACAGGTTTGAACATTTTTGTTGATTGTTTAAGTATCTGACAAGTTTGCTAGGTACTTGATAGATTTGTATCTGATGGTACTATGGAGCATGCACACATGGATAAGGAATGATATTGATCTTCTTTTATCTATTTATACATGCTTTTAAACTATCACATTATTTGGTGGTAAAAATGAACGAAATAAAATAAGAGTATTTTAAGCCGTGTATGCCCACCTTAAGTGGCTAAAACAGGCTAGTATTCCATTTCAATCCTTTAAATTCTGTAGAAACCCTCAAGAGTAGAGTTTCTTAGAAGCACCTGATGGTTGTTTACAGGGCTGTTTCTCCTGCAATGCACAATATGTGTGGTCCACCGGAGTACCGCGGGCGGCTGTAGGTGTGGGGGGTTGGGGTGGTGATATTGCATTGTAAGTCAGCAGTTCCACTAATAGCCACCCCCCCCCCATCAACAGGGGGCCCAGAAGCAACAACCTGCATAGGTCCTCGAAAGGCTAGAAACAGCACTGGTTGTTTACATTAGAACAAGATGACACACCAATGAAGAGTATTTGGATGCATGTTCACTATATGCACTGTTTTAGGGCCTACAATAATAGGCTTTAGGCATATGTTGCTAGGTAAAACCAGTTTTATTTCAAGCACTTTCATATTGCATTTAACATCAGTTTTAGACACTTCTGATACCATCTTCATTTCACTGATGCTTTTGGCCTGCTGCTGCCTTGTATTAGCTTCATTTTACTTTTAGTAAATATTTCAGTTAGTCATGAAAGCCAAGGGCTAAAACTCCACAAAGTTTGGCGGAAATACAGCAAAATCGCAGTGGTCACATTCTTGGTACATGCCCCATTCATTTTTAATGGGCGTGTACCAGCTATTTGCGCACTACTCATTGCAGCGTGATTTCCTCATTCAAAATAATTGTGCCACAAGAAGATGCATGCACATTGCCTTTGAAAATTTATGGGGCTCATCCCAAAAACTTGACCACTGCGATTTTTACGCATTTTGGTAAAACGTAGTGGAGTTTTAGCCTTAGATGCTAAGTAGGGTGCAGAAGAATAAAAAAAAGTGGAACGTGACTCAAGCAACTCAACTATACTGGGCTTCCAAAGACCTCTTTTCATTTTATATGATACAAATATTATTTTTCTTTGGCTTTTCCAGTGAGGAGATCCCTATACAGATTGTTTACTGGGCACCCTTTATCCACAGCTATCTGTTCTCCCTCAGTTACCCACACTGAAGTCTTAGTACACATAAACATCCATTCTTTGTGTTTTCCACTAAAAGTTATCTCACACAGTATCCTATTGATCTTCCAGCAGCTGTTTCCTGCCGCAGCAGCAGTTTTCCTATAACACAACTTGCAATAGCAATTATGGGCAGCACCATCAATAGTGAGCAGGGAACAGTATGTGCCTGTGGAAGTGCTATCTTTGAGGTAAATAAAAACAATATATAACCTATACAGCAATATGCTGAGTAGGTTTTCTTCATAAGAAGAGACAGTGAGAATGAAATTCTCCTGGGGTGCAAATGAAGATTATTAAATCAGCAAGCAATAACCTATACGCGGCAGAATTTCAAAAAGTCATTAGTGTTTGCCGTTGTTATCTCTTCACATTCATACACAATAGCGCAGAAATTCATGAACTAGTCTAGGGCTTAACATTGTAAAGCCCCTCATACACCTTTAGATCATTCCATACAATTTCCATTAGATCTACCAACAAATATGTAGTATAGTTTCCTCCCTGATAGAATACATAGTGATTGGAAGGATTAGAAAGCTTCTCATATTACATGGTTTTGGTAGAAGAAAAATTGATTGTACAGAAATTGTATGGTAAGATTGTAAGGTGTATGGGGGCCTTTAACCTGCAAAATGAAGCTCCCCTCACTTTAATCTCTCCTGTCATGGGTAAACATGGGGCTTGCCATTGTTGATGTCTCCATCTGTTTATTCTAGTTCTTTTGTTGCCACCATGACCTTAATCCTGTAGCACTTAAAATGCAAACTATCCCAAAAACAAAAATGTCAAATTACCAGCCTAGAGATATGGTGGCTGCTTTAGTTGACTTGTTAAATTCTTTTTTAAAGTGAACAATTGTCATCTGAAACACTCACTAGTGATAGTTTTTGGAGTGATCATGCTACAGACACATCGTCAGACTATTGCTGAGTAGCCTGTTTTCTTACATGTCTGAGGATGTGCAGCAGGCACTATAAAATAACAGTCCTTAGAGTTCAGTTGTTAATGTTGCATATCCTGGTACACCTATACTGGCACTATATATACACCTAAGGCAATCGGTCCTCTCATCTGTTTCCCCTTTTTTCAACCATTTGGCAATTTATGGCCTCTCCAAGCAACCAACTAGATTGGATGTGCCGATCTTCAGATCAGGATCATGTGTCAGGGAAAATATAAATTGTTAAGGAATATGCCACTTTTTATTTAATCATATTGTCAAGAAATAAAAGTGTTAAGTTTTTGTAAGCATTTGTTAAAACTTAAATACACACTGGGCCAAATTTAAAAACACTTTTGCGGGTATGTATGCTCCCATCCCTGTGTGTACAATTTGTATACTTTGTCTTCACCCAGACCTATCCTGGTCCCTCCCTCCCCAGCTCTGCGTTTCCTGCAGCATCCTTACCATCTGCACTCACGACAGCTCTGTGCTCCAACTCTGGTAGTAGAGAACTACGGCTCACTCCGGGCAGTAGGCGCTCAGAATGCTCCAACGAACAGCCAGGACTCATAGTGCTCTACATTCAGAGAGGGAGGACGGAGGGCGGTGAGTGCAGCTGCTGGGGGGGGCTGCCGGGAAGGCTGATCTAGCATATCTGTCACGGGCCAAGAATATTGCACGTCAGGCAAAATTTGTTTGACACCTATGGTTTATATCCTCTAACAATTAGTTACTACCAGATGTCACTGTGTCTTTATTTGCTAGTTTTTAAATGTGTCTACAGATATGATGCCACTTATTGTTATATTGTTAATTAAAAGATACGGTCACATTACAGACACTGACAAGCTTATTTCCTTATAGTAATGTTGTGCAAATAATCCCTTAAACTTTATACCAGCTATCCCACTCTGCTCTATATATATTTGGGGATGCACTGCTGGCCACAACATTTTGCAAAAGTGTCCCCACATCTTCAAATGCCATTTAAACTGTATTTTCTGTTTCTCAACCACAGATGAGAGAATTTCAATGTTCTACCAACTACCCTAAAATGGGAAACAACCCCCTTAAATATATTTTAACGATGAAACTTTGAGTGAAGCAGTTGCCTTTACACCACCTATTCTTCTGTATTCATATTTGACTTTTACCATACAAAGCAGAAAGGCTTTTGTAACAAATTTTAAAGTGGCACTGGACTGGATGCGATCTTTCCCAATCTTCTTCTACACATAGTTATGTGTAAAAAAGGAAAAGAGAAGAAAAAATGGAGCTGCTATAAATTTCTGCCACAAAGTTAATAGTGTGACATGGCCCGAAGGCCTACGTCACATGGACAAATAATTCACAGTGACTCCCAAAACCTCTTTTTAAAGCCTAAGGCTAAATTCTGATGGTCGGTTATAGGACGGCTGTCACACTGTAAAAGCTGTTGGAGCTGTTGTCAGTTATATGCAGGCGGCTGTCATTCATCCACCATTCTATACTCATGTGTGACCACGTCAACATGTGTCTGTCTGCCCATCTAGATGAGGCTCAGACCATTACTGTTACCTTTTGTGAAGCCTAAAATGGCACTCTTGTTCTGTACTGCAAGTAATCCTAAACACCGCAGTCCTGGCACACAGTCTGCAGAATGAGAAACATTTCATTAAGTGTTAAATGTATCAATTCCCTAATGCCTAGTGTGCTTCAAGCAGATATGCTGCATATGTTGTTTCTGTACCTAAGCAGGCATAACTCCATGACCCATAAACACTGGCATCTATAATAAGAAACTGCACTGGTCTACTGCTTGCCATCCAAGTACACATACAAACAGAATTCTAGGGGACAGTGTGACTGCTATATTACATCCAGTGAAAACATAATGAAATTACATTTTTCACAACGCTTTGCTTTTTTGTTTTCAGCAGAAATCATTCCCATATAACTGTCTACAATCAGTGGTCTCATCTCAACTTCAAAGTATTAAAAAAAATCATGAATATTAAAAGCAAATATGAAACTTGTGTTAACTGATTTTATAAACTGATGACAAAGCCAGTAGTACATAAAGAATCCAGAGATAAATAATCTGCTAATAATATCAGATTCTCAGATGGGACAGGAGAGCCGCATGTTTTACCCAGTGTAATATTATGAAAATTTACATTGTGCATTGATTATACAATATTAGGCTAGTATGTTATAGGGGAGCTTCTTAGTTAATGGAGCTTCTTAAATAATGGATATTAAAATAAACATAAAAAGTGTCCATTTATGGCAACAAAAGACAAGTTTGCCCAATCTACTTGCTGATATTGTCTATCTTAACACGCCACCACTGCCCTGTTCTTGTATATGTATGAATTGTGAAGTTTACACAAGACTTACTTTGTATTACGAGTGATTAACTTCCCTGGGACTGAGGCCTGCTCCAAGGATAAAGGGAAATGTAATCACATTCCCATTCAGGTAAAAACATTTTGGATTTGTCACTGGTCACCATGATGAATGGGGATGCAGAAGGAGGTGCATGGTTACAACAAAAGGAGACAGCTATAGGAGGAGGCTTTAGTATGGAATGGTCATAGTGAAGATTCACTATCTTGTAATGTGTGTGTAAAGAATATGACTGCACCAATACAAGATCCCTTCACATGTGGAGTTATAGGTTGATAGTCTTTAAAATGTCTGAAATACTTGAATTGCAGTTGATATGTATGATTTGGTTTGTGTTCCATAATTTGCCTCGGTTCAAGCCTTCACATTGAGAAGAGTAAACCCTATTGCAGAGAAGACCCTATTCCACTCTGCTGGAAAACCTCTGTGTGTAATAACAAGCACTTTTGGCAGTAAGAACCATTTATTAGACCCCCTAGGCGAGCCCTAAACGTCCCGTTGCCAGTTACAGCATCAAACTGTTTCTGCCACCCTATGAAGCTAGCAGGTAGTGTTATCAGAACAAGCAAGATATATAGAAAATAAGAGGAAGAAAGTGAAAGACAGATAGTAGCGCGAGTATACTGATTTAATCATGCTAGAATCTCATTCATGCTCAGCCAGTCAAGTTAACAAATGGAAACAAATAATAGTTTTCTCACAGAAAGGATAATAGATGTCTAGAATAACAACAGAGATCAGGCAGATCAACAATATATAAATCAGCCAGCCACATATTTCATGTGCTGTTTTTATTGCAATACTTAGGGCGAGCAGAGAGGCATTAGAAGCATGACATAATCATGACAAGTGATTATCATAATGCATTGCAAATGATGACTCACGTTGGACGTTAAATGTACATATGAGACTGTTTAAGATGCTGCTATGAATAGTCTCTAGGGGAAGATGAATCCCTTTGCTGAATATACAGCAGCTTATAAAACGGTTAAATAAAAGCTATAATTCTAGCAAGGGTCTTACAATATCTGGAGAAGTGATCTAGCCTGCATAATAGTTACAATAAACCTTTTGACACTATTTATTGTTATATTCTTTATATTTCTGTATTTACTACCTATTTCAACCGGCCTCAACAATGATACCACTGACAGGTAAAGTGAATTGCAATGACTATCTTGACAATGGCTTCTGACAAGTAGAATATAGTATATCATACATTATACAGGAAGTTAATAGTCAGTGCAAGCAAGAATAATGTACAAGTGGGGGTTGGAGTGATTTCACAGGTGACAAATTGTGGTGACTTGACAATTGGCTCAGACCATCTTTATAAAGTCTGGTTTTGTGGTGCGTCCCTGGTATACCAAAAGTGGCCCCTGTGGGAGCATAACTAGTGAGCCAACACAAGGATCATGTGTGCCTAAAACACACAAGAGTTTAGGTCAGTCCTTAGCATATACAAAGGCTTCTGCAGCAAAAACTGCTAAAAAAAACCTACAAACTGGCCATTAGTGAAAGGTGTCGCAGACCTCTGTTTGATGTACTGACAATGATTTCCAACCATCATTTGCAGTTACTTGGTGCAAACATTTAACATTCATTGGTGCTACAACTATCCAAATGTGTAAATCGCTATAGCAAGATGCAATCTTTAAATTGTACCTGAAATTAGGAACACCTTTACAAACAAAATGTGTAGGTGTGCTCCCCTCACATAGACAGGCCCATGTATACCTTTCCTTGAATCTCTCAAGTTGTTTTCAGAAGATGAATGCAATGAATGAGCTAGTTGACGCTGCTGACTGATTACATTAGAAGTTCAAAACAATGTTAAGCAAATATTTTCTTTTCAATGGATCTTAGAAGAAAAAGTAACCTTGCAGATGTAGAACAATATGTCAGATTCAAGAGCTTTGCAATTCTCATTTTCTGTATGTAAAAAATATGGTGGCTTTTATGAATGCAGAGACAACACTATCCAGCAAACTGTCGCCCTGTCAAGCAAATTAATTAAATAAATTTTTCTTTTTATTATTTACCATATTTTCGGACAATAAGACACAGCGGACCATAAGACGCACCCTGTTTTTAGAGCAGGAAAAACAAAAAAATGTGAAATGTTCTAATCAGTTGGAAAACATTTTTCCTGCAGTACCCAATTTCAGCCACAAAAATCGTGTCACTAGAGAGCACACTTCAGGCAGAAGGGGAGCACTGCACTCTTCTCTCCCTTCTTGCCAGGTGAGCTGCATGGTGATCGCGGTTACAGGCAGACATACATGAAAGCTGCTGGCTGGCAGCTTCCATGTATGTCTTTCTGTTGTACTGCTTCTATCAGCAGGGCTCTTCTCAGTACAGTACAGATGAGGGATGAGCTCGGCCACTATTTCCCCTCAATTTTGGGGGTGCAAAAGTGCTTCTTATATTATATATATATATATATATATATATATATATATATATACTGTACTGGTTAATATAATACAATAATGAGATTTGCTAAATTGAAAATGCAGTGTGTATTTTAAAACAATATCTTCTGTAATATAATTTTTAAGGTCTGTGCTACCATCTTTTTTTCTGTGCAATGCATTTTAAGTAATAAAATGCACCTTTTTACAAACAATAGTCATAAATAAATAAATGATAAATATTATTGTATCATTTGAATATTCCTCTCAGTTCCGTGGAAGAGCAGCTCCATAAGGTTTAAACCAGGGGTGTCCAACCTTTTTGCATAGAGGCCAGGTTGTGTGAAGCGAAAATGTGTGGGGTTGGAAAATTAGAATGAAAATATTCCCCAGCACTGCTCACCCTAATTCATCCTAATAATAGGGATAATGTTCATGGTGAAGCAGCCATAGACAGGTATGTGTAAACCCCTGACTGTGATGCTCTTCGGTCTATGGCCTGGCATCAAATTCTCAGTACCATCAGTTTCCCTCTCTTATGTACTCTCCACTTGTTACTTGTTATCATCAGTGTCCCTCTCTATTTTCTACTTTTTATCCCTAGTACAAATAGTGTCCCTCATCAGTCTCCCTCTCTTCTATACTCTCCACTCCATATCCCTAGTACTATTGGTGCTACTCTTTGTTGTACTCTCCACTCCTCATCCCCAGTACCATCGCTGCTTTGTACTCTCATCCCAAGTACCATCGATGCTACTTTCTTTTGTACTCTCCACTCCTCATGGCCAGTACCTGCGCTGCTACTCTCTTTTGTACCTTCCACTCCTCATCCCCAGTACCATCGCTGCTACTCTCTTTTAAACTCTCCACTCCTCATTCCCAGTACGCTCAGTGTCACTCTCTTTTGTACTCTCCACTCCTCATTCCCAGTACCATCGGTGTCACTCTCTATTGTACTCTCCACTCCTCCTCCCCAGTACCATTGGTGTCATTCTCTTTTGTACTCTCTACTCCTCATCCCCAGTACCCTCCGTGTCACTCTCTTTTGTTTTCCCCACTCCTTATACCCAGTACCATCTGTGTCACTCTCTTTTGTACTCTCCACTCCTCATCCCCCAGTACCATCAGTGTCATTTTCTTTTGTACTCTCCACTCCTCATCCCCAGTACCATCGATGTCGCTATCTTTTGTACTCTTCATTCCTCATCCCCAGTACCATCAGCATTCTGCTTGTCTGCAGTCTCTGCTATCATATGCAAAAAAATGCAAGGTCAAGCTTTTATTACACTATACTGCATCGAGCTCATGAATTGGATGTCTCAGTGCTCTCTTTCTAGGTATGGAAGGTCCCTCCGTTAAAAGCTGCCCCATGTCACAGTGGAACAAAACTGCTGAGAGCTGCTGAGAGTCCCATTAGTGTTAGAGGGAGTACATTATCTGTTCAGCAGTAGTGGAAGAGAGACATAAAAAGAGAGAGGGAGATGAGAGAGCTAAAAAGAGAGAGGCAGGTGAGAGAGCTAAAAAGATGATGATGAGAAATTGAGGGAGAGTGAGACAGAAATAGAGATGAAGGGAGAGAAACTTATATAGAATTAGATTGTGTTACATTATTTATTTACAATATTGTGTTGTAAAACATTGTAAACTAATGCAGTTCCTGACATGGGTTTGTAAAAATTCTGTTTGTGAGTATTGGAAAATAAAGTAAAATATGTAAATAAATAAATAAAAAGATTTGGTGATTTATCATGCTCCAATACCAGTTCCTCAGCTCATTGACTTGTATGGCAGCTGAGGACAGAAAGGCCACATTAAAGCAATATTAGATATGATGAATTACCCAAAGAGAAACAGAGAGGAAGACAGCATAATATGTGTATAGAATGTGTGTATAGAAAACAACAAGAGGACCGTAGAAATCTGCTCAATAGCCCCAAACCTTAATTCCACCTAAGGATACATACATTCAAATGTGCATTAACAAAAAAATCTAGGTTGCAGAACTGTCATGGTCAGTAGTCATTCAGACTAGAGATACTCAATATTTTCATGCTGATGATTTATACTTTTAGGATCCTAAATAAGGCATTGAACTCCAAAACATATATGCCACTCAAAATAAATGTCATATTTCACAATAGTGTGATATAGATTTACTACTTTGAAAATATTCTCTTAGTTGTCACTATGTAGCACATTGCTGTCAGTCACGTTTTTGAACATGCCTCCAGTAGGTGAAGGAATGTAAGCTTGGGTTCCTTTGGGTCCATTTCTAGAGGTTGAAGACACTTGGGATGATTTTCTATTGGAGGTAAAAATGTTCACTTAAAAAATTGGTTAAATATTTATTGCAATGACGCAGTTGTGTGAAAAACATCTACAAATGGATTTTTATTTAAAAAAAACCCACAAATTTACGTACGGGCTTGGTTAATTTTAGGAAATGTTTGCAAACATTTTAAAGACACCAATTATCTAAAGGCCAATTATCTAAAGACCAATTATCTAAAGGCTCCCCATACACCCCATAGATTTCCTTCAGATCTCCTTTTGTTTTACCAAAACCATGTAATATGAGGGACTTTTTAAATCATCAAGTCTACCTGTGTTCATTCGCAGAGGACCCTATACTACATAGTTGTTGGTAGATCAACAGAGAGATCTAAAGGTGTATGGCCAGCTTAAGTGTAATACCTCTATTGCTTCTTAAAAAGATATGAAGAATATTTCTATAAAGTATTTATCATGTCAACAATACACGCAACAAGTAAAATTAAGAGTACAAGGAATTACTTTTGTTTTAAATAATTAAATTACTACTGCTACCACTACTGCTTGAGTTACATTGAATGTATATATGAGGGTAGATCAAGGCTATATGAATGAAAGAGAAAAAGCTTCACATGTATATGGTTTGCCACAACACTAAATCCTGACTACATTTGATATTAATTTTATAACAAACTATAGGTGTCCCTCAACAATAGCAAAACTAAGAATGTAATGTCAAATCTGAATGGAAAAAGTTGGTTGCAGCAGATGATGAAGTTGGAGAATATTTAGAGAATAAAAGCATTATTATTTCCTTTTAAAAATTTTATATGTAGCTAAATATTTCTGGTATGCCTTCCACAATGAAATATTTAAATGCTAACAAACATTTTGATATATCTTTTATATATATATATTTATATATACATATATACACACACGTTTTATCAAGAAATTACACTGCTTTCTCTCCTGGGGTATGAAGGTTGAGAGTGTTCTGTCTTGATATGTCACATTAAAGGAAATGAGAGGCAGGAAATAATGGTGCGGTAAGGTGAAGCTCATAGAGGCCAGCACAGACACAGCAGGGGTCAAGGTGCTATGGCAGAGACAAGAAAAATGCTGGAAAATAAGTGATATGATCTCTATGAAGAAATGTCCCTGATTATTCCATCCCTGCTCTACCAGCAACAGGATAAATTGTTTTCGATATAGTTGGTGTTATGATGTTTATTCTGTTATTGGGACACGAAGGAAACATCCGATTTTGTAGAAAAAAAACCAGTCACAAATCTGGTACAATTTACATGAAAGAATGAACACCCTTGTATATCCAGCCAATGGCACCTGCAGGTTGCTGGATCTTTTTAGTGTGGCCAGTAGTGTAGTGTAGCTGGTTGTGTCTGCACAAAAAGAGCTAAGACCAGATAGTCAGGGCTCGTGATCAGGTGGGAGATGCTGGAGCAGAAGATACCAGGTACAACCAAAAATTAGGGGTCTAGGCCTGTTATGAGGAGACAGACCATACATCAGTACCCAGGACTACCACGCATTGTGTTCGCAATATGCTCATGAATAAGTGCCGATTGATGAAGGTTATGAAGGTAATAATGACTTGAGATCATGAATTTTCTCATTTATGAATTTATCCCAAATATTAGGCAAAATAATTGCAATATATACGCAATAATAAATATACACATAAATATAGATGCATAATAAATGCCATACGAATATTGCATATGCTGCTCATCGCTAGTATCAACCATCTTTTACAAAGTATGTGGAGTTATATAGAGAACAGCGATGCTCATACACATTTAAGGACCGATATGGCTATGAATATCAGTCTATAGGACACCCTCACACAGTTTGAAAACATTTTCTTTGGAGATGAAGCAATGGAAACAGTTAAAACAATAGTTTGATGGCTATTGTTTGCCATGAGATACGTCTATTTAGGAATGCATGGGTAATAAGAATTACATTTGGGGTGACTTAGTGTTTGACTGCGTGTGTGCGTTTGCGGCGATGGGCGATGGTTCAGCATATCAAACGCTGCCCACCTGGAGCAATCGATCCCACTTCAAGAAATTGTTGATCGAACAGGGAACCGACATGTTGGTAAATCCCTGTGCCATCGGCATTACTTTGGATGGGGACACTAGTATTAGCCACTAGCCAGGGATTGATTGCAAATGGTGGTGTGCAGCTATTCGTGCATTTAGTTGCGTCACTACATTTTGATCAATTGTTCGGCAATCGCACGGGAATTGCCCCATGTATGAAGTAACAGAAGTTGTGTCTGTAAACATTAATGATATGAGATCCCACATGCAGGTCTATTTGTTCCCCCAAAAACCCTAATGCTGCTTGGCAAAAGTATGATCCCCAATCCCCTGTTCAACCCATAGGTAATAAATAGATAAGGAACTGAATGGTTTTTACTTGTTTGATATCTTGGCCAGGAGGTTTGCTCCCTTGCTGCTGAGCAGAATATTTGGCAGTGTAGGGGAAACGAGTACTGAGGTAAGTGAATGTCTCCTGGCAAGTGTGGAACATTCATTAGTCTGGCCTTTGGTGGTAAAGTGAAGGTGACAATGTAATGGAAGAAGTAGAAGAAGCCACCATTATCCATGCGCATCCAAAAAGTCCCCTTTTAACATCTGCCTCTAGGCGGAACTTTCAAATTTAAACCATGAGGCAGGTTCTAATAAAGCAGTGGCCACCATGGGGGGGGGGGGGGTTGAGAAGGTATTCTCATTCTGAACCTGGGCTTGAATGGGGAGGGGGGGGGGGCTGAATCATGTTCCTAAATAGGAAAGGGGGGCCCTGGAATCAAACTTTGGAAACCACTGTCATAAAGTAAGACGATATTAAGGAGAAGTTGGACCAGTCTAATATTTTAACTAAGCATTATATACTGGACCATTCAATCCTGTAAAGGAGGCCTTTCTAGCATTTGCAAGGCTTAGAAGATTCAGTAGTAAGCGAGACACTTGAAAATGTCAAGCTGTAATATCACGTCCATATTAATAAGCAGGCACGTCTGTGTTGTACCTACATCTTTACTGAGATCTCAGGCAGTTGTAGAGAGCAGGAAGCCAGCATAATGGGGTTTTTTTTAATAAAAGAGGGTTCTATCAACATTTTTATAATACTCAATGTCCATAATTATTTTTAATGCGGGACAGTAAAACAGTTTGAAAGCAGCAGAGAATTACATAAATAGTGTGGAGGTAAAATAAAATGTTAATTATTATTAGACTATTACTAGGAAAAAAACTTTAAATAGTTACCCATACATACACTGATGCAGTATACCCACTGACAGTATACCCACTGACAGTATACCCACTGACAGTATAGACCAGTGGTGGGAAACTGAGTTGATATGGAGAGCCACAAGTGCTGCCCTCTGCATCACTAAAGGGCCGCACATAACATCGATCCAGACCCTCCCCCTGTCGACATATCTCAGCAGGCGGTGGACCAGATCCCGACAGGCACTCAAAACCTGACAGCACCCAACCCCCTTCCTGACCCCCTCCTGCCCTGTTTTCCCCGATCAACATTGATAATTTTACTGATGTAGGACCGCCAAAGTTGGTAAAAAAACTGGGTCAGCGTGTGACCACTTTACAGGTGAGTTGCTTTGCCCTATGTATTAACAGTTAGGTTTTGGGGGCCGCATGTCGAGGACAAAACAACGCCCAAAGGGCCGCATGCGGCTTTTGGGCCACAGGTTGGGCACCTAGGGTATAGACCCATACACTGACAGTCAGGATAAAATGATAAATCTGTTTGTATGATAAACACCTGTCATTGTAGATCAGTTGTTCTCAACCTGTGGGTCAGGACCTCCTCAGGGGTCGAAGGGCCATTTGACAGGGGTCACCGCGTTCACTGAAATCATAAGAGCTCCCTCCTAAGGCTATTTCCACTATAGATCAGGACCCCTCCACTAAGCGTATTGCTTGGTGGGAGGTCCCGACGGAGCACATTCACTTACCTGCTCGGAGGATGCTGCGCCGAGCTGTTCCGTCAATGCAAGGCTGAACGTAGTCGAGTATGTTTAGCCTCTGAAAGTAAGGTCTATGTGCTCCGCCGGGATCCCCGCCAAGCAATACGCTTAGCGGAGGGGGTCCTGGCGTATAGTAGAAACAAGCCCTTATCTACAAAGAAATGTGGTGTTACTCTTCCTCACAACTTCCTGGCCTTATAATGCAGGAAGTGACATCACAAAGTTTTACTTCCAGTATTTAGTCCAAAGTGCCAGTGTGGAGTGTCACTTCTGCAGTCCAAATGCCAGAAGTTGCAAATACAAGAAATTTAATTTTGTGATATCACTTCTGGGGTCGTGGATCAAAAAAGGTTGAGAACCACTGTTGCAAATGGTCATCCTTTGACAACTAATATAAAGGTGGAACACCAAACAACAAAGATCTCCTAGCTCCCTAGATCTACCGTCATCAATGTCTTTTTGTGTGCCGGCAAATAAGAATATAAGTGAATATATGGGCATACTGGCAGAAACAAGCAACTTGGGTTCAAACTGTATTGAATAACTGTACACTGTCATATCATGTGAATTATAATTTGCATCATTATTTTACTTTAGAAATCTATAACTGCATACTTGTCTTGATCCTGAAGAAGCCCGCCATTCGGGCGAAACATGTTGAGAATGAATTTTGAAGACAAGTATGTTTTTTTTGTTTATCTGTATACCTTGGACTGAGTTTCTTTCTATATCTTGAGGACAGACCATTGTATGTTACAGGTCTATTCCTCTACCAATAAATATATTCATTGTTTTACTTTATGAGTCTTGTGCCTTAAAAACACAATTTTTGTATAATTTTGTGTGTATTTCATTGGACTAGGTACAGACAAAGAAACTCATATCCCCCGTATCCCCCTGATTGAGGACCCCTGGTCCTGCCCCTTCACCACCGTCAAACCACATAGATGGAGAAGTGCAGTTCCTAGTTGGTCCAGGCAGGGTTTTAAGTGTTGAAAAGTCCTGTGAATCTCGACGCGTTTCTCCCCTATACGACTGGGGCTTCCTCAGGAGATAGTACTGTTAGGAATTTATTCTAAAAGAAATCTTAACCATTTTAATGGTCTAAATCTACATAAATAAACATATAAAAAGCACAGAAAACATACATATACATGGTATTCTGACGGTGTTCAAAATCAAGCGCCTCTCAAATGGTACAAGCCATCCAGCGGTACTCACTTAATAAAGATGTTAATAAATATGTTAATAAATATATTGCGGTCGTGTGTAGTATTAGGTACTCACCGTTGAGTAGGATAGGTGGCACATGGGTGCCTTTTGGGACCAAATGGTACCCCACTATCATAGAGATGGCTTTAAATACGCCTTGCTTGTATCAGTCAAACGATGATGGGATGGAGGGTATATACATACCCTCCATACATATTGTTGGGTATATACATATTGTTGGCGTATCAGCCCATCCCTGGCCCCTGTATATACCCTCCATCTGGTTCTCTGTGCCAGAAAATAACTCTTGCATAGTGCCTGGCACTATAAAAAATTTGAGCTAGCCATCAGAGTGACTGGGTCTTATCCCCTATCTGCTCTTTGTTGTAATGAATGACTGGACAAAATACAAAACTTTTTTTATATTTTGCTAAACACAGGCCCGCAAGATGCACGTAAGGTCCCCCAAGCATAGAGGGGGTTAAAGATTTCAGGGAGAGGAAAATGTGGGCTTACAGGATTGGAGGTCAAGGTCAGGTGCCAGGAGGAGCCACAGAGGAAGTCATTGTTTTGGGGTCTGGAAGTTCTTTATGAAAGGTTGAAGATAAAAGTTCTTTATGAAAGGTCGGAGAAGAAGAAGGTTGTCTCACGCATCCACTCTGTTTTGTCTTCCTTTTCCAATTTATGTTTTCTTTTTCTTTGCTGTTGTATATATTTTGGCAGAAGACGTCACAGTAAAAAGGGCTTTGGAGGTCTGTTCAAAGCACATTTATGGTTACAAGGTGGGGGGCCCAACTGGTGGTATGGCGCTCCCCCAGTGTGGTGTCAGAGTTCTAACATGGAATTTGTCCCATTTGGATATTAAAATATTAAAATCCAGTACTGCCCACAAGTTGGTGGGGTTGTGACTGGGGACACTATACAATGGTTCTGTTTAGTGAAGCCTTTTGACCAATGGACCAGAGATCCCTTTTCTCTGGTATTGTGTTTATTAAATGAAAAGGGCTTTTATATGTTTAGAATGTGTTCATAAAAGGTCTGCTGTGGCCATTTATAATCCTAGTCGCACAGTTCATGTGTTGTGGGATTCTGCTACAAAACTGACCAATCCATGATAAATAATACCTGTCAGATGTATGTAGAATATATTACAAACATATATACATATACATATACAATATAATACACAACATATTTTATGCAGCTTGGAAGAAATAGCATTGACTTGAACGGTAACTTTGAGAAACAATAGAAATGCTAAAAGCACACATCATGTTTGTAAATTGCATCAGTCTTTTCTACTCTGTGCAAACAAATGTTATTTGATCCCCCAAATTATGGTAGAAGCGCTAAATTCACACCTGCTGAAATCTGACATGTTTTATTAATGCATAATGAGATTTCAATAGAGCCTGAAACAATACACCGTGAAGTTTCTTTAGACAATTGCTCCCCTTACTGACCAAACCAGTAAAAGTTGAAATGAAACAAACATTTTAAGACATAAAGATCAATTTAATTTAAATGCCTATGTTATTTACACCCCTGGTAAAGGGTAAACCACTATGTTCAGCATTGCGGAGAAAAGTAAGGCTAATGTTATCACCCCAAACCACCTAGCCCACATGAGGAAGAGATTTCTATAGAATTGGGTAAGAAGTAGCCCACTGACCACCAAAATACCTCAATTGGCTGTCCAAAACATAGCAAGCAAGGCGGTGGTGGGACATTAGTTGCACAGGCAGGACCCCCATCAGGAATTTCGGGGCCACATTCTAGGTAATCTAGTCCTAGCATTAGCACCCCCCCCCCCCTCTGAGGGCTCCAAAGAATGCTTACCACTACTCCTTGCATGGTTCTGGTGCTGATGGATCTCCCTGTTCTGGATTTGAGCCTGTCTCCAGCCACATTACAACACAGTTTGAACCCCCAGATCTCATACCTCAGTAGTCAAATAGTGCTTTTCTCTTGTGAAGATTTTACACTTACATAAGCCTACTTTGACCTTTAACCCCCAGATCTCCAACACCCTTAGAATCTTTTTTTTGGGGGATTAGTAATAAATATACCCAATGTGACATCCCTGCAACCTTTCATACTTATTAATGTTTCCCTGCAGTTATCCAAGTGGCATAAAAGAACTTTTACAGTAGGGAATACATGATAAAGTTGTTTGTACAGCTTTTTGTTGCGTTTAAGCCTTAATCTTAACTCAACCTGCAATATCAACTTCAGCCACAAGATGTCCCTTGTGTACACTTTCCGTCAATTTATCACATCACATACATCAGGGAGGAGTTGGGGGGAATGCTGCAGGTCTCTCCCCTCTCTGGTTAGTACACCAGACAGGGAACACATGACCGGGCAGCAGACTTCCAGGGCCCCCCTAGATGGTCGGGCCCAGTCCCCACCTGATGGCGGCCCTGGCCGTAGGACATCTGTTTGAAAGCTGCTTTCTAGTAAACGATAAGCTAAGCTGCCCATGTGAACTTAGCCTAAGGGTGAGTGTAAGCATTTATTTGTGTCTATTATACCTAAGTTGTTCAACATATGGCCCATGAGCTGCAGCTTCAGCTCCATCAGTGTCAACATTTCCCTATACTCCCTTCAAATGAAGATGACACCTGATTTTCACAGTAGTATACTATTTTGAGGTTGCTGGCATGAAATTTGCACGGCATGGTCTATCACCATGGGATGGACAGTCCTGAACGCTGCATATATATAGTCCTGAATGCTGCAAAGTTATCAAAGCATATTCGGTAGACACAAGGACTGTAGAATAGGTGTCCAATGAGTACAGTGATCATGCAGATGGTGATTATTATCAAGCGAGTTTAGCCACCCATTCACCTTTAGATCAATCCATACAATTTCCATTAGATCTACCAACAACTATGTAGTGCCGGGTCCTCCCTGATAGAATACATAGTGATTGGAAGGTTTAGAAAGCTCCTCATATTACATGGAATTGGTAGAAGAAAAGTTGATTGTACAGAAATTGTATGGTAAGATTGTAAGGTGTATGGGGGGCTTTAAAAAGCTGAGTGGTGACTACTAAACTAGACCCCCCCCCCCCCCCCCCCCCCCCCCCCCCCCCCCCCCCCATTCACTAACTGGCAATTGCTTGCTTTATATTTGAAGTGTAAATGTTACCTATGTGAAGAATATAGCTCACACATGACTAATAATTTCAGCAGCTCTGCGGTAAACGTATCATTTGATTACTAGCTCCTCAGTGTAACAGGCGCTACGGATATCTAAGCGAAGCCCCTTTTTTAGGATCTTTTGACTCCCAGAACAATAGCAGCCTGCCTCTTGGGGCCCCATCATAAAGAGGTTGAGCGGCTTTGCTGAAGGGGTTATAGAACATGATGTACTAGGATATCCTGTCATAGCTCTGGATACATCAGGCAGGGGGAAGATTAATAATAGGGTACAGCTTTCCTAAGACTGTCCAGCTGCGGTTGTGTAGTATTGTGCAACGCACTGCCCCAGCCAGCTCCTAACACATCCTGCTTTCCTGCGATCACTAATTCTTCTGTGACATAACAAGCTCCTAATAACGCAGTGCTGAGCAGGGCAGCAGATGTCACAGCACAAAGGGTTTCAGCTAGATTGTGTGCAGGGGGGTACAATGCACCTGCCGCAAATCCCAGCCTGAAATATGAACATACAATGTGTCCTTAATAACCCGTTAACCCCCAGTGAGCCTCACCATGAAACCCTGTGGACACCAGATACAAATTTTGTCGCTGACCCTAACATAGAAATTACATTCCAAACGCAACATTTGAAAATCCACGTTCAAAAAGAAGCTAAACCCCTCCCTATTAACCAAACGGTCAAATATATACCTATGTGTTTACGTCAATGATCTGTTAACTGGGACACGGTCACAACACATCTGTGCCACTAAGCAGATAACCTACAAATTGCTAGCTACTCTTTACACTCAAAGTAGCTTGCCTCTGTTATGGCTTATGTGAACAGAGACATTCCCATATCCTAAAAGGAAAATATTACAGACAAAAGAGCACCTGGACATGCAGCAGTTCACAAAAAACTATGTTAGTGATTCTCAACCTTCCTTAAGCCGCGACCCTTTTAACTAACAGCAAGTGATGGGGAAAATAGGAGGGAGGGGACATAACACTTACCCGATCATTCCATTGCTGAGTGTCACTTTCTGTATTTGTAAGGCGGAAGTTACATCATAGAGTAGTTTTGCTATAAGCAGGGGTGCACATAACTCTTTTAGTGAGCCCCTCAGATGAGTACCAGGAGATGGTGTTTGATACTCACCTCATATGTATGTGGTCTTCATCACTGTCTCCCTCACTGTCCTCTGCATCAACCTCCTGCATGGTAGGTTCTGCTGCAGATGGACCTTCCTGTTTTTGGCTGAGCCTCCAATTAGCTGTCTCCATCCACAAGTCATATCTCAGTAGTACAACCATGACATTTTCTGGGTTAGTAACTAACCCCCGAGACTACCTGCAGTCCAAATGCCATAGTCATATTTCAGCTGTCCCACAGTGTTTTTCTCTTGTCAGATTTTACCATTACATATGTCTACTCTGACTTTCACCCCCCCCCCCATCTCCAACAGCCTTAGAAATCCAATATTTTTTTTGGGGGGGGGGGGGGGGTTATTCATATAAATTCCCAATTTCAAACCGTAACCTTTCATAGTAATTCATATTTCCCTGCAGTTTTTCAGGTGACATAAAGTGCCTCCAAGTTGTTAATACGCACATGAGTTTAATAACAATAGCACAGGTACACATAGCTAGTTTTTGGCCCCTTTTGAGTACCAGAGTACAACTTATGTGCACCACTGGCTATATGCTTAAATATATGATGGGCACAAAACATTTGTAGTATATATGGAATATGGTATACATGAGGCTGTATATGGAGCTGCCAGCTTATTGACCCTTTTGCTATACAAAACGAGAATTTATTTGGGCTTCATTCCTTTTTCTCTGCATGTTATTTAATGTTACTGGAAAGCTATCACTATTATATTCCACTTTACCCTACAACACCGTGCTCAAGCTCTACATTTAATCTATTCGGCTATGTGCCATTCTATTCCTATTAAAGGCAATCTGACACAAAGCAAAACACTCATGTAAAGCAGCTGTTCTCAATTCATAATATTTCTAAGGCTACAACTTCATTCTTTATGAAGCTCAATATGTGGGTCCTTACTACCAGATTCCTGCCAGATACAAGTAGCTGCTATCAGAGACCTCACACAAAGGGTGATTCTTTTTTATAGATTGTCTATAAGGCCATGCTTTAATTTTCTTTAGGGCTCAAACATGCATGAACTCAGTGATGAAGCACTTCCAGCTCCTGATTGGCTCCAAGACATGTTCCCCAGACATTGACACTTTCCCGGCAGGGGACCCACCAGAGGGAGACATGAGACTGACAGACTTGCAGCATCAGACATAGCAGAGACATTGCAAGCGATTTTCCTGCCAACGCACTGCACTGCAAAACAAAGTGAATATTTCGCTAAGTGCTTGTCTGTGGTCAGCCATTTAGTGGAGTCTACAGGCCCACCACCAAGGGTAGTCGCCTATGACAGTATGGACTGAACTTTACTTTGCAGCTTTCTCACTTGTGTATCCCTTACATTAATGTTACCCTTTTGTAGTTTAATAAGTAATATATATTATACAAGGTAATAAGGGGGTTTCAGCTTTTTATATTTTCTGTTACTCTGTTAACAAATAAATGTTAAACAGTCCAACTTCAGCTAACTAAAGCTTTTCACAGCTATATAGGCAGTTGCACAGGGCCACATCATGGTAGCCCGAATATGCTGCCACCCCAGACATCATTCACAAAGAAAGAGGAGCTCAGTTCGGCAGATTGTGACTGAAGAGGGGTGGTGAGGTGTCATCAGGCACCACCTGCTGGAATTACTGCTTCTCACAGCTTATGCTGGGTATACACGGATAGATCCCCGTGCAAGGGATTTGCCAGCCGTATCGAGGTGCAGCACTGCTTTGTCATCGATAAGGGCCACTACATTGTATAGGGACCCACAGTCCCCATACATAGTAATGAAGGGTTTTCAAACATGTCGGAAACCCGTTTGGCTTCTTAGCCTGGATGGCTCTTATTTTGGAATAGATTTCAGCAAAATTGGGCGCCATGAAGACGCACAGTGCTCGAATGTATTACAAAATCAAGCCGTGTATGCTTAGCTTTAGCCAGAGTCCTAAGTTGCTGTAGAACCTTGGTCAAACCCTATCCAACACCACAATAAACCCCCCCCCCCCCCAAAACTGGTGGGGTCATCGTCAAACAAGCAGAAATTGTAGATGCTTGTCCTCCCTGCCTCCACTGGCTGATCCAGCAACCAGCATTCTATATTTTTTCTTCTCAAGGGTTAATTTACGCTGTCGTGTAAAGAATGACACATTAACACAGCCCACCGGTTTTCTAGCTTTCGATAGACCTGTCATGGGGTTGTTATCTAAACGTCCCCCTGAGTGCCAGCACAAGTTTGCATGACGGTCGTTTTTCTGGCTGCTGCCGGAACGACTGCTCCTTTCCTGGGCTGCAGCAGACCAGAGAAACACCAGTGTAAATTTAGCTTTAATGTTAAGCTTAGACAAGTGCACATTTAGCTCTTACTTACTTTAAATATAACACACGGCATTTCCAGTATTCATGGTGATCCTAGGTCCATCACTTGCCCTGGGTGCACCACATTAGTTCAAACTCTTCCTTCTGACCCTGGCCTGAGATAGGGGATACAATACCATGGCCTGCAACAGCAGACAATGGTATCCAACCCCTGGACTGGAATGAAGAACAAAGAGAGCAGGAGACACAGGCATCAAATATCATGGCTGGTACTGGGGTACAACGACGGGGAAATCATGACCTTCTGCCTACAATAAAGGACCCAGAGCCCTGCACTCTACATAAGGACCAATACCCACCCGTTGCATATTGCTAAATACTGAGCTGAGATTATGCTGGAGCATAATAAAAAAAAATGGTAAGTATATCTTTGTGTTTATCATCCCCTAAGCATTAAACACTTTTAGTGAGGAGGGGGGCCCACTACAAGGTTACATATTTGTTCTAGTGTTCAACTTTTAATGATTGCAACTTGACTAAAGTAAAGCTTTTAGCAGTTTAGAATAATGAAGACAATAGATACTGAAATTTCTATTTATCAGTCTGCATACATTAAAGTATCATTTATTTTCAGCTAGAGCATTTGAAAGATATTTCTATCATTTTACCCGTAAGTCACACTGATGTAATTTTTCACGGCTCCCATTTCCTAGTGTTTAAATACCGACAAAGTTGCAAACTGTAGATCAGGAAGTGTGGTGAGCATTGCTGCTGAGCCCCGCTGAGATAAAATGACAAAGCCACAAAAGTTTAGTGGTTATCAGTCAGTCTGTGCCAACTAGCTTTCTAGAGATGAGAATGTGACCACTGACTATAAAGTGCGAAAATGCAAGACCTACAAATACATTTAATGAATATTATCAGCAGCTTTGTTGACCTCTTTACTTGAATCACCGAAACAGAAAAATGCTAGGATTGGTTGCTCTGGGTCACAGGACATCATCTCTCTTGTAAGACTTTCATGAGATATCACAATTACTGCATTGTCCATAATTATCTTTAATAGGGAGGATGTTTTCATCGTCACTCTAGGCTCAATATAAAAATACAGCTCTGGCTGACCCATGACCCAACATGCCAATAGCAGGCCACATCAAGCAGGGTTTTTCTAACACCTCGGCGCTGTGTGCGGAGCCTGCGGCCCCTCCGTACCGATCTCCCAATAATCGATGTTCCTTCAGTTCCTGGCTGAGCATTGTAGATCTCCTATCGGAGGAGAGAATGCTCCAGCACTTTCTAATTGCATATCGAATAAACTGTTTACCGAGAGCGAGGAGCCCACACAGCGCAAATGAAATAAACTTTTCTCTCTAATTGAAATTATTTATCATGCAGGATGGAGCAGCTGCTGTGGGCTAGGTCGTGTCACTTATTTCAGTCACCAAGTGAATAAGACAGTAAGCAGTTCTCAGGTTGCCTGTACAGGTGCCGCGCAGACAGGCCGTCTCCATGGGAACGCATGGGGCCTGAATGCACCAAGGACGGGAGTGTAGGAGGAGGACCTTGTATAGCCTCCCTCATCCCTCTCCCCCCACTCTTCACTCCTTCACTGTGAGCAACCAACCCTACAATCCACCAATCGATGGCGGCTCCTGGGGTGGGCCTGGGACATTAGGATTAAGCTGGCTTCCTTTTTTTTTTTTCTCTCTTTCAGAGCTAACAGCTGGGATACAGTGATAAAAGACTACAGCCCCACATAAGTAGGGAGCTACTTCCTCCCAGTTCACGTCACTGTCCCCTTTTCAGATAGAAGGATAAATATATCATGTTTGCGGCCCAACGTATGTGTCATTAGGAATGCAGCAGGAAACAGGGACGGGGAGTGTCTTGCACTTGCTGTGGTCGGTGTTGGTGATGGGTTAGGAGCCTTTTTTTTCTCTCTCTCTCTCTCATCTCCCTGCTGCCGCCTTCTCCTGTCCTGGAGGTATTTCAGTGTTGCCATAGAAACCTGGGCAGGCAGCTCTCCCTCCTTCTGCTCCCTCTCTAGTGCCCTGCGTGCCAGGCCGGGCCCAGAATCATTGAATACAGGAGATGTAATGAAACTGTGACAGTCCTGCTATCCTAAGAGCTTGTGTCGACCGGTCGCATGGAATAGAAGTCTCTTCCCTGTAGACTGTGAAAAAAAACCCTCTATCTATAGAACGAGATCGTGACAAGGGAAACAGGACTCTTTATACTGTGTTTTAAAGTGGACATACACGGGTGGATTCCCAAACAATCAATTGCTGCGAACGTGAAATTGAACATGGCCACCTATTCGATCAATTAACCAGGGTCTCCATTCAAAGTATTGAACGAGATCGATTGTGCAAAGTGGTGCGCATCAATTCACCACGCCCCACTCGATCGATGAACAACCCGTGTATGGGGACCCTTACATGGAGTAGGGTGTAACGAAAAAAAAAATCAGCATCAAATCATGTATGGACCCTTACATGGAACACGGAAAGGAAAAAAAAGAAATCCCATGAACAATAGGAAATAATTTCTCATCCAATAAATGCCATTGAACGAAGTAATAGAGGCACCAAGCAAGCTTTCAGCCCTCATACTGTCCATCATTTATCTGCATCCCGTGGACCAATTTGATAAGCTTTCAGGATCTAATCATGTGTAACAGAAGTTTGCTTTCATTATTATTCTCTACCCTAGACACTTGTGCTCTCCAAGAGGTAATAATTACATGACCTCAGACTACTTACAAAATGAAAAGGTACAATTAAAGACAAATCTAAGGGGATATAAAAGGAGACAAAGGAATTTTTTCTCACCTTTTCAAACGTAATATTTTAAGATGAATGTACATTGGGATAAAATGACTGATTGTAAAAAGGAATAGAATGACATGGTCAGAGCTAGTCAATGTCACATGTCCCCGCAGAACGGGCTACTGCAAAAGTGTCCCAGTTGGCTATAAATAGCCCAGAGAGTAACGCTGCGATGTGGGCAGCAGAGGGAAGCATCTCAATAGACATACAGCAGGGGAGAGAGAGGCCAGGTCTCAGGAACACATTTCACTGGAGCAGAGCTGACTGACACTCAGTGGTGCGGTCACGGAACAAAAAGAGATCCACAGCAGTGCTTTACCTCTCATTGCTCAGAAAGAAAGACATGGAGCAGGTACAAAGAAGATCTCCACAGTGAATTAAAACTCTTTAATAAATAAGCTGATTATAGAGGTAATGAATACTGCCTAGCCATTTCTTTACTTGGGTTGAGGTATGTGGCTTCTGCTACACTGAAAGCTATAGAAAATTACCATTAATGGACAAAACTATAAGATCAGCTGCAACAGATGTACATTGGTAATAGATGACTACGGATAAAAAAGAAGTCCGTATAATGATGTACATCGCATTGGCCCTTTTCTTCTACCAAAACCATGTAATATAAGGAACATTCTAATCCTTCCAATCATTATGTATTTTATCAGGGAGGACCCGGCACTACATAGCTGTTGGTAGATCTAAAGGAAATTGTATGGAGTGATCTAAAGGTGTATGGTGGGCTTTACACATTAAAGTTAAATTTTTATCTCCTTTAAGCTGGCCATAGATGTCTCGATTCATGGCCGGCTTATAGCAGACTCATTACAGCCTGGTGATGTCACCTCGCTGTGAAGAGTCGGCTACAGAACTGACGGGAATCCTGTGTGCTCTATTAACACAGGGATTCCCGGCAGATTGTAGCCAATTAACTTGGAGGGGAGGAGACTCCCCATCCACAGTAACTGACTTCAACAGGATCGGCCACAAAAAGTACCAGCAGGACGGATCGCCGTGCGATCTGACCTGCCTGCTTTTTGGGTCAAAACCTCTCTCACCCCTGTAGTTGCGGGCGACCAACCACCATGCGTTCGGCATGGGAGTCAGCGCGTCTATGGCCGGCTTTAGATGAACGAGTTAAGGTGGACATACACAGTTACATTTTTCAATTCGATTGACTTTTTTTTTTGGGGGGGGGGGGGGTCCACAAATACAAATGTTTATATAGATAATAACGTAATCTAACTGTATAACATGATAAGTCAATGTGGCAATGTTCATCTTTGAGTGAAACAGAGTTATTAGCTGATATCACTTTTTATGCCGGACCAATTGGTCTGTTCCTATAGGTGTCATTAAACATAACATTCTGTCTGAATACATTGAAAGAGGTCTGAAAATGAAACTTTGGTGGGGACTGTTTAGGTTTCCATGTACTAACAAAGCATTGCCAGCACCACGGCCAACAGTTTATGGAATACATCAATATTCAGCTTATCAACTCATGTTCTGGGTTTTATGTAAAATGACAAAGTAGGCCACAGACTAGGAAGGTGACTTTTTATAAGATGAGATGAGTCATGCCAGCTCCTGCTGCATCATTTTTCTTTATTCCTTTTATATGTAGATTTTTGTGGAAGCAAGTCTTCTGTATCTGTATTTCCGTATATTTATACAATATATATTAATATGTATAATGTGTATATATATATATATATATATAAAAAATATATGTGTGTGTATGAAATGACTATAAAACCTTTGCCATCTGTGGTACTGCACAATGATAGCTCACATCTGAAGGCCCACATTTCAAATCCAACCCTTTATTGTGAATGAATGATAGTTGCACTGAACAAGTATGCTGCACAGAAAAAACTCAGACCTCAACCCAGAAAACTCTGCTTATAGTGACTTTCATAAGACATACTAGTCCCTAGTTATACTAGTTATTTCAGAAATAAAGGGGCTTAAAGCAGACCTGCCACCGAAAAATGATGATGGCACTAGAGGGAGGAAAGCATGAAAAAAAACTCACCTGTAAGAGGTCATTTAAGAAGATCCCTCCTCTCTCCCTGGTCCTGGTGACGAGCAGCCACGGTGCCACATCATATAAACGCAGTGATTGCCGGGTAATTCTGTGATGTCAGCTCTCCATTAAAAGTACACTGATGACAATTTCCATAGAAAACCATTAAACGCCCCCAGTGGCCACATGTGATATTGCACCCTTAGTTAACCCCCGAAAGTGCTGATGAATAAATATGGAATCTCTCATACGATTACAACAGCAGGCAAGTATATATTTGTAGGATCGTGGTGCCCTAACCCACCATCATACCAGCTCAGAGGTAAGTCAAACTTTAATTTTACATATGTATTTCGTACATATTGAGTATACATACAATAGAAATCCTAATAATAATTTGTGTAATCAATTACTGCCCAATACTGGACCCAGGAGTGTAGCAACCAATCTGAAATGGTCATCTTGTTATTAAATATCCACGCACAAGCATTAATATTTGTTACATTTGCGCTGCAACGTATCGTCATTCATGAAAAAAAAAACGCACTAAACTATTTCATGAAAGACACAAAGCTACGAGATGCTGAGTTGATAGTCCTAGCAGCAGATGTCAGTTGTAAGGAGGGGGTGGTATTAGTGAAGGGTGAAGGGAAGGATGCAGAAGGTAACTGGGCCTGGGATATAATTTAACCCATCTATTACTACAGGACTGATAGCTTGTCCAAGGCCTGGAAATAATGATCCTTTTTAAAGAATAACAGTGTCTTCCTGACACATAGCATCAGAATTTCCCCTGGAGGTAGACACAGTGGTCCTACAGATCCATCACTCAGATACTGTGGGTATGTGAATAGATACATTCCTGATGATGAAGTTTGTAGACTTAAACTATAAAAATTATAAAGGACAATTACAGAAAGATTTGGACACAATTATCTCCTTACTTCTTTGTAATCAGCTCCTATTAAAAAATAAATAAAAGATACCACATTATAAATCTGACACGTGTCTTCATTGCCAGCGGGGACGGGCACACTGGTGTATTCTATATTTTAAGTTGATCTCCCTGGTAGTTAACAGGGCCACTCATGGCAAATGAATGTCATTTTTTATTAGAGGGACATTGCTCTGATTGCAGATTAGAAAGAAATAATAACAGTCCCACATCTGTCTTCCTGTCAGAGAAGGACCAGGAAAGAAGTGAAAGCACCACAATGGCTTGTGTCCTGTCTGGTAACGGCCAATGTCCAAGTTCCTGAAGGAGGGTGAAACTGTCAATTAACAAAGCTTTTCAGATTTCATGTCATTTGAACAAAATCATTGTGCTAACCTCAGACAGGACATGGGACGACGATGCTGTCTGACACTCTTCATAACTCTTGCTCTGACAAAATGAGAATGCAACCCAAAAGTGAAGAGTGTATAAATGATATACATTTTAACATTTTAATAATTATCTGCAGCTTTAATACTCACAAGCGGGCAGTCACCTGAATTATGAATATTAATGGACATGATCTGCCCTGGATGGCATCATCCTTTATAGCATGGATGAGGCTCAGTACATGAATGTGAGGTACATGGTGATGATGTGCAAGAGGTCTTAAACACTGGTACAGTCTGCCCTTGGCACACCAGAGAATGAAGCTGTATATTAGGTATGATTTTTATATCCTAATGTAATTAAAAGGATGTGGAGAATAGGAGTCTGTTTTAGATTAAAATTAGATGTACTTTAAAATTTTGGCAAACAGTGATGCAATGGCTAGAGTAACTAAATCCATGTGCATGTATTAGGAATACTCCATAATGTATCTGTATAGAGGTAGCCTCATAATTTTTATCTGCTTATGTTTACAATTTACAATTCCCAATTCACAATTCCCAGCTAAAGGAGATCCCACCAGTGCTTTACTGGTGTCACAGCATCAACTATGATGATAGTTTTGCAAGATAAAACATTCATAGCATACCGTAATGTGAAAGTGATGAAAAGACTTTTCAAGATCTTCTGTAAAATAGAGTTCTTCTAAGATGCAATTTCTGGTGAGGAATAAATCTCATATGTTTCTATAAAGTAGCTCAACACTGGTGCATCACATCAGGTGCACATGAGAAGAACAGTATAACTCAGCATTTTAGAAGAAGTTTGTACTATTAAAACTTCATAAACTAAAGGCCGCCATACACAGGTCAATGCCTGTGAGATGGGTCAGCCTAAAGCTAGCCATACACGTGTAGGATTCCATGGCCAATTGATCACTCATCCAATTGATTCCGGCGATCTCAGCGGGAATGGGAGCTGCGATCAATCTGCCAATTAAGATTATCCGATCGCTGCATACCACCTTGTCCAATTGATCACGTCCAATTGATCGGGGGCTCAGAATTGGATCCGACAGAGAACTGCCCGATTGGCCCTGAATCAATCTGCTGGAACCAACATGTTGGTTCTCTGTCGGATCCAATTCTGAGCCCCCGATCAATTGGACGTGATCAATTGGACAAGGTGGTGTGCAGCGATCGGATACTCTTAATTGGCAGATTGACCGCAGCTCCCATTCCCGCTGAGATCGCCGGAATCAATTGGGTGAGTGATCAATTGGCCATGGAATCCTACACGTGTATGGGGGCCTTAAAGCAGGGAACACACGGCTCGATATTGGAGCTGTTCAAGGTTCCCTGCAGCATCGTGATTAGGTCATCACACTACTATCAGATATCGGAGGAGCTGGAGACACAGCACTGCTGTGTCTACAGTTCCGACAAAGCAACGGACATTGACCGATATCCCTGTTTTCGAGCGGGATTGATTGGTCCCACTCGAAAACAGGGATGGCCGAATATGGACGGCACTCAAAGCGCCCATCGATCTGGCCCATATTTACACATGTGTTCCCAGCTTTAAAGCTCAGCAAGATGATGTCATTGTGCTTAACCCGATATCAAAGAATGGAGGTCCCCATCCAAAGCAATGGACATCAACCGTAATTTACGGTCATGGCTTATATCCCTGATTGATTGAATGATCCCGCTCAAAGACAGGGATGGCCACATTAGATAGATGGCCATGAGCGCGCACGGCGCTTAAAGCGGCCATCAGTCTAGCGCATATCTATGCATGTATGGGCACCTTTATTTTGTGTGCTTCTTCCTGACTTTTCATGTGAGAGTTAACACCATGATGAGATCAAAAGAGCTGTCTGAGGCCTTCAGAAAGATGACTGTAGCAGCTTTCAGGTCTTACAAGTGATTTAAAGAAGCTCACAGTCACATTTCACTGTTTGGATATAGTCTAGAAGTGAAGGACTTTCAAAACAACTGCCAACAGCCCGGGTCTGGCCATCCAAGCAGATGCATCCTGAAAGCAGGCATAAGATGCTAAAAGATGTTTTCAAAAACCATAAAATGTCATCTAAAGACCTACATACTGCTCTTGCTACTGTTGTTGCAAAAGTGCATGACTCCAAAAGGGAGATGTTCAAGGAGAACATAGAAATACCAGGACTTCTGGAATATTATTATTATTATCATTCATTTATATAGCGCCAACATATTACGCAGCGCTGTACAATACATTAGAGTGGAGATACAACACATAATAACACACAGGTACAGGTTATGACACAGGAGGAATAGAGGACCCTGCCCGGTTGGGCTTACAGTCTAATAGGTTGGGGAACAGAGTATACAATAGGTGGGGGGATGGGACTGGCATGGTGGTGATGTTAGGATAGAGAAGATGGGTAGGTCAGATTATTCTAAAACTGAATGTACTTTTGTAATGATAAAGATTGTAATATATATACTTATATTGGACTATATTTATGTTACAATTTAATGGTCACAAAGTCCCAGTTAGCGATTGGCAGCTATTGGAGAGTAGTAGGACTACTTCCTCAACCTCCAAAAACATATATAAAAGACAAAATTATTTTAAAATAACTTATCCAAAAAGTAAAAAACCTCTTAATCGTTGTAATAAGGTTTTATTTTTTGGAATACTCACTTGTGTGAAACATACTTAAACATATAAAGTCATGATATTGAATATCATAAAGAAAAGGAGGGTCCCAATACCGGTAATTGTTTCGCCACATCCTAATTTTTGTCATAATACATTAAAGATTTTGGAGGGGACTACATCCAAGGTGGGGGTTGCCAGTCCCCTAGGGACTTTAAAGGTGAAGAGAATGATAAAGAGAATGAAGAGTTCCAGTCACAGAAAATGAAGATCACACTTTTAATCTGAAATCATACCCCAAATATATACAATTGATTCCAAGCACTAAATGATTACATTACAGTACTAAGGCAGTATAAAGTCATGATATTGTTTCCATTATTTGTACCTTATGGGGATTTTGTCAGGCAATCACCGTTTTTGTTGACATGTTGTATGTGCACCTCAATGACTTAGCATGACTCTATTTCATCTTCTTGGAATGGAGATAATGGAAACACTCTTCACAGACTTATAATCATAGATGGGTACGTCTTGTCATGCTCCATCTGCGCCGTCCTTTCTTACATGACACATGACCAATTATGATGCACGGAGTTTAAACAGAAAGAACTGACATAACATGCTGTGCAATTTTAACAATCTTTTTTTACCTTGTTTAGTTACTGATTATGTGTTATCAGATTCTCTGGGCTTGACTAATAAATATTAGTTAGAGTCAAACAAAAAAGGGGAAATTCTACTAGGCATCTTAAAGGAATCGAGCATAATTACTAAATAAATGGTATGAATAATTACTTAAAATGTCCAATTACGTGATTGTTTTTTTGAATACTTTTAATAATAATCTGCACAAGATAAATACAATTTATAATAATATACCTTATTTTTCAGACTATGGGACACTCTGATGTATAGGACGCACCCTAAAAAAATTGGCTTTCTTGTACTCTGCTGGCCGGAGCCCCATGCCCCAACCGGCAGAGTATGAATTAAAGAGATGGAGAAGCAGTCTCTGACAGCTTCCCTGCCTTTAGCCCTGACTGGCAGAGCCATGTGTGAGGTAGGCAGCTTGTGCCCAACTCCTAATACAGTGCAAATGGCAGCTCTCCCATCTGCATCTGCACTGTGTGTGAGTTGGGCTAAACAAGCTCAGCTCAAAAACAGTTCACACACAGCCAGAGGAAAGATCCGCCCCAGATCTCTTCTATGCAGTTTGTTATCCAACCAAACAGATGGCTGATAACAAAGTGCTTGGCTGTCTGTGTCTTTGGCAGCATGAGTCCAGCTTTCACATAGGCAGAGGTGGATGGGAGAGATGCCTCCTGGC
The DNA here is from genome assembly GCA_036250615.1 of Ptychadena robeensis. Taxonomy (NCBI): domain Eukaryota; kingdom Metazoa; phylum Chordata; class Amphibia; order Anura; family Ptychadenidae; genus Ptychadena; species Ptychadena robeensis. The sequence goes on along the minus strand of CM070036.1, from coordinate 40,359,960 downwards.
AGCCCTTTCATCCGGCTCTCATCTTCATTGTTTATATTAACAGGGCTCCTCCACCTCCCATCTTCTTGCCGGAAGAGCTGGTACGGAGCCAACCTATTCGGTGGGGGGGGGGGTTTGTCTTATTGTCCTAAAAAAAATTGTAGTAAGTGAACAAGTAGAACTTCTTAAGCATAACAACCCAGTATTTCCAACAAAGCTGAGTGTTTATAGCGTGTGCCATTATTGGGTTAAGAAGAACTTTAGCCTGTGTAAACTATTCTAATAGTAAGCAGGTCCCAAGCTGTACAACTATACCTGGACATACACAGTTCGATTTCCATTTGATTAACTTAAAAAACGAGTGTATAAAATGAATTCCTTTGTTTGGATCGAAGTATAATTGGATCTAAAAATTGCATTGAAACTGAACATAAAATCGTTCGAGCAGTGATTGGATATGTTAGTAAATTTCAGTTGATCGTTTAAGTATCTGGCGGGTTTTCTAGATATTTAAATTGATTTGTACCATACTATGGACACTATATCATATGGAGCATGCGCACAGGGCTAGGGAAAGCAATTGATTTGTTTGAAATCTATCACATTATGTGGTGGTTAAAACAATCCAAATGTAATATAGTCAAATTTAATACGATTGCATTTTAGATCATTCCAACTGTGTATGCCCAGCTTTAGAAGGAAAGTAGTGGGTAAGGCATGCCCTTACATCACAAATAGACTGGAAACATTTATTTAAAGAATAGATGTATTCTTCAGTTCACATGTGTGGCATGAAAATGTTTCTGGCAAGGGTCTTAATGTAACCATGCACAAGTCAATTTATCACCGATCAATTCCCGATGTGATCATTCCAGGGCAAATGTGGAATTGGCGATTGATCAAAACGGGAATCGATGTAACACCACCTTAGGAATCCAAATTCTGGTCGATTTTGTCATGAGCCGATCTCCAAAATGGCCGATTCCACAAAATCCATTGATCGGAAAGGCTGCTGCATAGGGAGCTATGGGTCCACCATGTACTTTGATTGCCAAACCATCGACCCAAAAAAACCAACAGGTCGGTTTAATGTCCGATCCGATTTTTAGTTGATTCCTATATTGTTTGGTCGATCCTCAGGGTGGGTAGAAAATTGACCCGTGTATAGGAGCCTTTATAACAATAAGATTATTGTAAATATGCTGCTGTCTAAACTTATGTTTCCAAATATGGAACATGTGACTTCAATTACAAATTAAATTAAATTGAAAAAAAACTTCTCAGTCTAATTTTTGTAAGTCTATGGCGATTTATATAAAAAAAAAAATAGAAATGTGCGTCTCAAACAATTCAAGTTTCAGTGTATGGATTTAATAAACTGTAGTTAGTAAGTAATGAACATTGATCTATGATCAGTTGGTGACACATCAGCAGAATATTAACTTGCTCTTTCATGACAATGACATGCCCGTGCCCTGTATTCAAGAGATTTGACTGCTCTCCCAGAAGAAATAAGGACATCCAGGTCATGACATGATCATTGCAATGCTGCTGATCTTCTCAGCTATCTAAGCCACATCCCAACCGCGTTTCAACATCAATAAAACTTCACCTTCATCCTTAGGCATTATCTACAACAAAAACATGAATATCCATGAAAAAAAGTTCATTTAAAACATACACTTGTTTAATGAGGTAGATAGACCACAGAATTTGTCTTCGTGATATTACTTTGTGATGGGACATTATATACACTTACTGCTGGGACAGAGTCAGAGGTAAGATAATGCTGGGATGAGATTTTACAATAAAGAGCTGGCATTGTTTTCACAGCTATGTGGACAATGAAGAAGTTTTTGTTTCATAACAATTATTGTACCAGATGGCAGTAAGTGCGCTGGACCCAGCAGATCTATTGTGTTCATTATAAATGTATGGTAGCCTGGACGCCTGTGACCATTTGTGAGTTCTGGATTCATAATCGGAGATTGGTACTTGTTGTCGCTTAAGCTCCATCTGGTTAGTCACCAAAATAATACTCCTTGTCTAACACAGATTAAAAATAAAATAAACTGCTACCAACATGACTGACATGAGTAGGATGAGTGTCACTTATCCATCCAGAGAGTATAAAAAGAATTTTGGATGTGCAGTTTAAAATAATATTCCATAAATCAAAAGAAAAGGATTAGGGGCAAAATAAGGAAATAACCCTCAAGCAGAAGGAAAGGATGAAAAAGATTTACTGGATTATGTGTCAATAGATCTCACTTAATATTTATTTTCTATACAGGCAAAAAACAAAACAAAGGGTAATTGACTATTGATGGATTTGCTACAGACAGAACAATATTCAGTGATGGATGAGTTATAAGAACAGAGTTTGTTCTTTTTTTTGGTTTTTCTTTTTTTTTATCTGCATTGTACTGTACTGTCCCAAACCTGATTTAAAGTCTGTTTTGAACTACCATAACTGGCACCCAAATCGATCTAAGCCATTACATGTCCATAATTCTAAAGGTCCCCATACATGGGTCCGATTCCCAAGGGATTCCGGGACGATCAATTCTGGGCGCGTGCACGCTAATCGATCATCCCGGAATCGCGTGAAGCCCACCTTGCCCGATCGATCACGTCCGATCGATCGGGGGCCCAGAATCGGATCTGCCAGAGAACCAACATGTTGGTCTTTCTGATCCGATTCTGCACACATCAGGGGGAGTTGCCATGTGTGAAGTGATCGATCAGGTACGGAATCGTCCAGGAATCGGTGGCCCAAGGTGGTAGGGACAGGCTTAATTGGGCGATCGATCGGACATCCGATTCCCTCTGGCATCGCGGAATCGATCGGATGGGTGATCGATCGGCCATGGAATCGGAACATGTATGGCTAGCTTTAGATCTAATCAAATACTTTATATTTACAAAGTATGGGTATGTCTCCTCAGCTCCGTTAACCCCTTTGCACATTTGCACATTCTGTAGGGATCCGAGAACACAGAAACTTTCTGGTGCTAACAACTTCAAGTGGGGGGGGGGGGGCTGTCCACCTCCCCTCTCCCTTCATGCAGGCTGCGGGAGTGGGCAGAGGCTGCCAGCTTACTCTCACAGTCTGACAGACCTGCCAAGCCGATCGTCTGGGTCCCCCTAGCTGACGGCGGCCCGAGAAGCTAGGGGGACCCTGACAGGCATGCCCTAGATTGGCACTGAAAGGGTGCCCTGCCAAATTTTCCCCGGAGTGTGATGGTCGATCGGCCCAAAAAATTGGGTCACAATCTAAACATGCTTTAATTTTTTGTTTTTTTAATATCCTAGCTATGGGGACTTAGGTCCCCTATGCTGGACGGCCCTTGCAGGCTCTTGCTGCGACTCCTATGTACATTTAAAAACCCATTGTGGCCCACAAGTCAAAAAGTTTGCCCACCCCTGTGCTGGACCAAGAGAAGATGATATTGCTAATATAGGCATTGTACAGTACATGTAAGAACATGAATTGAGCTATGCGTGGAAACAGACAACTAAAATGCCTACCTTTAATTCCCATAAGTGACATGGAGGCACATCTCATATTTTATGGCTCATGATGCTAAATCTTTTCCAGGAGAAAGATTTTCTAGTTTACATGGTACAACAGAGTTTTTGTAATAAACCAAGTCGGAATTATAAGAGTTTAATATGTCAATATTGTCTGTCAGCTAAACATTTCTATACAATATGCTACATTTGAACTTGTCATGGCTTCTAAAAATAAAATGTTGTTTAATGTAAGCCACCATAAGGTGCCCATTATTACCTCCTCAAGTCAAGCATTTTCAACTGAGAATATTTTCAGCATTTTTCAGACATTGACTTCTTCTAACTAAGACCTATATTGTACCTCAGTGCCGAGCCATCATACCACATGCTGGAAAAACCTTTACTTCTGATGACATAACAAACATCCAAAGCTTGCAAAGATTTTGAATTCTTTCTTCTTAACCCTTAGGGTCCTTTCAAATTGGCTGCATTGCATTGTGTACTCTCAACCTCCATGTTAGCTTCACCGATGTTGGCCGGATCTCGGTGATACAACCAGCAGAGCAGGAGTAAAAGAGGTGGAGAGGTGGTGTCTCTGACAAATTCCCAGCCTCTAGACTTATGCTGTATGTGAGGTGAGCAGCTTGTGCTTATTAGCAGGGCTCTGCTGATATAAACAATAACTACAGATGGGAGATCTGCCCATGGGTGGATCTCCCATTTCACAGCTCCTCTGCCTCCTGATAAACTTCTTGCTGGGAGAATGAAGGCACCTTTGGAATATAAGAGGTAGGCATTCTCGAAGCGCCTCTTTGGCCCAGGCAGGCATGTTAATCTGATATGGGGTCTGACGTTTACACTAAAACTGAATCCTGAATGGCCATGCTAACGCAGCCAAAGGTCTATCGGAAGATGTTATTGGCACACTACTTAAAATTCTCAAACCAGCCACCAGGACTTTCTACCAAAAGGTATGAAGAATCTACAGAATGTGGACATAGTCTGATGTGCAAGTACCAGGTTATTTGATTTCTCTTCCTGAATTCCTCCAACAGGGTTAGGTTAAGGGACTTTCAACTATAAGGCTAGCTATACACAGGTCGATTATTTTGTGATTTGATTATCTTTCGATCGTCTGTCCAATTTAAAATCAATCGATTCATTTAAAGGAATCGATTCTTTCACAAGAATCGATTCCTTCATAGAAATCAATTCCACATGAATGATCGACCAAAATTTACCAACATGTCTTTTTGATCAATTTTATGTTCAAGTTCGATCACTTTTGGTCTATTGCACCAGCTGGGCAGAAATTAATTTCCATTCAATCGATAGTTTTAAGTCGATCAAACGCAAAAATCTAACCATAAATGGACACCTTAACTCTAAAGGTTCACGTTTCAGCCTTATCAGTATTCTTGGAAGACAATATTGCTACTCACATGCTGGTTAGGAGTTCTTCAAAACCTTTGAAAAAAGTCCCATCAGAGCTTTTGATAAGAATGCATAATGTACCATTAATGAGCCTTAAATTTAAAACGTTAGCTGTCTGGCTGCTACGGTGATCCAATACATTGTGGCTGTAGATATCCACAAACTTCTCTCAGGTTTCCTTTGAGACTAAACATATAGATCCATACATCAGCCCAGTTGTGACCACAACTTTCAAGGGAAAGTTTCTGTTTACAAATATAAGTATATAATGAATATAATAAATGTAACGTCCCAATCCCAAAAGAGAAGTGGCTGTAATGGGAACTGATGGGGGTATGACCAAGAATGGAAAAATTAAGCTACGTATGATTTATGACCTGAATGGGATCTGATTGTTGGGAATGTTTTATTGTGATATGCAGTACAGTGGTGGACTGGATCTCATATTATTTACCTTGAATAAGTAATTTATCCTTGAAGAATATGTAAGTGCAAATCATAATTGGTTAAGAGTAAACAAAACAATTTGGAAACATTTTCTTTTTCGTCTAAGAATCTACAGATATTCTTCTAATCCATTTACTCAACGTGTCTGATCTTGTCTAGGACAATTTCATCCTTTGTGACATGCCATTAACCCATCTGTCTCCACTCCGGCAGTGTACTCTTCATGAAATAATACACATCCAACCTACTACAAATAATTTGACCTATCCTGGTTTAAATGGCTCAGCTGCTTTCTTAAACATTTAGGAATGCATTAGAATTGCTAAAATACTGTACGCTGTACCTTACCGCATTTAGCTCGTTCTTTTAAAGACAGAATTGTACTGTATATTGTTGGGTTTTCATTTAGTAGCACCCACACATACAGCAGTGGGGTGCTTTAATGTTTGCAATTTCTACACTTCAGTCACATTAAATACACTCAGACATTTTAGTTTTGCATAGTAAGGAATGGATAAATCCCCTGTCATGTTTCAATTTCAATTTGAGTTCATCCTGTTCTATTTGGTCCGTTAAGTGCTGTCAGCTGGGCTATAAATATGGAACATTTCTAAACTTTGCCACCAGAAGAATATAGAGGAACATTCCAATGGGAATACAATGTTCCTTTAACAACTGTCTGAGGGGGATATCCCTTTATTCTCCTAAAAACAAAAGTGTTGCTTTTAAATATAATTTCACACAAATGTCGATCCGATTTAAAATAAATTGATTCATTAAAAGGAATGGATTCATTTAACCTCCTGGGCGGGTTTGCCCGAACTCAGTTGGGGGGCGCAGTTTGATCGCTGATCAAACTGTACCCGTGCCAGGATCGAGCACACCCACCGCCTCTCTGTGTGCCTTTCCGGCCCTGTGTCTTCGGCATCATCTGTGACTCCGAAGGGGGCGGGTGGGGCGGCGCCATAGACCTCCATGTTAATGGAGGTGCGCCGCTCTCCTCCCCACACACCGCCGGCGTCTATTTGACACCAGCGGTGTGTAGAGGGCTAGGCAGAGAGCCGGCAATCACGGCGGAGTACAGTGTACATTAAAAATGGAGCAAAAAGCCCGTAACGCCCAGAGGGTTAAAGAAATCCATTCCTTCATAGGAATCAATTCCATTTGCACGATCGACCAACATTTACCAACATGTCCGATCACTTTTCAATCAATTTTATGTTTGATTATTTTTGGTCATGGTCATGCACTGCAATAACATATTTGCAATCCAATCGATCAATAACATATTCTTTAAATATGCATTGTAATAACATATTATCTTTAAAATGAATGGTCACATGTAGTATTTTTGTAATTTTGTTTACTCCTGATCGATCGCCATTCACGTGGATTGATCGAGAATCAAGCGCTTGAATGTTTGTTCCCGCTCAAACAAAATGTCAATAGAACAGGGATTCCAAATGTTGGACGTCACGATGACCTCACCATGTCCCGCTTAATTGCTCATCGATCAAACGGGTATCGACCCGCATTCACGGGTCGATACCCGTTTGATCAATGAACAATCAAGCGGGATATGGTGAGGCCATTGTGACGTCACCATGCTGCGCTAGAAATGCAGATCCAACAGGGATTTACCAACATGTTGGTTCCCTGTTTGATTGAACTTCCTTCAAGCTGGATCGATTGATCCCGCCCAAAGAAAGGGTGGCTGCTTTCCGATCGGGAATCAAACAAAAATGTAATGCATGTATGGACACCTTAAATCCCTGTTTGATCGCCATTATTGTGAAAGGGGACCAAAGGTATCGGCCAGGGATCGATTACCCAAGGTGGTGTGCATTAATTCCCCAAACGATCGCTGTTCAGGTTACGATCAATCGCACAACGATCAGGGAATCAGTCATGTATGGCTCCTTGAAACTACACTTAGACATTTATTACAGCAAATAAAGTGATTTTTTACAAATCATTTGACGAACAAGGCAGGGAATACAATCAATAGCCTTTTTATCTTGTTTTTTATGTTTTAGAAAGAGATAAACAAGAGTGTCCGGGAAACTCGGGGGTTACAGAAGTGAGGAATCATTATCACAACATATGATAAAGAACAAATGGAGCACATAATGGAATAGAGAACCAACAAGCAATAGCATGATGACAGGCTGTGATAGTGCAATTAATCTGGAATATAATCATACCTTTATGGTGAACCATTCATGTATAAAATAGATGACTAGCCTTGCACTAAATAAAGATGCAACTAATGGACAATAAAGGGGATTCTCATGTGAGAAATTCATAGGAATATTTGTAGACTCAGGCGGGTGGTTGAAAAGCATATCTTGCATCAGTGGTCATCAAAAAGGAATAATAATAAGAGATGCAAATGTTAGAATTAAAATGAGTGAATAAAATTAGGGAGTTCGCAGAAAGGGGACAACCCTTAAAAATTACCTGCCTTTTGTTACTGTGGGATTTTGGGTTCCAAAGAGGCAGTAGGGAACTGTGTTCATTCATAGTGATTGTCGTCAATGGTTTTCCACAGCTTACACAGCTTTTTGTTGTCTATTGTATCTTGAAGGCAGGGGTTTTCACACCTTGCATCCTTACATTTGCCTCTATTAGAACTGTTAAGAACCATATTTTTACACTTTTAGCTATAAGGGACTGTACTGGTACTACATACATTTTGGCTGGTTTGAGAAAATCAAGAGAAAGGAGCATTGAAGTCTTGGTTTTCTACATGGCATGTCTTATAAAATGTGTAAACTATGTCTATACACAGGGATGCACATAAGTGGTACTCTGGTACTCAAAAGTGCCCCAAAACTAGCTATGTGTACCTGCATTTTTGTAACAAAGCTCATATGCGTACTAACAACTTGGGTGTGTAATTTGGAATGTAAATTAATAATCCCCAAAAAAAGATTGGGGTTGTAGAACTGTGGGATGAAAGTCAGAGTTGGCATAGGTAAGGGTAAAATCTGACAAGAGAAAAGCAACTGAAATATGACTATGAAAGGGTGACATTGGACTTGCAGGTAGTCTCAGGGGTTAGTTACTAAGCCAGAAAGTTTCAGGGTTTGATCTGAGGGATCAAACATGTTGTACTGTGAGAGTTACATTTGACCCAAAGCCAGCTGGTGACCTGTGGATGGAGACAGCTAATCGGAGGCTAAATAAGGAACAGAGAGGTCCATCTGCAGCAGAATCTACCATGCAGGAGGCTGGCGCAGAGACAGTGAGAGAGGCAGTGAGGAAGACCACATACATATACATACAAACACCATCTCCTGGTACTCATCTGAGGAGCTCACTGATAAAGTTATGTGCTCCCCTGTGTATCTTAGTCATTGGGATCTACAAAATTTCCTATAAAAACAAAGATAAATATTATATTATCTGACTAGCCTAGTTTTGGGAAGTACAAGTAGAGCATCAGTCAGGAAGTAATAATTATAATATATAATGTGCTACAGTTTCAAGTGGAGAACCAAATAAAATTTTGTTTCTTGTTTTTGACCAGGAAGAGGAAGGGTTATGTTTTCAATGCATCCTCTTCCATCACTCAGGGATTATTCCTTTACTTCCTGTTCAACAAGAGAGTCCCCAAACTTGCGGCAAATTTGAACATTGCTAGTTGCACCTTAACAGGTGTCCATAGCAGGAAAATTCCTCTATCATTTGGTCTGCACATGACTGAAAGTAAGTTATTTACAGTCACCATTTATTAAAAAGACACTGACAACAGTTTCCCCAGAAGGCAATAAATATATAGCATGGTGGCAATACCACAGTTAAGCTTGCCATATACCTTTAGATCTCTCTGTCAGATATCCTTTAGATCTACCAACAACAATGTAGTATAGGGTCCTCTGCGATTGAACATAGGAAAATTTTATTGTTTAGAAAGTCATCCATATTACAAGGTTTTATCAGATGAGCGGGAGAGACAGCTCTGTTCTCTCTCCAGCTCAGCCGATGCTTTGCAATGGACATTGGCCGTGATTAACGGTCATGCATATATCTCTGTTTTTGAGCGGGATTGATTAGTCCCGCTCGAATACAGGGATGGCCGCATATAATATGGGCCAGATAGATGGCGGTCATCACTGTTGATGTTGTTGTTATCACTGTTGACGCTGGAGATGTGGTCTTAAAAAGCAACGCCGCCTCTATTACATGGAGGTCATGGCGCCACCTAAATGGAGGTCAATGTCCGGCAATACAGATGATCGCCGGGGGCTTTCGGTGGACAGGTCAATATGCCTGCAGTTGGCTCGGGGTGAATTTAGTTAATAAACAACCGCCCCCCGAGTTAACTGGGGCTAAATGTGGAGGAGGTTAAATACAATAATAAAATAAATAAAATATGGGCCACATATAATTACACTGTCGGTCAGATTTGGGACTCCTGAGATAAAGAACGTAAACTAAAGTGAGTTTTTATGTTCATGGCTGTATTCAGACTTTTTGTGGTACTGCAATATTCTGGATGCTCTGCATAGGACAAGTAAGAGATGGGTGTGATGCTGAGCTTCATCCCAAACACCAAGTGATTATACGTTTCTTAAAGTATGTAGTGTGCAGAATTCCTAATTCCACACAGGCCATATCTGACACTCTCCAGCCTGCAATCCACAAGGAGTTCGGATCATCCCGTGGATCGGACATCGTAGAACAAAGCGGAGACAATGCTGCTTTCTTGTCTCCTGGTTCTGTCACCGTAGCAACAAACTGTGACAGCGGATCAGTTAATTGTATGCTTCTGTTACAGTGTTTGTCAGCACAACCTAATGCTCATGAGCTGGACCTAGCTCAACATTCTATATAAAAGCCTATTTATTTATGGCACTGCCATACACAACATCTCAGAACATCAATCCCCCGGAGAATAAAAGAGGCTGCGATGAATGTTTTCCTCTGCTAGATCATTCAGAGCTGCAAGTGTTTAGAATATGGGGATCTTTGAGACTGAATGACTAAGTTTATTGAAACTACATTGTACCATTGTGCCTTTTAATGCAGCTCCCATTGAGGCTTTAAAAATGTGCAGATAATAAGAGCATGTATTTTAAAGTGTATCTAAACCCAGGGACAACAATTCATTATATTGTGCATTATTGGTGCTTAGATCTTGGTGTCTACATTTGTTTTCTTCTTAGGCTCCTTTTTTATTTTGGGGGTAGGGTACTTACTACTCCTGTGTCATAACCTGTACCTGTGTGTTCTCTTGTCTCTCAACTCTAATTTATTGTACAGTGCAGCGTAACATGTTGGCGCTATATGAATAAATTGTAATAATTACATTTTTACCTGGTGGTACAACTAGAAACATATTTTGCCTTAGGGTGGCTACATTTACTACAGGGGATCTGAAAGTAGAAATATAGCCACCCATGTCAGTGTAGTTTGAATTAATCATTAACAAAGCTCAACTCCTGCCTATAACTGTTACACAGGTGTTTATAACTGCCCGATAAACTAGCTAAAATCGCAATCGCAACCGATTAACCTAAAATGGGTGTGTATATATGC
>CM070036.1:40327482-40348765 GCA_036250615.1 Ptychadena robeensis | reverse complement strand
TGATTTCTTAACCTGTAACCTGTAAAGCCCAGAGCACCTGCACCATTTTGCAGGCACTTTGTCGTAAAGAACTTTTCTTTCTTTCTAGTCTAGTTTTATACAGGTGACTAGTTAAGACATGTGTCCTTAATGAGGGTGACTAATTGAGTAGAAGTGTCTAACCACTCTGTGGGAGCCAGAACTCTTAATGGTTGGTAGGGGTTCAAATACTTATTTCACTCAATGAAATGCAAATCAGTTGCTATCTTTTATTTAAAGTTATTTTTTCAATTTTCCCTTTGATGTGCTATCTGCCACTGTTACAATAAACCTACCATTGAAATGATACTGTTCTGAGACTTTTCATTTCTTTGTCATTGGACAAACTTACAAAATCAGTGAGGGGTCAAATAATTATTTCCTCCACTGTATATGAGAAATTTTAGTGAAAGAGTACTTGTGCCCAGAGTTCTATATGACTCACACACAGCTGGTGGTTGGGGGTGGTCAATGACTGTTCACTGACCACCCACACAGCACACTAGATAAACTAGCTAAAATCGCAATCGCAACCGATTAACCTAAAATGGGTGTGTATATATGCATTGAGTGATTATGTGCTAGGTTTTATATGCAGGGTGATTGTACCCCTGAAACATACAATAAAATTATTGTTTTAATCTCACCAATGTTGGTATATTTCTGGCTTATTCAAAGTCCCAGGGGCTTAGCCACCCCATTATTGGGATCCGGTCCACTACCTGATCCTTTTGCTTGATTTCAAAATGTTATGGGATGAGGCCACACATTTGGTGGTGCTAGACCCATTTTTAATGTATACCCACCCATGATTTCTTAACCTGTAACCTGTAAAGCCCAGAGCACCTGCACCATTTTGCAGGCACTTTTATCAGATAATCTTTTTAAATACATGGATAACATCTGACCATTAACTGTACTGTACTATATAGTTCTGTAAGTACTTCAGTCAGTGTTGGCATAACCTATTAACTGTCAATTTTCTCATGAAAAGAACTTTAGAAAAAACTCTTTTGGCAGGATCAACTGGTAAAACAACAAGGTTACAGGATTCTCAGAAAAAACAAAAATGACTGTGTTAAAACTAGAGACAGACTGCACATTATATGTTGTGTTTTTATTATGCCTCTAGTTCTGAATTTTAACAGCACATTTCTTGTCCTTCAACACAATAGAGTAATAGAAGAATAATTCAAATATTTGGAGATGTGAAAAATGCAGTGAGCACTTAACATACTCATGCAATACCAATAAAATAAATCCTGAAGAGTGTGCTTATATAATGAAAAATTTTCAAAACAATTATCATATGAAATGAAAACATCTACCATGCCTCAATTCCTAAATTCAAAATGAACCCACAGCAAACCCTCTCCAGAAACTACCCAAAGACATTGAGACATATATAAGTCCACAGGGACTGAGGTCATATCTTCTACAGAACATACAATGTCATGTAAAGATGGTGTATGTTCATTAAAAAATATAAAAATCTTAATAGTGGAGCATTTAATACAAACATTTTATTATTAAAATGCATATATGTTCCTTACCTGCCACATCAAGCATAAAACATAAAGAATTTCAGGCTACAATGATACCACACACCCCTACCCAATGTCTTTCATCCACCAGAACTAAAAGAGGAAAGTACATGAAGGACACTTCTGTGCAGGTAAGCCTATAGAGGGTGGACCCACAGGGCTCTGATCTTTGTACCAGCTATGTGCAGTACAGTATGGCAGGATTCATTTGCATGCCGCCGACCCCATTCCACCTCTATCAGACAGGCACCTGGAAAGCGACCAGGGGACATGGGCATGTCTTCCCAGCTTTGTCACTTTTCAGGCATCCAGATGCTGGAAATATGAAGATTGCAGACCCCCATGTGAATGCCGTCTAATAGTATCACTGCTACGATTTTGATTTTTTTTATGGTAATAGATGGCAATGAGTGGACACAATGATATATATGAGAAATTTTAGTGAAAGAGTACTTGAGTTCTATATGACTCACACACAGCTGGTGGTGGGGGGTGGTCAATGACTGTTCACTGACCACCCACACAGCACACTAGAGCGGTGTTATCTGGTGAAAGATGCCCAGTGGCAGCCATCCTGGAATCATCATACCTTATAATTACTAAAGCACATCATGGGTGATCCCAAAACACAAGATGAATCAAAAATTGGTTGTGTTAATGATAAATATTGATTCTAGGAATTTAATATGAAAGCAGCTACACCTTAGTGAGATAGGTAAGTACAGCTGTCACAATTGTTACAGCCTCCTTCAGTATACTAGAACTGATGATACAGAGCAATAGACTGCACTGGATACCAAATATTTAAATGTATTTGCAACAACGGAGACAAACATACATTTTTTTTTTGAATTTTTACAAAAGCTTTGTTGTTTTATTACCACCTGATTACGCATCATGTAACTGCAGTGGAGAACAAATTGTGGCTGTGTGGCAGAGTATTTAAATCCGAGGAATGGATGGAATGAAATACAAATCCGTGGCTTCTTTCCTACTTCATCTGTGTGTTTAGCTGCTTGCCTGGAGTTCAGCATCACATATTAGAAAAGGCTCGGAGATTATGAATGGATGTACACTAGTTGTCATACAAGACCCAAGGCTAGCTTTCATATTAGTTCATCCTACATACATCAGCAATTAAGATTCTACACCAGTGTTACAGGGCTAGGACGGGGGCCTACCGCTGCCTCCGTTCTCTGCATCTCTTCCCTGTAGGTCTTTATAAAGAAATTGCTCATGGTCTTCTCTAGTGGGTTAGCAGATAACTGACATTGGATTGTGGCAGTAAGAGCACAGTGGGGATGGTCACCTTTGATGCACTGTCTGTCACAGCAAAGGCCGATGTTACAGCAGAAAGAGCAAAGATTTCCACTGATGAGCCCGGCCATGCAGTACAATGGAGCAAAGTGTTTCCCTGTAAATGAAAATCTTCAGCAGGCTTTCTATCTATGGGCCTCATTTAATGAACCACAATAGGGCCATTTCAACACTGACTGTTATAACCTGCCTCTGTATTCATTAAGCCTTCATTATACAAAATGACCATGTGCAAATGTCTGTGTAAAGCACACGTTTGTAGAGACAGGGTGAAATTATTAGATAAAAAGAGTAATTTTCTTTTTTTTTATATGAACACCAGCTTTGTTCACCAGTAAATTTATAACCAGTTTACAGCTATTCTATCTGCCCTAAGTGAAACCTATCCTAGTGCCTTGTTGAAACTGCTTTATACATATATTTAATAATATTAATTATGTATAATTCCTTTACTGATAATTATGACACTACATGGAAGTATATTTAAACACAACATGCATATGGTTTTTAATACATAAAAGCATCTTTACATCACTGTGTGTCCATTGACGTGCCGATGTGTGTTGTCATAAGTATTTAAACAACAACAAATGTATACAATGGAGAGATGTGCTGGGGATGTCCATTACAGCCTGGTGAGGAAAATTACTATAGGTATTAACTCATAAGGTTTTAGCATTATATAAATAAAAAAACAAAACAACAAAGTCTTAATAACAACATCACATATGTGCAATATATCCTCTCAGGGCATCAAGGCTACTAAAATACATTTCACAGGACAAATACTGCTTCCTCAGGGTTCTTTCAAACAATATGTGTACTATACCTGCTGTACTATATGTGTACTATACCTGCTGTACCATTCACACTGGTACGCACTTGCTTTATATGTTGGCTTGTTGTGCTATGGCTTAACACTTTGCTGCACAGATCTTTGGCAAGCTAGAGTGAACGTTACCAGTACACTAGTATTGGAAACACTAAGGCAGGGCATCCGATAACGCATTTGGTGTGTATTGTGCAATAAGCTCTTCTCTGTAATGGTGGGTACTTGCCCATCCACAATGCCACATTTATAGTGTATAAAAGACCCCCCCCCCCCCCCAGAGAAAGTCTTGACTTAGATTTTCAATATATCAATGGCCATTTATAACTCTGCCTAGGAACGTGTGTGTGGCTTAATGACAATAAGGTCTTAAGCTAGCCATACATTAGTCGATTTTCCTGTTTGATCAACTGCAACGATCAATCGATCGGTAATCGATTCCTTCTTGAAGAAGATAGGTTTTTTTGGGTTGCTCGGCGAGCAATGTAGCGTAAGTGGTGACTCTCAATCGATTTCTGTTTGATTGGACTACTGTAGTATATACAAGCACTTAAGATACACCCAGAGAGTTTTATGTAATACCAGTTTTAACATGACTGCATTGATTAACAAAATGCACAAAAATTAAATTTTACATCTAATAATACTAACAGATGTGTTTCAATTTGTGACAACAGGCCTAGAGATGTGTTATTGATGCACGTCTACACTTCCTTTTCTATATGAACTCACTGATCAAAAAAATAACATGTTTAAATGTAAGGACTTTAAAATACAAATACAGAAGAGGGTTTAGTTTATGGCAACAGACGTAGAGATATGCCACTATTGCTTACTTGAGTGAAGTCATCAATGCTTTGGCTGACGATCAAAATAACACAGCCAAACACAGATGTCAAGCAGCAGAAACAAAAACTCTCTGAACTGTTGTTGAAATTATTCATAGGCTGGAAAGTGTAGTTGGAAAGCATAATCTACTAAACACAGAGGTAAGGCAGTTCCCTCCTGTAAAGTGATATCCATAGAGTGACAAATTACACTCCTGGTGGGATTTTTCAGAAAAGCTTTGCCTGTAGCAGTTGAGTGTGCAGGTTTTTATCTGGAACAGGTGAAGATTGCTAGGAACATTTGAATTCCCAGAAAGACTTCTTTATTGAATGTACTATGCTTCATCGTAAACTTTGGCTTCTGCACAAGAATCAAAAAATACACAGGGCAAGTTCAGTTCATAAATGCAGAAAAAAATAAATCGTCTTTACTGCTTACCCACTACTGTCCTCCGTTATTAAAGGAGTACTATGGCCCCCGATCCTTAGTTCTTGAAAAGTAAACATTCCCTGTCAGCTTATCTTTTAGCACTTCTACAGATGATCTTTTTCAGGCGTTTCCACAAACGCCTGAAGAAAGTTTTTTTTTTAAATATATATAGTGTGACAGGGTGTCCCGTTATTTGCATGGGAAAGTGCTTGATGGTGCATATATTGCACCTAGGTTCAGGTATTTTGCAATAGAGGCTCCAAGGAAAACAGTGTGTTTGGTTTCTGATATGGTTCAGAGTGCCGGAGTTTAGCGCCCTGGAGCCGGCCAAGGGAAAAGAAGGGAGAGTCCCTTGGCCACCAGCTCCAGGTCTGGGATTTGCTAACACAGGTGTCAGGTGTGATAAGAGTAGTCAGTGGCTAGCTGACTGGGGGTGTGTGCAGAGGAACATACACAAGCTTGCTGGAGACAAGCTGAGAGCAAAGACTGAGCACTCCATATACTGTGAGTACAAAACTGTATTGCTGGTGTTCTATAGTTAGTTAGCTACCAGAGTAAGGCAGCTAGTCGCCCAGCCGGGCTGTGCATTTTGTTTTGTTTTTTCCTTTGTTAATCTGGCGGACAAAAAAGCTACAGGCGGATGCCTGAGTTTGAGTTTTGCCTTTTACTTCTGAACCACAATTCCGGCAGCCCACGAGCAATTCCCCAACTTGCCACAATATGTTTAGCTTTACTTTAATTCCTGTAAAGATGAAAGCCTACTAGGTTATCAGGGGCAGAGGTAGAATTACCATCCAACAATATATATCACTTGTGACATAAAAGACCCGATTATTTGCTATATTCCCTATTAATCCAAGATATTGAAATTTCAAGAATAATAGAGTATCATATTTTGTCAGCCATCAATCATTGGAGTACACATTTGTGGTGTCTTTTAAATAAACCAAATCAAGTAAATACAAGAATGGGTGGTCCTTAGGGCAGCTGTGCGATTGATAGGCAGGCGCGCTGGGGGGAGGCATCTGTCCAGATGCCGCCCCTTGATATGATGCCGCCCTGGGCAACCGCACATGTTGCCCATGCCTAAAAGTGCCACTGAATAAAATTGCAACTCTAAAAACCTTTAATCAGGTTGTTTAGAATTCTCAGGAACTATTAGTTGCAATTGGTGAATGAGAGTGATATACATTGTGTGTTGTGAGAAATATGAACTGAAATGCTATCTATGGAAAGCTAAGTATGACTGCAATGTAATTTTTCTCACAAATCCTCCAGAATATGTGAGAAGTGAAGGACATGGGTTTCGGTGTGTCTTGGCACACATTTCTTTAGCTGCCAGAGCTCCGTAATGTTAACTTAGGCAATCTCTCTAGAGTAACATGCTATAATATTGGATCAATATCAGGCTGTACAAATTCATGTAGACTAAAATTGATTCTACCACCAATATCATTACTCAATATAGTATCTGAAGCAAAACTGACACAATCATATATTAAATCCAAGCTTAGAAAATGTTTACTGAATACAGGTAAAATACACAAAACTTTCATCACATACAGAGCCAATGTGATCTGTATAGTAGACGTCTATTATGACTTATTATGGTCATGAATGTTTACAGACCCAAGGTCATCCAACATTTTACATATTAAATAGCAGCAAAACAACTATTAAACAACATATCTATAGCCCCCCATACACCTTTAGATTCCTCCATACAATTTCCATCAGATCTACCAACAACTCTGTAGTATGGTGACCTCCCTGATAGAATACATAGTGATTGGAAGGTGTAGAAAGGTCCTCATATTACATGGTTTTGGTAGAAGAAAAGTTGATTGTACAGAAATTGCATGGTAATTGTATGTGGTGTATGGGGGGCTTATCAAGTGCTATTCAAGTTGTAGTCAGCTTCTGACATCTGCTCGTTAAAATCACAAAGCTGGTAGGCTACCAAGATTTTGTTGCCATATTGTATCCCCAATGATTGTTAATACAAAGGTGAATAAAGCTATATCTACAGTTGGTTGAGAGCCATCGCTTTACCTTTCCTGACCAACTCTGAACCCCAAACACAGGTCAGCATCTGGACCGCCTATTGAGATAGAATAGGGATGGTCAGGGCGTGATTGATAGCTGTCTGCCATCTGCCAACAATATAGTCGCAGCCCCTACACACAATTATAATGACAGTGTAAGAGAGGTAATAGAACAATTAAACGCTTTAGTATACATTGTTTGGTGATAGTTTTATATTAGCTGTTGCGTCAAAAGTATGAGTAGACCATAGGCTTTTAACCAGACCAGGAGGGATATGACCATATTAGAAATACCTTGCATAACTACATTATAGCTATACATTAAATATCATTAATGTCAACTGGGTTTTGGCTAATTAGTTCAATACTGATTCATAAAAAAAACTTTATATAATGTTACAGATACATCTTCAACTACATCTTATAACTTCATCGCAAAATGTGTACATTTTCGGTAGGGTTGTGGTATCAGCATGGTTTTCCTGAATGTAGCCTAAATTGCTTTATGTATTCATCCAATGCCACTTCTACTGCAGAATCATTAACAATACACTACTAAGGTAATCTTAGTAACAATGTACCCATCAGTAGCAATACTATCAATACACTCTGGTGTAATCCCTGTTATTATGTATTGCTAATACATCCATCAGATCTTGCAGGCATTCCAGTTTAATTCAGATTCTATTTTGTAGTGCAGATTATAATACCATTCACTTGTCATTTATCATGTTATTAGCACTAACACAGAGCTACAGCTTCTTATTACTAGCTCAATACATAGAAGAAGTCTATTTCTGAAACAGGAAGACACCTTGTCCTTGTTCTCTGCGCCGCCAATGACTGGCTTAATTCATGTGGTTTATAATGCCTCAGCTGGCAGGGTGCATATAGTAGCCATGACCATGCCTGTGTCATTGCTCAGGGACTACAAGGGTCAGCAAATCTCTCCCTACCAGCTACAAAGAAATGTTTTTGTTAAATGTTTAATTCAAATCAACTCGACTTGCTGTGTTTGTTTCATGAGGATGTTTCGCTAGTCATCAACACTACAGATATATAATGAGCTGGATGAATGAGAATCTTTACAGAGATGCTTTAGAGTAATCTTTATTCCATAAATAAAGGTACTGTTAAATAACTCTTATAGTGAATCTAAGTATATGGGTCTTGTTTAATAATGTTCAGTGTAAAAATATAATTTCTTTTAAAACAGATGAATGTGAAAATTGCGTATAATTTACCTCTTGCATCCAGAAAGTAGAGATTTTTGGCATGTGTCTGCATTGTGCCAATTGTGGGGACATTGACACAGTGGAAACTAGGCCTTAGGTCACCAAAAACAATGCCAACCGTCAGATGGAGTGGTGTGAAATGAAGTATGCTACCACTGGACTCTGGGACAGTGTACGCATGTTCAGTGGAGGGATGAATCTCACTGTGTCTGCCAAGTTAGATGGATACGTTTGGGTTTGGTGATCAAGAGAACCTCACAGACCTGACTACACTGTGTCTACCCTAAAGCTTATAGAGGAGGAATGGTGGTAAGGGGTTGCTTTTCAGTGCCAAGCCCCTTACTTCCAGTAAATGGATTCTTTTTTTACTGATACCTAACAGGCATGGCTTATGATAAATATATCATAAACTGATAAAAAATCTATTTGGTCAAAAATGTATTAATTTCATGATACCTAAATCCAGTTAAAGACTATTTGGAGTCTTTGTGTACACAATGAATCATATAAATACATAGGTGAAATAGTCATATTGTCAGCCTCCTGGGGAGAGTGCGGTGCCGTCGGGGTCCCCGGTCTGGGTTATGGGGGGCTGCGCAGCCTCTCCCCCGGTTAAGGACTCACCTTGGGTGTAGGGGGTACCTATGCCATGGGGTACCCCTGCCTGGTATCGGCTCTGCACGCAGCCGGGCGTGCAGGAGCAATGGCCGCCGCCGAGCGGTCACCCTGAGGCATGGCGCGGGATCACGCTATTGCGCGGTCACGCGCACAATGCGTTGCAAACAAATTAAGGACAGTAACCCCTCCTCTCTGCAGGCATTTCCTGTAGAGGGAGGGGTGGACATTGGTCTCTCTAAAAGCTCAGTGTAGAGTGAGATTCAGTGCTGTAGCTTGCAGTTCCCCAGTGGTCTAGTGCGTATGTTTTTTCCTGATTACCCCCCCCTTCTGACACGATTTCCCGTGTACCGAACCTTTGCTGCCCTCCCGTTAATCTGATCTCTGGAACCCTGACCTTCGCATCGTTACTACTGACTACGCTTTGACTGCCGCCAGCCCTGACCCTCTGCTTGTCTTGACTAAGTTTGCCTTCTCCAACCCTTGTGACCTTGAACCCTTCTGGATTACTCTTTATTTGCTGTCATCTCCACAGCGAGGGTAGTCACAGCCCTACCACAGTCACTACTGGGGGTCCTGGCACATAGGGGGAGACCTGTCCTCCCCGCCGCAGAAAGACCACACCGTTGCCCCCTCCTGGGACATCGGTGGCCCATCTCCCATTAGGGGCTTGGGTTGAAGACCGGGCTACTACGGACACAGACTCCGCCCCCTGTCGCCAGGTATACCCAGACAATCCCCCAGGGTGATTTGACACATATATACATATGTTTCCTCTTAAATTGTAATGCCACTGATGGCCAGGTAAATCTTTAGAAGCACATGTGGGCCCTTTGTTTGAATATCCTTACAACCTATTGTATTTTCAAGTAAATGTAAAGAAAATGTATGCACATTTTTTAATTATATATTTTCTAATATCTAAAATCTCATTTAAATAGAACATCTTCCTATATTTTTGAGTTTGGGTCCCTTGTGTATCTGGGCTCAGTAGCAGCTACATAACTTTCATATGTATTGTAAAAATGTTGCTGAACTCCATGCAAATAGCTAAATACACAGATAAAATATATACTGTATATGGAAGCTGGACTGTTACTTCACCAAAGAATTTGCATTCATGTCTATTTAGTCCTGACATGTACACAGCTTGTTACATTGCACAGCCCTGTCTGAACTGATGTTTCTCTGCTGCAAGTTAGCAGAGTAGTGCTTACTGCTGAATATAATACTTGCAGATCTTGAACATTTATGTATGTCAAACTGATATCTGCTACTATAAGGATGTTACCCATACCTGTCATGTTTTCCATTTCTGATTAAGGAACAAATGACAGGAAGTGATGCCACTGACATCATTTCCAGTCCATTCAGAAAAGAAAGTATTGAGGTGAAGTGATACTTCGGTGTTACAAATACCGGATACCATGAGTCATGTGACTTTTCTGGAGAAAACAGGATACTTGACAGGTATGCTGTTACCACTGAACACTGCAGCACAAGTCATTGACTCATTTGCCTAAAGGCCCCCATACACGTAGCGAGCTGCAAAATCGCCCGTGGGTCGCAGGTGCCCACATGGGGTGACAGACCCCTGTCGCCCTAAAGCTTGGTCACCCAGAGAACGGACATGTCCGTAAATCTCTGGCCGATGCCATTAGTTTGAATGGGGACAAGCACACAAAGGGTGCCCGCCGATACTCTGAGTGGCGGGATGCAGCGTGATGACATCATCACCCATTACATGTGTAAGGGCCTTAACAAGTTTCATCTCCCCAGGTTCTTGAGTCTTCCTGAGTTGTAAGTCCTTTAGCCCTTGTATAAAAAAAATGGCTCTGGTTGGAAAATTTGGTATCACCCCTCCTCTGAAATGGTGTCACCCGTTGCTAACCAAACCCCCTCCCCCGAGCTAGTGACATTCCTCTGATTTGTATTTTTATGCTTTTTCATGATCACAAACCAACTGGCTTTAAGGTGCACTTGCTGAACATGGGCAACCCATTGTTAAAACAGACAGGTGTAAACAGGGCCTTAATGTCTGAGCTACTACTATGCTGTTTACCCAGAAATAAGGCATCCCCCGAAAATTAAGCACCCTTAAATTTTGGCCACATGCTGAAATATAATGCATCCCCCCGAAAAAAGGCACCCCCGAAGCTATGGTACTGTAACTCTGGACAGGGGGATCAGAGGGGGCAAATAAAATGGCACAGGAGGATCAGAAGGGGTTTCTAAACTGGTAATCCCCCCTCTGAGTCTCCTGTGCCATTTTGATTCCCCCCTCTGATCCCCCCTGTGTCATTTTAAGTGACCCCCCACCCTGATACCCCAGTGCCGTATTCTTCTTCATGGAAAAATAAGACATCCCCCTAAAATAAGACATAGGGTGTCTTTGGGACTTATTTACGGGGGAATTACGGTAGCTACTACTACTGTAGTACCTTCTGTTTACACCCTCAATTTACTTTGTTGTTAAAAATGAAAAGGGCGCTCATACTGCAGAAATTGGGTTTACAGGAGATCTTTTAAGAGACAGGCAGACATAAAACGATTTTCTGGCCAAAGGTCTATCCAAGCACCCTTTCTGCCTGCTTTTCAGTTCATAAGTGAATAAAGACTTGCAGAGCACCAGAAATGAATACTGAAATGAAGCTTATGATACAAGAAAAAAATCTTCTACATATTTTTAAATAACAAAAAGATGATATTCAGGCTCTTTGTACTTCCCGATAACTGTTGGATAGAATACACATGGAGGATGTAAGCATACAGTGCATTTATCATGGTAGCTATTAATAAGATATTTCCTACTATCCTCTTGGTCCATATAAATCATAATTCTACATGTACAGTCCACCAGTCCAGGCACCTATAAGCTTCCTTAATTTCTTCTCTTCTCTGAGGCTTCTGTTATGCATCCTCTCCTGTTCCGGTGCACTCCCCCAGTTGCTATCAGTCAGTCTTTCTTTCATTAGAATCAAGTAGTTAATTAGACCTAGCCTGTCCTCTTCCCCTCTCCTACTCCCATGAACACAGCAGTAATGAGGTCTAATTACCAGAAGCACTGGATTGCAGAACCATCAGGAGCAAATCTCTCTGGTTTAAGTCAAGCTAAAGAACACGCTTATAAATTTTTAGCACACAGAGTTTTATGCCTAAAGTGCACAGTCTTTCATCAAAGACTAGAAAATACATACTAGACACAAGGTAGTACATCTACAAAGACCTACCCACCTTAAGCTGGGAATAGGCAGAACGATATACC
Organism: Ptychadena robeensis; assembly: GCA_036250615.1. Lineage (NCBI taxonomy): Eukaryota > Metazoa > Chordata > Amphibia > Anura > Ptychadenidae > Ptychadena > Ptychadena robeensis. The sequence continues at coordinate 40,336,640 of CM070036.1, read as the reverse complement.
ATCTATTCCTTATGCGATTCTTTGCACCAAGAGTGGCATGATGACGTCATCACGCCTGCCCATTAGTGCTGGGATGTCCCCAGCTGAACTAATGGGATCGGGCAAAAATTTACCATCCTGTCAGATAACTGTGCAATCCCAAGCCCAATCCTCATCAGTTGCAGCCTCCAATTCCTGCACAACCTGATCCTTAAGGGATGCGGGAGCACGCACGGAATCAGATCGGGGATCAGATCGTGCAGGAATTGGTACGTGTATGCCCAGCTTTACATTTATAAAGAACATAAAAACTTTAGCAAGGTACACACATGTAGATATGGGCCAGATCGATGGCCACTTCGAGAGCCATGCGCGCTCCCGCCCATCTTTCTGGCACATATCATATGCGGCCATCCCTGTTTTCGAGCGGGACCAATCAATCCCGCTCGAAAACACCCGTATCGGACATGACCATAAAGCAGGGAACACTCAGCTGATGCCAATATCCCTGTTTTCGTGCGGGATTGATTTGTCCCACTAGAAAACTGGGATGGCGGCATATGATATGGGCCAGATTGATCACCATGAGTGCGCATGACGCATGAATCGGCCATCGATCTGGTCCATATCTACATGTGTGTACCCTGCTTTAATCACAGCCAATGTCCGTTGCTTTGCATGGAAACCACGGGTCTCCATGCAAAGCATGGGCTGAGCTGGAGAGACACCAGAGCTCCTCCGATATCTGACAGCAGCATAATGACGTCATCACGCTGCTGCAGGGGACATCGGACGGCTCCAATTTCGAGCCGTCTGTTCCCTGCTTATGTGGATAGAATACGACTGAAGGTCACCCTATTCAACCTTAAAGAGACTCTGTCATCACACATAACCTTGTAATGCCATTCCTGATTACACATCTCTCCTACACATCTCTGTAGATGTAAATATCCAAGCTGTCATTATAACTACACTTTAAATGTGTATAGGTCCACATACACGCAGCGATCCTCCCTCAAAAGATGAGAGACCAACATGACATCATCACACTGTCGCCGGTCGCTCAGAGGAATTTACCGACGAGTCGGATTGAAGTACGATCCAACATGTGGGAGGATCAGCCGGTCAATCCGCCAAAAGACTGGCGGAATTAGGCTTATATGTGTGTGTATGGCTACCTCATATGAATGAAAAACCAAAAAAATGTATTTCCTTTACAACAAAATCTGGTTGTTTCTTTTCCTTAAAAAACAGTCAGCAAACAATCAGTAACTGAATTAGCTGAGCACAAAAAGAGGAAACTCAGAGACTGTATCTTGATTCTTTACTTTCATAAATACAGGTTGTCCTCTCACACATTATACAGACCTGACATGTTCCACTTCATTCTCAGCATTTCTAGCTATACTAGGTTATTGTACACTGGATACAAGAGAAACATGTGGCCAATTTCATCCTCAAGTATTATCCGTACCTTTTTTTTCTAGCTTTCCTTAACAAAATCCTACTCTTGTCTAGACATTGGGTACTATAGAATACAATGTTTATCCCATGTATGTTACTCTATAAAATATACAAGCTTTTATTAAATGACACAACCAGTGTGGTTATTCTGCCACAGGTACGGTACTTAGGTTTCCTTCATTTGTCAGGTCTGGGTAGGGATATCATCGCTCTGTGACTACATTCCTCTGAAGTCAGAATAACTATAATCTCAGTTTTATCATACGCTGCAGGAATTGCTCTCATGGGGAAATGTTATCAAGTGGATTTATATTATGAAACGACAATTGTTTTTTTGTTCAACTTGATTATGTAAACCCCTTTATGCCAATATGGGCTTAAGCCGGCCATACACGGCTCAATTCCCTGGGGATCCTTGAGTGTGGTTATGCAAGTAATGGCGCAAGTGGTTATGCAAGTTACCCAAAGTAATGGCGATCGAACATGGAAATACCAACATACCAACACTTTAAATCCTGTAAATTGTGATTGGAGGCCTTTATGGATTGGACATTTTCTTCAACAAATCTACACCATTTCCCGGTCATCCACATGCTTCCATTGCTTCATAGTCCAGGTCTGATATCACAATCAGAATCACAATCCCATTGGATATGCTTTAAGTGGTGAGCAGAGATCAGCATATTAATTTTGCAGTGACACAATCCCATACACGAAATGTAATAAACCGTGTTCTGTGACACAACTATCTCATGACCAGTTTCTCAGTAATTTTGATAACATTATCCCCTCTGTGGGATTACATTGGACAAGCTAACCTAAAAATTTCACATGTACAAAGCCTTGAACGCCCATGACCCTGCTGCTTCCGTTTGGGTTGTGCCATATTTCAAGAAGACACTACCCACTGCATAACACAAGACCTGACCTAGTCAAAGTCAACACAATCAGTCCATTTTCAGTTGCTCAAATCCCTACATTGACCACGTTTCCTACTTTCCCTACCTCCAATATAACACCTTCAAGAACTGATTGCATGCTTGATGCCTAACCTAACCACTACTTGCAAGGGGGTTGCTCTAGGACATACTATGGGTTTCTATTAGATCACTCATTTGGATGGCATCACAGATAATCAATATGGAAGCAAAGGTGACTCTGGCTAGCAGCAGACCTCTTTCATCAAAGTCTCTGAAATAAGAACTGTTTGTGTTTCTCATTAACCCATGGGATTTAAACATGAAGCTGATAGCTGGGGAATTAAAGGTTATACTGAACTTTAGGCCAGTACAGTTTATTTCTTTAAACACAATTATATTAAAGCGAACCTACCATCTGGTAGGCCACTTGTCATGATTGACAGCAGCGCAGGTGGATTAGGGCGGATTGCTGTCAGTAATTCACCTCCTCGGCATTAGGCAGTTTATGCGCCATTTTCTGTGGCGCAAAAAGCCACTGTCGGGGCAATCGTGGCAGAGTAAACTGTAGCGATGCCCCCTCCATTTACATGAAGGTCTATGTTCGCTGATGACGCCGAAGACTCATAGCCGGAAGAAATCCCTGAGCCTGCAGCCATGCAGTGAGAATTGGCGATTGTGCCAAATCCCGGCACAGGCGCAGTTTGATCTGTACTGTACTGGCTTTAGGCTTTTTTTTAAGAGATTGCCCCTCCCATCTGTGTGACGTCTCACTGAGACGTGGCATTATACAGCCCCAAGGGCACTTGGGACACCTGTCCCAAGTGCCCTTGAGGCTGTTTGAAGCTGTGCCTGCCCAGTCCAAGCAAGTTCTTTCTCCTTAAGAGGACTGGTTGCTATGGTGACATAATGTACTTATACCAGCCCCATCTGGTTGCCAAGCTTGAAATTGCAGCTTCAACATCTCTAGGATAAAACCAGGAAGAATGGAGGAAGTTGGCTTTGTTTTGCCACTACTAAAGATGCTGGTGGCAGGAGTGACAGACAGACAAAGGAAGGTATTTTCTTTTATGGATTATGGGGCAGTTTTCCCAGACTGACACTGCTGACAGGCAAGTAATATGTCAATGTAGTGTATGTGTTTTTTTTTATTTTGAGTTTAAAACTGCTTGAAGCATTTTACATAGCTTGACCATGGTAAACAATCATAAGACATCCAACTGTTTTACTTGTCAGTGCTCTTCCATCTTAGGGCTTGTTTCCACTACGTTTTTCAGTCTGTCAAGGTCCCTCCGTCAACACACCAACAATGGGGGCACGCCTTAAGCATCCGTCAGGCATCCGTTAAGCTTCTGTCAGGGCATATGTAACTTTTTTTTTTTTATGGGAAAAATATTCGTCCGTCAGTAACCGTCAGTAACGGATGCCCATCCGTCGGTAATGGATTCAATGCATTGTCTATGGGTGCGTTGACGCACCCCTCTGGCCTACGTTGATTTTAACGCAATGTAGCACAAAGTAGCAGACCAACGCATGTGGAGACAGTACCATGGATCACAATGGTCTACGTCAACATCCTTTCATTTTACGTCAAACTGAGGGATTTTGACGCAGTGGAAACCCAGCCTTAAATTAGTATTATTACTACTGTACAAATAATATTAATCTAATAACATATGTGGGACATAATTCTAACTTTTAGATTGAGTTATTGAACTCCTGGTAATCTTTTGCACTATATGTACTACATTGAACTTTGGGCAATGCACACGTTGTGCAATGCTCATTGTACACATGATTCAAAATAATAAGCTGTGCGGTGTGTTTTAGCCTTTTGTTGAACCTGCAGTATGCATTTTGCATTTGAACTTTTAATTTCTTTAACAGAAAATGCAAACGCAACCAAAAACACATATTGCAAAACGCAGTGCAGTTTGACAGTGGACATAGTGTGAAAGAGCCCTAAGTGTAAGTTAAGGTACAAGACAGAGAAGAAATATAATTTGTGATTATAAAACATATTAATATTAAATATAATAAGCCTAGTCCTTTATATTATGGACATATGGTTTTTATAGCCAGTGATGACAGGTACAAATTTTCCAGGTAAGTCTCATTTGTATCACTAAAGGTTGGCTTTACCATTTCTATTCCCTGAATGGACAAAGGGGGAAGGACTTGGGCAGGGTTTAATTTTTAGCATCAATGTGATGAGGGGGCTTGCCTGAATAACAAATATAAAAGATGGAGATGACCACTGAGGACAGATGCCTCTATTCATACTCTAGTCTACAAGAAGTGAAATACTAGGAATACAATTTTACCGAATGCTAATATACACTACAGGAGTTCTGCTCATTGATGAACTGCTGCCATAAAATAATTCCTCATAATTTGATTACTAAACTGTCAGCTAAATTCAATTATTCAAAGGTACCCTGCGTTCAGCTGAGCCTATTCCTGCATCAGTAATATGAAGGAGAGAGGGTGTGGAAGCCTTTCATTCTTCTGTGAAGTTTGTCCTATATGTTAAGCATATTTTATAACTGAAGAACAAACCTAAATATTTACTCTTACATTTAATTTTTGTATTTTTGGCTATTGCATAAAATGCAAAACTGTCCTCCTTCAATAGATGTAACATAAAATATTATAATTCAGACAAAGCAAGGGAAACCCAGAGCTAGGTGTATAATGAGTCCATTGTTCCCATCCCAAAAGTTCATTGACAAGAAATGGGTTCAAGTTACCTCCGTGGGACTTTAAATGGATGATGGACTCGTTTGTCAATATAGGAATTTCTTATCTTTACATAAACTTTATTCAAAAATTTGGTATACACATCAAAATATTAAAAAGACATTCCACCTTCTTCGTAATATAACTGTACTTTGTGCTTCAAGGGGGGGGGGGACCCTACGTGGGCGGAATAATCCAGATTACCGGGGGGAACACACCTCAAGGTATCACTATTATTAGATCAGGCATCATGTCAGTATATTTTATGGTCTTGATGAAGGTATGCTTGGGTAGGGATTAAACAATGTGTAGCTCAGGGATCTCTGTTTTATGTTGTTTGAGGGTGGGACTTGTTGGGGTTTGTTCATGTTTAATATTTACTATGTATTAATATTCTGCAAGGGGCTTGGATGGTCATTTAATATGTACATCTATACTTACATGTCTGCTTTTGACATATGGTTCTGTAATGCCTCTGAATTTCCTCAATAAAAAATGATATGCTAAAAAATATATATTCTAACAAATATAACTTTGGAATAAATTTTTTTAGAGTATACCTTGTCTAATGGCTGTTGTTAAAAGGTAAACTATCATACGCAGAAAGACTACGTCTAAGAAAGACTACAGTGATTGGTACCTTTAGTGAGGTAAGACATTTACTTTCCTTGTGCTGCCCCGGTTTGTCCATGCTGTCAGTCACATCCCTTTGTATAAGGTTACTCTGGCAGGCAGCACAGATGATTGGAGTGGCACATCGCTCTTCATACTGCAATAAATGATCACTCCTGTGCTGCCTAGGAGTAGAATGGGCAGCTGGGGGTTAGAGGTAATTGAAGGACTGTAGTCTATCCCCTTACAGTTATTCCATCCTAAAACAGATTATTACCAAGCTGGGCAGCAGAACCCTCCCATATACATGTACATATAGAAAAACAGTGATCAAGAGGGCATATACAAGTTTTCAAAAGATAAATATTTTGTTGTAAATCAATTAGTCTAATGCCATTGTACTTTTAATTGTGGAAAGTAACCTTCTTCTGTTGTTGTAAATCTTGTTAATGATTGTGATGAGAATAGAACCCTGCATGGTGGGAGAACAATAATGATAAATACACTAAAGGTACCCATATAAGGGTCAATATTCGTGCGATCAGCGAACCATCCATCACAGTGTGGTAATGCAATGAATTGTTTACAACTTATTCCTGGCTCGATTTTTCTATGGAGCAGCACTCCAGGTGAGCCACGTTCGATTCAGCACCGGCGCTTTGGCCGGGCCATGGGGGGGCCTAGGTCAGCGTGCTTGCTGGATCAGGGCCCCCACGTGTGTGACGTAGTAGTGCCCCCCCCCAATCGCTTGCCCATGCCATCTGTTCCTACCCACTCCTGGCGCTCTGGCACTGACCCTAGTTCGATTCTTGAATTATCATTCACCAAACAATCACCGCGAACACGCACTGCAAACTATCGTTCAGGAATTGAACGAAAAATCAACCTGTGTATGGGTACCTTTACACACCATTATCCTTTCATTCTATATGCTGGTAAATCTAAGCATTTATATAGAGATCAATGTTATATATATATATTGACCCTAAGCATACTACCTGCCCTAATTTGACCAGATAGTGTAGTTAATAAATCCCACAAACCTGCAGTGTATATTGCCAGGGTAAAACAAGTCTAGGGGGGTGCAGGAGTATACACACAACTAGATAATAAACATTTGATATTTTTGGTTTAAAAGAGGCTGATGCATGTTTGACCCAATGCACATTACTCACATTATTACAGGTAATTCAAAGTGTTATGGAGATATAGGGGCCAATGTCATGTCATTCATACTGCTACAATGTGTTGTACAATTCAAAGGTTGGATCAAATGTCAGCCTCTTACTATTTAGAAATAAATGCATATAAATTTTTTTTACATTTTTGGAATTTATAATACTTGCTTATATACAATGTATTAACATGAAACTCACATAGTAAGTAAGAATAATCTCTAGAAATACAAATCTAGTAGAACATCTACTTTAAATGATAATCCACCATCCTTAATTATGAACGGCTAAAAGGCATCTGGGCCCCTAAATGCCACTCCTAAGTACATGGATCTTCCCTGCAATATAATAATGTGGACCCCTGTATTACATCTTTCCTAATCGATCAGAATGAGATTGCATCAGACTGGAGCAAGCATGTGTAACCACATTTAAGCTGCACATACACAGAACAATGCATCTCTTTGATCAAGCCCTGACATTGATTGTTTAAAAACCGAGAATATGTCACTAGTGAGACCATCACTGATGGGTCATACTCTGAGGGGAGCTATACTGAGGGGTCTACCACTGAGGGGGACCAACACTGAGGTAATTTGTCAATGGTGAGACCATCAATGAGAAGTCTATGACTGAAGGGGACCATCCATCAGGTAATTTTTTTTAATGGTGAGACCATCACTGTTGGGTCTACCACTGAAGGGGGCATCACTGAGATAAAATGTCAACAGTGAGACTGTTCCTGAGGGCTCTTCCACTGGGAAAACCATAACTGAGGTAATCTGCCACTGGGAAAACCATAACTGAGGTAATCTGCCACTGGGAAAACCATCACTGATGAGTCTACCCCTGAGGGGAACTATACGGAACTATACTGAGCACTCTACCATTGAGGGGGGGGGGGGGCATCAGTGAGAACACCACAACTGAGGGGTCTACTGAGGGGACCATCACTGAAGTTATATATCAATGGTAAAACGATCACTGAGGGCTAGTTATCAAATAAACAGCCATTGATTTGTTGACAAAGCATGAATAATTGAAAAGCATGTTTCTTTATATAGGTTCTGTGGGAGCTTTCTAAAGCACCTTGTGTCTCTGGAGATACAACACATGTACAGAAAGTAGGGGAACTGTGCTACCGTGTAAATGGGACACTCTGAATGAATTAAGATCACAGACCCATATGTTCTATATAGAAAGCGCTCTGCTCTACTTCAGTCCACATGACGAGTTATCACAGGTCAGGTCAGGCACATGAACCGGGTCCTGGCACCAGCCTGCCAATCATTTCCATTCATCCCACAAACATGCAACTCCTCCTTCACATTGCTGAATTTCGCCTGGGGTCTTATCTCCCTTCCCCATGTTTTTCAGCTCTCCACCTTCCAACAGCCCTCATCAACCCTGCAGCAGATTTTCATTCAGCTGCCCCTCCCCCCTGCCAGCCTCAGGTTTGGTCCCTCTCCTACCTCCCTCTAGCCTGAAAAGCAGGTGGTGGGGGAGCTGTGTCATGCCTCTCAGGCTGGTAAGATTTTAATGAGCTGGGTCACCATGGGATGCCACTTCTTCACAAATAGGAAGCCATGGCCTCCACAGCACCTCCAGCCTGTCAAGGATCAGGCTGACACAGGCTTCTGACTGACAGATGTTCTTTTAAGATGTTCTGCAGCAGATGATCTCAATTAGATTCATTTATTTCTGAATTTTAGCACGTGGTGGCTTCCTTTTCTATTATGTGTGGATTTTTTTTTCAGACAGCAAAGGAATGAAAACGTAGTGGAGATATGGAATGTTCCTCTGGTAGAGTTGCCATGAAATAGAAGGAATAGATGGATCGATAAAAACCACAAAAGGGTTTCTGAAACAACATCACTTATATAACATATAACTGACAAATAAATTGCTGCTACTCTACAATAATCGCACTGGGTCACGTTGTCATCCTCAAGGCCCCAAGGCCAGTGATTGGCTGTAGCAGTTTAGCACAGACAGCTCTTATTTTAGCCGGTTTCAATAATAAGAGTGGTGGATGTTCACACATTTATCAGATACGTCAGCACCCAATCCTCACTTGCAGCAAACTAGTGATATCTAACAGACAAACCTCCATCATTGCTCTTCAAAACGTCCGTCGCAGATGTTTCACCATCAGGCCCGCACTTGGATGTAGGATTTAATATTATCTAACTGCTTTACACAAAAAGGTCAAACACCCCCCAAATCCAACATTGTCATTCTGATGGGGTGTGGGCAACATAAGGTAACATGA
>CM070036.1:40314453-40326208 GCA_036250615.1 Ptychadena robeensis | reverse complement strand
GCGTATACGCTTAGCGTAGGGGTCCCGGCGTACAATGGAAACAAGCCCTTACAGTAACGCTTGCCATACACAGGTTGGTTATTTTGTGATTCAATTTTATTTTGATTTAAAACTGATCGATTCCTTCACCAGAATTAATTCCTTTACAGGCCTTTCTAAAACAATTTTATAATCGACAAAAATTTGCTAAGATCTCCATCACTAGAGGTGGTCGCATTTAAAAAAAAATAAAAAATTCAACCATTTCGACAATTTTGAGTTAATTGCAAAGCCCCTGAACATGGTATCAGCACCAAGCTTGCTGGAGATGTAGAGAAGGGTTGGGGGTATACTACATAAAAAAGTATGTCTCTAACACAAATAGGTTTTGCACAAATAAAGTTCAAAATCAAGTCAAAATTTTGAAAAATCAAAACTTTAATTTTAAACTTAATTTATGCAAAAACTGCACATGCTAGAGCAAAACCTTTTTTTTTCAAATGTTGCCCCAATTTTGGCTTTGCAATAAGCTCACAAAGTTATCAAGTCGAAAAATTCGACCATCTCTATCCATCACTTTAGATCCATTTTTTTGTTCAATATCAATGACTTTTGGTCTATGCTATCTTACCAGGAATCGATTCCTGTGTTATCAACAATGGATTGTTTTGAAGTCGATTGAACAGAAATATTGAACTGAGTATGGCCAGCCTATGGAGATTGCTAAGGACTGCAGAGGAGGAGCAATTTCTACTGTATGAAGGCACTGCCACAAGCCAGAGGAGGCCTAGGAATGAAACCCCTATTGCTGTATAACACTGACTATAGAAAAACTGGGGAACCTGCTGATAGTGACACATGATTTAGAGGTAGTCAGGTCACCACTGAATCAAAATGATCTACCAACAATAAAAATTGTGATCCTATACTTATTTTTTTATATATTTATGCACACCTATTATACTTTCAATGTATATTGTTTACCTTGTTTATTAGCATAAGCATGTATGGCACCATACATTTCTGTACATTTTGGCCATAATCTAAAACTGGCCACACACGGCTCGATGAAGTAACAGATAAGAGGAACATCGGGCGCTCACGGCATGGGATGTTCCTCTTATCTGTTTCTTCATCTGAGCCATCCACGGTTCCTTCGAGCAGGATCAATGGAAACATGTTGGAAAACCTTGGTCGAAATCCATTACATTAAATGGGGACGGGCTGATCAGCTATCAGCTCACACCACGCTGTAATTGATTAATTGATCAATTGAGATGAAGAGTTACGGGCAACTGTAAATCATAAATGTCCTACTCATTTTTGGTGGATGGTTGTCAATAACCCCCCCCCCCCCCCCCCCCCCCCCCCCCCCCCCCCCCCCACTGCCCACATTCTATCCATATGGGAAAGTAAGACACGTGCCACGCTGTTGCATACCGTATATGCATCATTTCCAACCAACCATCTGAACCTAGCCTTAAGCTTAAGGCAGATAAAGAATCATCCAGCAAGGTGTCCAGTTCTTGTTTGCAGTAGAAGATTCCACTCCCAGATATTATAATCCATATAAGACTAAAATTTTATACCATACGCACCAAAAATGCATAATGTTTTAACAGAAAATAGCTTAGATTTTTCCCTCTAGAGATGCTGAAATATAGAGATTTCTACTTCCACTGACATCCAGTCGGGAAGCTGCGGCCCAGCTCATCTTTCTAAGCAATACATTTTTAATATAGGTCTCTCTATGGGATGGCTGCTTATGCAATTATGGATCGTAACTTTTCAGTGGAGTCTAAAGGAAATAATGATAATGACGTTAATAGAAATAATGATACAAAATAGCACAAGCTCTACTAAACCACACTACTTTGTACTTCTGGTCAGCATAGAAGTATTCACAACAGAAAAGAAATACCATACCTAGTGCTATAGCTTAAGTCAAAGTAAACACTAAGCTTGCACAATAATGACTAATTAGTGCAATGGTGGACTGGTCTGCTGTCATTTACAAAAATACAGCCACTGCAAATGGAGTTTTCATGCCTTGGAAGACGTTACTTAATAGTGAACTCCATCTTCGCATTAACTTAGTGTGGCTCCCAATCCATATTAGGCTCATAATGGAGGATAATGTTCCAAGGGCCTAGCTGTAGGAATATATGGGGAATATACCCTGTGGCGTAACACAATGTTATGAAGTTTAGGTTTTGAGATGTCCCCAATGAAAACACAATGTTTATGTAAACCTGACCTAAAACTTAACTTACCTATATAAAAAAGTGAAAATAAAACTGAAATTACAAGTAGCACCCCAACTTACCGTCCCGCTCTACAGAGCTATCCAAGATTGGGGCTACTCCATAAACCTGACTAATTTACACTCCATTACCAGGTCCCATCTCTCTTGCTTTGCACATAGCAGTAGCTCTCCATAGACTTGTATTGGAGTCTGTGATATAAATATAAGATGGACTACAATATAGGTCTGTGATCGTATGGGAAGGCGGGAGCATGAGAGCCAGGACCTGATTATATAGCTCTGTGAAGAGGGCAGGTCCGGGTCGGTTAGCTTAGGAAGGGATAACTGCACTTTGTTTAAAAGTAAACTTACCCTTTCAAACAAATTTGTAAATCTGAAACACTGTTCACATTTACTCATGCATATTTGTAAAACATCTATGCTTCCATGCTTGCCCTATACTTCTCTGTATATTTTTTCATAACATTATGCAAAAACATGGTATAAGGATCTACTTGCCCTCCAAATGACTTATTGAGCAAAATACTGAATTTCCCTTCTTTTCCAAACCTTGCCCATATCTAGAAAAAGGACTTTGAATGTGAGAAATGGTTCCCAAAGCCAACACACACTTTGTTTTATCTACCCATACACAAATATACCATAAACCTTACCCACCAGCGCTGTGTCTCGAGTAAGACTTAAGCCGGCCACAGATGTCTCGATCTATGGCCGGCTTTTAGCAGACTCCTCACAGCGTGGTGACATCACCATGCTGTGAGGAGTTGGCTAGAGAACTGAGTCGGCTAGAGAACTGACTGGAATTCACCAACATACGCGATTCCTGTAGGACTGTAGCCAATTAACTTGGAGGGGGAGGAGACTTCCCCTCCGAGTTTACAGCCTGCAGCAGGATTGGAGGATCGGGCATAAAAAGAACCAGCGGGACGGATCCGTGTGCGATCCGACCTGCCGGCTCTTTTGGTCAGATCCTCAAGGTGGGCTCCCCTGTAGTTGCGGCCAAGCAAACTTTATGTGCTCGGCGGGAGCGAGCACGACGGTCGGTCGGCCCCCATAATCGGCCCGTCTATGGGGGGCTTTAGAGTATTTTTTTACATCGTTTTATGATCCGTCTAGACCCCTTGCACTGCGCTTAACGTAGGGGTCCCAACAGATTACATACACTATACCTGCCCAGCTGATGCTTTGTTCTCACAGCGCTGAGCCGATTCACAGATGCAGTGGTTAACATAGTGCACTACGTTAACCCCTACATTGGGCGATGACTGAACAAAGCATCCGCCGGGCAGGTAGAGTGTATGTGATCTGTCGGCACTGTGCTTCACATAGGGGTCCCGAGGAACACAAAACCCAGTGGAAATATACCCCAACACTTGGTCCTGTTTGGTATCCAAATAAAGACCTTTTATACTCTACACAATATGATCACTTTGCAATAATTTTTTGGGCCAACAAAGCCTTAATTAGTTAATTAAGAGTTCTTTAGGCTTTTTCCAAGACTTAAACTTGTCATCCACCTGTCATGTTACCAGCCCAGAGTCATTTATACTGGACACCAAGTCTACAGCTAGGCATACTCCTGTTAATTTTTTCCAACCAATTGTCCGAGAATCAATTCCTACCCACCTGGTACGATCGACCAAAAAAATCCATATTGAAGAAGAGATCAGTCTGTATTTTGTGGTTGATCGCTCAGCGATTGATGTATCATAAGTGGTGACCTCCGATCACTTCCTGTTCGATCAGACTAGTGAAGTGTATACAAGCACTATAGATACTACCACCCTGACATAATTTCCAATCTAATTAATTTGAGGAATGGACCTTCCAAACATATTCAATGTTTTAAATAATGAATATGTGGATGCTTTTTTTTCCCTTATGGCTTCATGATCCTCACTAGGATGTGATGCCACCTGTCTACATATTGCACTAATGCTTTAAAAAAAAAAGTTATAAATGTTATCTAAGCTTCTCACTGCTGAAAGATGCATTTAACAATTGAGGTCTACTCAAAAATGTTTCATTTTCATGGGGAAAGGTTAGAACCTAGGCCAGGAATGTCCATGCCTGTCAAGTTTTCCCTTACCGATTAACAGAAAAATGACAGGAAGTGATTTCACTGATGTGCCTTCCAGTATTCAGAACAAGGAAGTACTGGAGCCATGTCACTGGCAGTTTGGGAGGTTCCCCTCCATTCTATTTAGATTAGCCTAGGAGGGAGGAGGCATTACTCTCTCTCCTAAGTTCCCACCCTGCTTGTGCAGATAATGTGCAGGGTGGGAATTTGAGAAAATTTCTAAATCCCAGGAAAAATACAGGATTTATTGAAACTGGGATTTGTCCAGGAAAGTCACATAAAAAAACTTTATCAGCCAAAACAGGATACCTAAGGGGTATGTGTGTCTATGTATGTCCCATTTGGGGAAACTTTCTCTCACATCCTGCCTTGTTACTAGGATCCTGTATAATGCCATTTATACCCAGGGAGATCTGTGGCTGATTCTGTGAGTAATTGGTTATCAGCGTCATAACACAAGTGTATATGTTTTATTGCCCTTATTATTTTTTCTGCTATGGGATGATGTATTTCACACCATTGAGCTGTTAACTGCCAACATTTTAGATGTTTTTGCATTTGTTGAGATTTCCCTATCATTTATCAGACTGGTGATCAGATTGGAAGTGAAGTAAGGGGTTAATGTGCATGTCCTTTTTTTAAAATTGTGCTGTTTGCAAACTTGCAGGAGTAAAGGTGGCCATACACAGTTAGATTTTTTAGTTCAATCAATGTAAAATTTAACATAACTGAACATAAAATCTATGGAAAAGTGTACGGACATGACAGTAAATTTCGGTAAAGGATGGAATCAATTCCTTTAAAAGGATCGATCTATTAAAAATTGAATCGACGATCGAATCCCAAAATAATCGATGTATGGCTAGCTTAAGAGTTAACTAGATCAAAGATACATTCCGATAAGTTTGAATCTTTCCATGAGAACCTTGTACTGAGAGAAGCCGAGTGCTGGCACAAAGGGTCATACAGTGTGGTCAGAGGATGTCAGGCACACGGGAAATGGCCAGAAAGTTTACAATGTAACTGGGTGGATTATGAATCAGACTATCAGCAGACCTGGAGGAGGCATCGATGGAATGAAGAGAAATCCTTCCTTGGGACAGGCCAAACACATGCCATAGCTGCGGACTGTCCCCTATATTCAGCCGCAAATTTTAACGTGGCCATACAGGGATAGATTCCTCCAATTATTATGTGTAAAAAATTATTGCTTAAATCGATTCCTTTTTACCAGAATCAAAACCAAAAGCGAAATTAAACATAAAATCAATGGGACATGTTGTAAGTATTTAGTCAATCGTTCAAGTATCTAACGGGTTCTCCAGATCTTTCGATCAATTTGTGCCTGACGGTACTATGGAGCATGTGCACTAAGTAAAGGAATTGATCGGTTTTGCATGGATCTCACTGTGTGGTGGTACAATCAATGTGAGAGTAACAGCCGATATTTTAATCATACAAGTGGATGGAATCTAAGATGGTGCAAATGTCTATCCGTCTATGTCTAGTATTAAGCAGGGAACACATGTGTAGATATGGGCCAGATCGATGGCCACTTAGAGCACCGTGCTCACGGCCATCTATCTGGTCCATATGTTAAGTGGCCATCCTTGAAAACAGTGGTATCAGACATGACCGTAAATCCCGGTGGATGTCCATTGCTTTGCATGGAGACCGAGGGCAAAGCATTGGCTGAGCTGGAGAGCTCCTCCAATATCGGGCTGCAGCGCAATGACATCATCGCTCTGCTGTTGGGAACCTCGAACGGGTCATATATCGAGCCATGTGTTCCCTGCTTTAGAGATTTATCTCTGGATATCTTTGTATCACTGGACATATCTTTGTTGTAAATACTCCTTACACACTCTGCTGGTGAAAAGCTATTCTGTTTTTAAAGTCTATTTATTATTCTGGCTTTTTAAGTAAATATTTCAAAAAAACATATTTTTAAATAATATTTTTTTTCCAGTATTTGAAGGAGTGCGCGAATGGCTGACCTTCATGACATAGGGAAGCGTTCAGTAAAACTCTGCTCACCTAGAACTTTTTTTCAAAACAATGGTAAGAAATGCGTGACTAAATGAACTATCAGCCAATGTGATAAGCGCACAATTGTGAGAAAATTGACCGTATTCTGATACTAAAGATAGTTAGTGTACCCTAAATGTAATCTGAATTCACTCTGCAACTGACTCTAGGGACTTCTCTGCCTGCCAAAATAAACAAAAGGAGAGCAGAGCCACCAGCATCAGTGACAGGGAAGTGCCATGTCATGCTGTGATGATGTCACTGTAGCGTCCCTGACACTGAACGCTGGATGACAGCTAAACATCACTTCTTCAAATCTGAGGACCGGCATTTTCACTGGGGCTGAGGCCATAAGAAGCTGAGAAACATTCATATGTCACATGTCACCCACAACATATAGAAAGAACGCAGAATTCTGCACCCAATGTATCCTAACACGTGGAAGTAATATTCTGCACACAACTAACAGGGATCTATACAAGTCCCACTGCACTTCTGATTACTTTCTAGTCACATCAAGATACAAAATACATAAAAACTGCATGCAGATCCCCCTGTCAGGACAAAGATTTATACCCCTATTAAAATGAATTACCTGAATATATTAAATGTTTTATCAAAAACTGTAAGCCCCCATATAGCTCAACTATGGTAATGTGTGTTTTATAACACATGACATACACAGAGCTAGAAAGGTAAAGTGGGTGATTAGTACTTTAACACGCAGAATGATAAGGTAAAGCCCGTAAAGTAGATTGTAAGCTCCTTTTTACTAGGTTATTTTTTTTATGAGACAGCAAGTTAAAAAAAATATGCTATTTATATTCTTATATTTCCATAACACAAATTTTATTGAAAAAAAATAAAAAAAATAAAAATATATATATATATACAAAACATTTTTTCCTTTTTCTAATATATATCCATTGAAAAAGATGTAATAAAATTTTAAAATAATGTATACACAATTTTTTTTCAATTTAAATTTTTTTTCAAAATTGAAAATTTTTGTTACGGAAATATAAGAATATAAATAGTGTGTGTATATATATATATATATATATATATATATTATAAAAAACATAAATATATTTCTTTTTATTAATTTCTTTTTAATAAATTTGTGTTATAGAAATGTAAGAATATAAATAGTGTCTATATATTTCACTGCCACCACGTGACAGATGAGAGAAGCCAGGTATGACAAAGAAAGTGTGGTACAGAAGTAGTTGGCAATGTTGCCATGGCATTGCTCCCCATCCTAGTTGTGGAATGGAAGGTGTACACCTACTTGTGGCTCACAGCTGTGCTCCTCTCTCTCTGGTCTATGGTGGATGAGCTTTGTCCTGGAGATAAGTGACTATGGAGCAGCATTGATGCACACACAGCACCAGCACTCACCTCCACACTCTCTATACACGCCTATAAGCCACATCACACCCCAGAGCCATCATCATCATCATCATCACCAATGTGTGTGCCAGCACTGTGACAATGAGCCTTGGGAAAGCCCCAAATAAAAGGGCACCCGGCCAGGCATCAGGCAACACACAAAACGCTGGCGTCAGATGATGGGGAAGGGAGGCATGTAAAAGTCTATGGGGGGCTGGGAAAGTGGAGAGACAGGGCAGTGCGCCAAGCAGTGCCCATTAGGTCATGTCATGACATATTGTGACAGGCTGCTGTGCCATCGCCCTGGCATCCCTATGTTACAAAGTGACACACTGCACCCGGTAGCACAATGGCCAATGTACAGGGCACCGGGAAAACAAAGAAAGGGACCAGAGAGGTGCAGTACAAAGCCCCCCTCCTCCTCCTCCCACCGGATCCTGTGTCAGGCTATGCCACCCAGCGATGCCATCCCTGCCACCCAGGCACTCACCGTGGTCTTGACGGGGACGTAGAGCACTTGCTTGTCTCCGGGGGTCACGTCGTCCGCGGTGCCCAGCTGAAAGCCCTTGGATTTCACCCAGAATTTGAATTTGGCGTTATCCGTGGAGCTGGACTCGGAGCCATTGAGCAGCTGCACGATCCGCTCGTATTTCTTGCGGGTCACTGTCTTGGTCTTCCCTGAGTCCCCATAAGTCCTGAGGCACCAGTCCTGGAACTGGCGGTACATGTCCCGGTCGCTCTCCATGTTCACTTTGCACCTGTTCAGCTCATCCACGGGCGGAGGGGTCCCGGAGCACACACACACACACACACACACACACTGGGACACACACACCGGGAGGGGGGCGATCGATGTGACGATGTGAAGATTTCACTGTGCCCAATGGGTGAGGGTGCTGGGGGGAGGAGGGAGGCACACACACACACACACAGACACACAAGTCTCAGATGTTTTTGTTGTCCTTCTACGTGCCTCGTCTCCCTTCTGCTCAGCAGGCTGGGCTATCCCAATGGCTCTATAGCAGCAGCAGTGGCAGGAGCTACCCCCAGAGGGCTGGACGATTCACATTTGGCGATGTCACAGCTTTGTTGAGGAGCATAGCCAGGGCTGGCCCCCTACCTGATGGACACGATTCTGCTTCAGGAGGATGAAGGATGGTCCTCCTCCTCCTCCTCTATGTCCCGCACAGTATGGATGATGCTGCTATGGAGAAAACTTCCCCCTCCTGCCTCTTCTGCTTCCACAGCCCATCAACTTGTCCAGGGCATGGCTCTGCTCACGGGATGGTCTTAGTTAATAAAAGATAGATAATGACTGTGGTCCCTAGAAGGTCCTGACCAGTCAGGATTGGGGATACGAGAGGAGTTGGAGGCAGGTTGTGGTCCCTTGATGGTCTTGGTTAACAAGGGGGAGAAACAGGCAGTCTGTGGTCCCTGGATGGTCCTAAACAGAGAAGATAGGGGATATGGAGGCAGGTTGTGTTCCCTGTGTGATCCTAAACAGTGAAGATTGGGGATACAGGGGGATATGGAGGCAGGTTGTGGTCCCTGGTGGTCTTGCTTAACAAGAGGAAGATAATAGCAGGCTGTGGTCCCTAGAAGGTCCTGACCAGTCAAGATTGGGGATACAATGGGAGATGGAGGCAGGCTGTGGTTCCTTGATGGTCTTGGTTAACAAGAGGAAGATAATGGCAGGCTGTGGTCCCTAGAAGGTCCTGACCAGTGAAGATTGGGGATACAAGGGGATATGGAGGCCGGTTGTGGTCCCTGGATGGTCCTAACCAGTGAAGATTGGGGATACAAGGGGAGGTGGAGGCAGGCTGTGGTCCCTTGATGGTCTTGGTTACCAAGGGAGAGATGGAGGCAGGATGTAGTCCCTAGAAGGTCCTGACCAGTAAAGATTGGGGAGATGGAGGCAGGCTGTGGTCCCTGGCCAACAAGAAGATGATGGAGGCAGGCTGCGGTTCCTGGACGGTCCTGACCAATATACAATGGGGCTACTAGGGGGATGGAGGTAGGCTGGTCCCTGGAGGGTCCTGGCCAGAGGAGACTGTTGTGTGTGCCAGGTTAATATTGATGGGCTCAGGACAGCCGTGCTGTTAGATCATGTCTGGGAAGATGGGTCTCGTCCATAGCAGGCAGGACACTTGGCAGAGCTCGCCTCCTCCCTCGTCCTCCCAGATAACTAGAGAGCAGCTCTGGACACTTCATCCAGCACAAAGCCCGGCTGTACTATTGTTCTCAGCAGCCTGGGATTCGCTCTGATTGTGGGATGATGGTCCGCTGATGAATGGGATGAGGGGCACACTGCTACCTTAAAAGCCTCGCCAGATGCTGCAGTTGGCTTTTCTTAGACGTCCGTGCCTGATACAAGAGCCAATTAGTGCCATTGAAGCGTCATAGAAAGCCTTCGTCCTAGTACTAGCAAAAATGGCTCATGCCTCCCTCCCGTGTCTGCTGGAAGCTGTAGCGGCGGCTGCCGGCCCGGGACTGACAGCTCACACTTCGTGCGTTCTTTAAATGGCTGCTGACTGCTTTGCAGGTATACTGCTGCCACCTGCTGCACGGATGGGGTACTGCAGCGCAGGGGTCAGTGCCAGTGTTCTCCACACACCGGCACAGCAGTCCATCCTATAAACTTGTACTTCGGACTCCCTATGGGCTCCACGATGAACGACTATTTTTAGCTGTCACCTTAGTGTTGAAAAATTGTATCGAGAATATATGGGCCAGAAATGCCAACATATGGTGTAAATTAACCCATTCAAATTGCAATGATAAATTGCCTACATGCCCCCCACTAGTACTGGTGTCTTCTCCCCAGCTTCTTCTAGGTTCGGTAGGTTTAACCAACTACATTGAATGAATAATAAACGTTGAATAAGAAGAGATTCCCATGTATATGGGAGTTTATGGAGGAGTTAAAAAATTATATCATATGCCAAACATGAACACTGGCCTATGAATGCGTAGCTTACTAAACATGAATATAAATAGGCTACATATAGGCAGGTAAAGAGCTTTATGGCTACAGATTTACTATGTATCTACTGCAATAAAACCTCACCTTTTGGAAATATTTTTCCAACAAAGCCCACTTTTATGGTCCCCAAACACGGCTCAATTTTGTGTTCGATTCCCATGCAAACGGCGATTAAGTGTCGATTGAACAGGTATCTGACATGTTGGTAAATCCCTGTTCGATTGCCATTACATTGGATGGGGACCTTCGATCCCCGCATGGGCCAGGGATCAAGCACCCAAAATGGTGGGCATCGATTCGCTGAACGATTGTTCGTTGATTTTGGCTTAGGGTGTATGGCCAGCTTAACAATCCATATCAACTTACAGAGCTGTCTTAAAAAAAAACTGGACCTGCTGAACTAATGGAGTGCATGACCCATGTCTAAAGCCGGTCATACACAGGTCCATTTTTCGTTTGAATATGAGGCAGACTACCTTGACACGTCAGATCCCTGTTTGATCGATTTTTCCTTGGAGCTGGATCGATTGCTTAAGGTAGTGCCCATCGATTCACAGAACGATCGCTTATCGTTCAAGCACGCTGTAATAGATTGCATTGCAATCGCATTGTGTATGACCAACTTTACTGCTCACAAACAAAACAGGAGCTCCACAACATGTACCATCATAAAAAACAGTAGAGAGCACGGCCTGTAAAGCTGCCCATACATGGGTAGATTCTCATGCGATTGATGAACGATTGCAACATGGTGATGGCCATCGAGCGTGCGGGTCATCAATTGCGGGCACCCTGTCTTTGAGCAGAATCAATCGATCGAACAGTAGTGGTGTTAAGCTCGAATATTCCATTGTCGAATATTTTCCGCGAATATCGGCAATTTGAGAATTTGCGAATATCTCGAATATGTCGGCAGATATTCCCAAATTGCGATAATTCGCAGTATGGCCATGTATTGCGAAATTAATATACGCATTGCAAAAAAAATATGATGCGACCATTCATTTCAAAATTTTCGCAATGTGAA
>CM070036.1:40301805-40314353 GCA_036250615.1 Ptychadena robeensis | reverse complement strand
ACCATTGTTATCAGTCTGGTTTATAAAACATACCTGTGGTGGCCAATTGTGGCCACCAAACTTTAATAGCTGCATAAATAGGAAACGCATTTCATTCAGAAATGCGCAAGGCAAAAGGCAAGTGTTATTCCTGGAATGAATGATAACGCATACAGAATTAAACATGATTATTTTGTACGTTAAAACCTTTTAAACATGAAATAAGTTGCACCTCTATCATGTTTTTTATTGATGTACTGTACTGTATTGATGTGTACTTCTTTGAAGATTTTCCCTCCATATAAGAATGGTTAAAGAGACAGAAAGAGGGGGTGTGGCTAAAAATATAAAATGGGAAACATAGGTGACAACTATCCCCAACGCTTATCCCCTAGATGTGAAAAGATCTCTTCCCAATTCCCTGTAGGCAACCATGTTCAGGGGCATTGTAATAACTTACTCAATTAGCAGCATATGCGAATTTAAGAAACTCAATGTGAATTAAACTGGGCAATGTAGTGTGAAAGAGCCCTTGATATTTGTTCTAGTACAGCGAACAAAGGATTGGCATAATAACCAGGGAACCAGCATATTCATCTGTACTGTACTTCTATAAAATGTTAAAATGAATGAAAATACATATGGAAATTCATGGGATCAGCCATTCTGGGCTCCTTCTCTTTTATGTATAGTTCAATGACAGAAATTCACCTGCAGATTTAGAAACCTTTCATCACATTTTGAGCTTTGTCTTATACAGTTGCAAGAAATAGTATGTAAACCCTTTGGGTTGATGTGGAGTTTTGCATGAATTGGTCATAAATAGTGATGGCCGAACATCGGCCAGATCTGTCTGCGAATGGGCGGGGAATTTGAATCCAGAAAACCGGAAGTGACATCAGTGACGTCACATCAGGTACCTGGAACGCATAGTTCCAGGTTACGATAGCCGGATGTGACGTCACTGACTTCACTTCCGCGTTTACGGGCCGGCTGCTCACTAGAAGACCAGCTTCATGCCTGGTCTTCTAGTGAACAGATTCTTCCTCCGGCGGGATCTTACTGCTCCTGAAGAATAGAGAGTTTCTTCTCGCCGGTGAACAGGGTGGGTCAAACACCCTTACTGCTTGCCGGCTAGAAGGAGGGTGAACATCTATGTTCGCGGCTGAATTGTCTGCCTTGTGGGCAGCTCAGCCTTTACTAGTCATAAAATGTGCTCTGATCTTCATCTAAGTCACACCAATAGAAAAACACAGTCTGCTTAAAATTATACTACACACACATTATATGTTTTCATGTTTTTATTGAGCATAACATGTAAACATTCACAGTGCAGGGTGGAAAAAATATGTGAATCCAGAGCTAATTGGAGCCAGGAGTGAGCCAATCAGTGTGATGATATTGGATGTGTTGCTGAAAGCTGTCCTGCCCTTTAAAACACACACCAGTTCAGGGTTTACTGGTTTTAAGAAGCACTGTCTGATGTGAACCATTCCTCACAGAAAAGAGCTTTGTTGACTTTGTTGAGAATTGTTGGCTTGCCGGAAAGGGTTAAAAAATTATCCAAAAGCCTTGATGTTCATGTGACCATGGTAAGACAAATGGAGAAAGTTTAGCACTGTTTCTACTCTCCCTAGGCGTGGCCGTCCTGTAAAGATGACTGCAAGAGCACAGTGCAAACATCTACAAGGAAAACATTAAACATGAATGTAGTACATGGAAGGACACCACAGTGGAAGCCATTACTGCCCAAAAAAAATATTGCAGCATGTTTGAAGTCTGCAAAAGAGCACCTGGATGTTCCACAGAACTACTGGTAAAATATTATGTGTACAGATGAAAATTGAGTTGTTTGGAAAAACACACAACACTATGTGTGGAGAAAAAAAGGCACAGCACATCAACATCAAAACCTCATCCCCACTGTAAAACATGGTAGAGGAATCATCAGAATCCATCAGACATCCATCAGACATCCCAAGAATCCAAATTGCTCCAGATCGTTGTGCAGGTCTGATCTGCAACTACAGGAATCGTTCGGTCAAGGTTATTGCTGCCAAAGGAGGGTCAACCAGTTACTAAGTCCAAAGGTTCACATAATTTTTCCACCCTGCACTGTGAATGTTTACATGTTATTTTCAATAAAAACATGAAAACATATTTGTATAGTATTATTTTAAAACAATGTTTGTAGTATTATTTTAAGCAGACTGTGTTTTTCTATTGGTGTGACTTAGATGAAGATCAGAGCACATTTTATTACCAGTTAATGCAAAACTCCACGTAATCCCAATGGGTTCACATACTTTTTCTGTGCAATTTCTCCCAATTCCACAATGAAATATCCATTTATTTCTCCTCACTTGTGTAATTAAAGTGAAATAATTACTTCTTACCAGAAGAATAAAACTTTTGGCCAAATACATTTGTAGGTTCACTACCGGTACCGTTTCTGGAGTTTTGGGGGCCCTATGCAAGTTTCTTGGATTGAGTCCCCTGGTGACCAGGGAAGGGGGAGGGTTGATATTGGCTGCTCATCATCACCAATACTCCACTCAACCATTCCTCCCCCGTTGGCAGACACAAGAGTACAGTATAGTTACTGTACAGGCACGCCTCTTGTGTCGGGGATCCGTGGGGCCCTATGTTCTTGCAGATTGTGCATAGCACTAGAAACAGCCCAGTTTAATACCACAGGTAAAGAACTGACTTCCAATTGTCCCTGACCACGCCCCTGCCTTATCCATCTGTACCGTACTTTATTAAAATGACCTTTGTGTATGACCCTTGGCTTGTTATTGGACTAAAGCCTGTTAAAAGAATATCTGTTGTGGGTGGTGATTACCTCCAACAGGTGCATTCACCTGGTAAATCATGTCTTTTGTCATAAAAAGCAAAGTAAGCTCTGAAATGTGAACAGCACTAATAAAATGAATGGAAATGGCCAGTAAAACACCTACAAGGCATTGGTAGTGATACACCTGGGCAACTCTACCAGGTTCCTTGTTCCTGGAAAAGCAAAAAAATCCTCTTCAGGCTCTTCTACGGTAACCGATAGCATGTGTTTTCGTGAGTTTTAACACACAATTAATGCATTCAGCTGGGTAAAACGCATGGTTTGGACTATCAGGTGACTCCCATATATCTACTAATCATATCCCTAAATTGAGATCCTTGGGCATTACCTCTCAAATTGTATGTTGGTTTGGTACCCTGCCTTCTTCTTTCTTTCTCTCCTGGTCTACCTTTTCTTTTTCTCCTTTGTTGATGTTGGGTTATTGAAATACTATTTCAAATAGTTATATCTGAAATAGTACATTGTATATATATGTATATATGTATATGTATATATATATATACATTGTATGATGTAGATCGTATGCTTGTTTTATTATCATCTTATAATTTTTACCCGTCGTTTGTATTATTCATTGTATTTGTTTATTTGTATTTTACATGTGCAAATACGGTAATTCAAAGTATTTGAAATAAGAATACTTTTTGCTATACACCCACTTCAAGTTTGAAACCCTATAAAATGAAATTAAGATAATACTATACTATTAGGATGATATTCCCATATATATTTGAATGTGGGGGAGGGGTATTTCCCTTGAACATATTAAGGGTATGTTTCCACTGGATGGCATAAACGTGTTAGTGTTATGCGTTCATGCCGCTCGCTGCAGGTTGCAGATTGCCCACGGTTTAGGGTGCATTTTCACTTCCATTGATGCACCCATTAATATTCAATAGACGCATCGCTTGTCATTGACGGCGCCCCCCAGTATTACCGCAATGACAATGTGGAACTGTGTGGAAAACAAATGAATGGTATGGGTTATGTCCATATCTTTTTCCCCATATTCACCAAAGTGGAAACAAGGCCTTGAGGCCCCCATACACCTTACAATCAACTTTTGTTTTGCTAAAACCATGTAACTTGAGGACCTTTCTAAACCTTCCAATCAGCAGTGCTGTGTCTCCAGCTCCTCCAATATTGGGCAGCAGGGCAATGGCGTCATCGCGCTGCCGCAGGGAACCTTGAACGGCTCCTATGTTGAGCCATGTGTTACCTGCTAAAGGTCCCCACACACGTATCGAGTGGGGACCGACAGATGAGCCATCAGTGGCAGTGGCAGATTTTGCCGCCGGCTGCGAGTGCGCACGCACATCGGTCAGCGGCAAAATATCCCGCCGATCATTACATGTGTGGGGACCCTTACATAGCTGTTGGTAGATCTAGGAAATTGTATGGAGTGATCTAAAGTGAGAGGAAACTTTCCAGCAGATGGACAGACCTGACAGACGCACTAACCACCCCCTACCACACCTTTAAAACAAATGGTAATTCCTACAGTGTTATCTTCAGATGTTACATAGTAATCCAATACCTTCTATTAAACCAGAAACATGTATAGACAATGAAATGCCGACCAGCCTGAATATAGTTGTGTTTGCTATATAAATGTATTGGCACAAAGATACATATAATTGGTAGTGTCTTATTGAGAGAAAATACTGCTCATCCTCCCAAGCAGTATGTCAGCTTTGGGACATCAGGTTTTATATATCAGGGTCTCTTCATTCTGGCTTCCTGGATAGGCCATGGTCATCAGAATTTCTGCAGAGAGACATGACAGCTGATGATTCAGTTGCAATTGTCCCATTTTGGGATGTAGGGCAATGTGCATGAGACAAGCATGCTTCAGGCAGACTAACTGCGCAAGGAGAGAAAGAGGGGGGAGACATAGATGTATAGAGAGATGGGGGAAAGAAATGAGGGCGGTGAAGAGAAAAAGGGGCGACAGAGAGAATTGGGTGTAGAGAGGGAGGAAGAGAGAGGAATGGGGAGAGAGAGGAGGGGAGATAAAGAGAGATGGGGGGAGAGGGTGAGAGAGTGTGTGTCAGAGAGCAGTATATCCAGGTGGGTGATTGGAGGGTTTCCATGGAGACCCCTCTGAATTGAGCCATGCTACAAAAAAAAATCAGACATCATTAGCTCAGGACCTCATTATTGCTTATTGAAGCAACGAATGAGAGAAGGGGACAGCTGTTAGTGAAGAGTTTTTCTGCCATGTAATGTTGTGAGCCTGGGACAGAGTGCACAAACCAGAAACCCCCTGAGAGCTCATATTATCTGATGCGGTCCCAACAGCCTCCTGCTTTGTTCCTCTGTTCATCTGCAGCTACTGGGATACTGCATGACTTGTGATTTCAGACACAGCTCAGACCTTCATGTGTCTCATCTCAGGAGAAGTGATGTCAAAAGAGGTGATGTCATGTGACAAAAGTCAATGGAGTTGCCATGGTACACAGATAACTTAGCCAAAGCTGTCCTATAAACTCTGCGGCATGAAAGCACTAATAATTCTCTGCTACTTCCAAGACTAAGGAGAGCCTCAATGTGAGGGTCCCCGAGAACAGAAAACAAAGACAAATACAGAATGTTAGGGAGAGCGAAAAGCAAAGCTCCCTCCATTAATATAGAGGTCTATGGCACCGCCTCCTTTGGCGTCACCGTTGACCCTGAAGACTTGGGGCTGGAAGAAATCCATGAGCCTGCAGCTATGCAGAAATGCTGCAGGCTTACAGAGAATTGGCTATTATGCCATCAAGGAAGTTAAACAGAGAAAAACTATTTCATAGGGTTCCTTTTGGAGTAAACCGATAGGGTATAATGGCAAGGCGATGAGCACTTACTTTTTAGGTTGGTAGCTGAACAGTATCACCATTGACATATTTAAAAGAGAATTCAGGTGGAAATAATTCTGGCTCGCTGTCCCCACGCAGTGAATGGATATTCGATCTGTTGGAAGCCTGGTCCAAGTATTTTGGAGTTTTCATCTGGAAGTTTGTTTAGTGGTCATCCATTAAAAAAATAGGCTGAATGGAAGCGCCAATAAAAAGGAATATTTTTTCCTATATTCAAAATCAAGTATAAAAACAGCTGTTTTACAAACTGCTACCATTTTAACCATCAATTTTAGGACTGGTTTACATCACACAGATCTGGCTGTTACCTGCACATGGGCTGGAGAGGCCTTTATGGCAAACCCATGATGGAGCTTGTCAATAGAAATGCATTGGACCAGAAGCTCATTTTAACATCCCATCCCAGTGATGGCGAACCTTTAAGAGACGAGTTCCCAAACTCAAACCCAAAACCCACTTATGTATCTCAAAGCACCAGCATGGCAATTTAACCTGAATTACACAACTCATATACACACATGAAACATGTAAACACACACTCTACTTTCTTATAAGACAGAACAGGAGAGGGTATTAGATGCTGCGTGCAATCAGAAGAGAACTGACAGCATTGAGAGCCAATAGGCTGCAGTTTTTTCCTCTGTGCTGACTGACAACTCGCGTGCCCACAGAGAGGGTTTCAAGTGCCACCTCTGGCACGCGCGCCATAGGATTGCCATCACTGTCCTATCCTGTGGTACGCAGCTCAGTCAAATGAAAGTATTGCAAATGATTTCTAGCAAAAATAAGTAACGCTGAGCCTACACTTTAGCGTCCCTGCAACCGCGGGGGGGAGTTATGGGCACGGCGGTGATGTTTAAGATGCCACATTGGCAAACCGCAACCCATTTTTTACAATGGCCGGGCGGGCATTGTGAATCCGCTCCTGCTGCCGCACCACCTCCACCCGCGGGCATGACACGCCAGTATAGACTGGCACATCATTCCCCATAGGGGACTACAGGGGGCAAAGTGCACTGTGCAGTTATCCCTGCGGTCTACGCGTGGGAAAACCGCACAGTTTTCCGCAGTGTAGACGAGCTCTAAGACAATAATAAATAAAACATGTACTGTAAATTAAACCAGAAGTTAATATTCTTAAATACTACTACTTACTACTTATATGAATGAAAAAGGTACTCATATACTGAAGACTAGACTTGTTTTGGCAAGGGAAAATAGGAAATAATTACAGGTCCTGCACCCCCAGTTGTCCTGGATGTTTATTTGTACTGTATATGTAATATACAAACAATCAGGAGTCCTCTTTAAAAACCCTAAACCAAGATAAGCAGGAGGACAGTGTTGCTGGGTGGCAACCCAGATCCCAGAAGAAATGATGATTGTAGGTTACCGAATACTGCAAACGCCTGCTTGTTCTTCTGGGAGTTAAACTCCAACAATGGTGATAGTAGAACAGATGTCAGGAACCTGCTGGAGGTGACTCCTGGACTGGAATGGTGTAATTTCTGTGTCCACCAACAGATGTCTCCCAGCCGCCAGCAGAGATCAGAGATCATTCAGCATCATTCATCCCCCTGTGCTGCCTTCCGGGAGGTTACTCTCTCACAATTCTACTTGTGTATCTGGTTAGTTTGGATCTTCCCTGTACCTTTTTTGACATACAGTATTATACCTGTTACCTTGATTTCCTGCCCTGTCCTTCTAGGTCTGAATTTCTCCGACTACCCTATCTGACATTTTGTACATTTCTTTTTTTATTCCAAAACATTTTATTGATTTTCTTTAATGAAAAAGTACAAACATCAATATAAAATAAAATACAGAAATGGGGGGGGGGTGCATTTTGTCATTTTGTTACATTTCAGTTACAGTGGTTTTCAATCAATATGTAAAATATATATATATTAAATCAAAGTTTGACTTAACCCTGAGCTGGTATTACAGTGGCTTGTATTACAGGGCTCCACGATCCTAAAAATATATACTTACCTGCTGTTCCCTGGAACTTCCCTGGAGAGATTCCTTATTTATTTGCCAGGCTTCCGGCGCTTAACTAAGGGTGCACTAAGTGGCTTTCTATGGGTATTTGCATCTGTGTGCTTTTAATGCAGAACTGAGATCAGGGAATTACCCGACTATCACTGCTCCTTTACGGAGGTCATGGCTAAACGTCATTAGACCCAGGGAGAGAGGAGGGGCTGTGAGGGATCTTTTTAAATTTCTCATTACAGGTAAGTTTTTTTTATGCTTTCCTCCCTATTATTGGAACTTCTAGTGCCATTCATGCAAAGATGTAGTTCGGGTGGTAGGTCTGCTTCAACTTTTTCTTATTGCAAATATATTTCCTTATGTTTTATGTCATTTGCAACTTTTCTCAGATGTATTCACTCATAACACTACTTAAAAGGATACAAGCACAGGACATATCTGAGAGCTGCTCTAATAAAATACACAATCTCAGACCCCAGTAAACATCAATGTCTTCAGAAGTGGGTTTATATGTGAGGGCTGCAGGGCCACTTACTCTCTCTCTCATTCATGAACTGATAAAAAATAAAACATAATTGCCCCTATTTGGAAAAATAGGGGCAATTTCCAGTACCATCTGTAAATCTCATCTAGGGCCTTATCCAATACCATCTGTAAATCTTATGTTCACCCAGTTCCCTACCTTACTGCCCCTGGCGTCAAACTGTTTTATGAAAATTCGACTAGTTCAAATTTGTGAATTCATTGCTAGAGATATATAAAAGGGTCCAGGGTATACTGCAAAAGAAAGCATTGCTCTAACACAAAAACATACATACATTAATTATACATAATACTCAGCTGTCAGCAATTTAGAATATGTAAAACTGCTACACAAAGAAAAAGAACATACTTACCTTCCTCTCATTTCCATCGCTGGCACCAGCATCTTCAGTACTGGCGAACAGAAGCCACTTCTGCCAATTCACCAGCCCCCTCCCGCAGTGATAAGAGGTGCTCCTCCAAAGACAGATGTCCCAAGTGCCAGATATCCCAAGTGCACAGTGGGAGGAGTAATCTCAGAAAAATTGCCCCTTCTGCTGTCAGGAAAAGTTTCTTTTGGACAGCAATCTGCCCTATTTAATTGACTTACCAGGTGGAAGGTCTGCTTTAAGTATGTTTTTAAATATTGATGAGATGACAAACATAAATCTACCCTTGTGAGTTATTTGCTAATTCCATCACCCCATCTGTATTAAACTTCAGTTCTTCACAATCTACTACCTGAAACATTGTTTCTTTCTAGTCAACTCCAAGATCTACAGTCCCATGTCCCTTGCTACTGGCAGCCAGCCACATCCGGATTGGTGGAGAGAGTGAGACCATAAGAATCTTGCTTCTCCATCTTGTAGCCTGGATGTAGGCTTGCTGTCCATGGATGAATGCTGCATGGAGGTGAGTAAAGGTGGCCATACACGTTTAGATTTGTGACTGATTTTGCCAGCGCTCACATCGGTCAATCTGCCGCGAAATCATCTGCAAATCTAAAGCTAGCCATACACGTGTCGGATTCCATGTCCAATCGATTCATCATCAGCCGGGAATCGCAGGTGTGATCAATCGGCCAATTAAGAGTATCCATCGCAGCATACCACCTTGTCCGAGCGGATTCCGGCACGATTCCGTGTGCGATTCCACCTCACAAATGGCAACTCCCCCTGATCTGGGCAGAATCGGATGAGAAAGACCAACATGTTGGTTCTCCGTCGGATCCGATTCTGAGCCCCTGAACGATCGGACCTGATCGATCGGACAAGGTGGGCTGCATGCGATTCCGGCACGATCGTTTCGTGTGCACGCGCCCGGAATCGATCGTGCCGGAATCCGGTGCGAATCCGACACGTGTATGGGGGCCTTAAAGGTCCCCACACACGTAAAGAGTGGGGACTGACAGATAAGCTGTGGAGGGCAGCGTGATGACACCCTTTGTGTGGCAGCCGTTAGTTTCAATGGGCACAATGGATAAATGGAGCTGACTGCTGATGGTATGCAATATGAGAGCATTAACACCATTTGAATTAGCATTGTCATTGACAGAAGAAATAATAGGAACAACTTATCTAGACAAAATTACTGACTTAAGGCCCCCATACACGCCCCGATTTTACGTCCGATCGTTTTTTGCATCGTTCTTCCAAAAATCGGTCAATGCCCACATGGTTCGACCGAGTAACTTCGATCGAACTTTTGGGAATAATCGGTCGGAATTTGATCGGATATGTTGGAAAATTTTTCTCGATTGAATCTAAATTGTATTCAATCGGCTACTATTTCTTATGACCCGACCAATTTAGGTCAGATCTAACTAATTACCATACTTTTACTTCTTGTTTCAAACATTGTGGTGTGTGTTGAATCATCTGCCAGGTTGTTCTAGGATGTATATATGTTTTAACATTCTGTATTTCTCTTTTTTTTTTTATTCATGTGAACTAAACTGGAGTTGAGACCCTGTTTCCCCTATGATTAGCCATCCCCATCAAAGGGACCCCCAGATTTTTTTCACAAAAATTGGAAATAAGCCCCCCCCCCCCCCCCCCCCCCAGAACAGACACCCACAGATACCTGGCCCTGGCCAAAAACTCCCATTCGGGTGGTACAATTGTGTGCCTCAAGCTGCTGATCCCTGCCGCAACCCTTCCACTTGCGATCAAACATAAAATCGGCCGATTGAAAATGTTCGATCGAAGAAGGTAAAATCGGACAATAATTGGTTACTTTATTTGCGGGTATAATGAAATACAGTCCGATCGATCAAAGATCCTCGTATCGGAAAACATTGATTGTTTTTAATCGATTGGACGGAAAATCGGGGCGTGTATGGGGGCCTTTACTCCCATAGGTCTATGATGGCTAAGCACGAACATGTATTGTATTTTAGAGTTTCCCAAACAACTTGCTTTAAATAGAAAAAAGTAAAACAATAACATCACAGGGCTAGCTAACCTCAAAAGGGAATCAGGATCTTCAGTTAGTTGCTACAGACCTTTCAGATTTAACTTTTTTAAAGGAAGATATTTTGGTAATGTATTTGCTACAACATAATATTATAAGGAACAGTCACTATGGATATCTGAAAGAAAGATGTTGTAAAAAACAAATCTACTTTCCTTTAATGAATAAGTAAGCACAAACTCAAAGTAAAGGATGGCTGTGAAGTGTTTGACGTGGGCAAGAGTCAAGATCTATAGATCACATGCAAATGGATAAAACAAGAATGCCTTAAGGACTGTAATCAGAGAATAATAATTCATGATTTATACTCCGAACAGTCTTATGTTGTTAGTGGTCGTGCTATCACATTTTACCATTTTTTAGGAACTATAAAAATTTTAGGTTAAAAGATAACACCTCTGTGTAATTGTAGTTAACACATACAGTGGATATAATAAGTGTACGTGTCCTTTTTAAAATGCAATCTAAAAAAAGTGGACCACAATAGATATTTTGAAGCCTTTTCCACCTTTAATATCATCTATAACCTGTAGCATTCAACTGAAAAAAACAAATTAAACTAATGCTTTGTTTAAGCTTTATACATGTCAACCTAGAAGGGCATCTATGCACAGCTTTCTTCAGGTCACCATCAGATATTAAACATCTACAATATTAACAGGGGTGTGTATACTTTTTCTAATGACTGCAGTTATGTAGTGCAATGTATGGTATTTATTCTAAGACTTCATACTTTACAAGCTGTGGTAGAACCCAACTTTGGCTGGACAGGAAAAATAAGATAAATGACTAAGCATATTAAAACTCATGTTTTATGAGCAGTCAATATTTGGTTTGCGTTCTGTACAATGAGGACGCAGTTTTTACAATTATGTGCTTTAAGTACTCCATGAAAAAGAGCTGACCATAAAATAGGTGGTTGGTAGAATCATGAGGCACAGTAAACCAGACTTTTGTTAATACAGTGGCATGGGCAATATGGTGTCAACGCTGCTAATGCTAGATGAGCATACCTATCATTGCCACTGCAAGAGTAAATCTGGCCATACACCTTTAGATCACTCTGTCAGATATCCATTAGATCGACCAACAACTATGTAGTATAGGGTCCTCTGTGACTGAACACAGGTAGACTTGATTGTTTATAAGGTCCTTCATATTACATGGTTTTGGTAAAACAAAAGGAGATCTAAAGGAAATCTGACAGAGGAATCTAAAGGTGTATGGGGGCCCTAAATCTAGGCATACACGGCTCCATTTGTAATAGATTTGAGCACAATCTAGTGCCGGCCCGTGTGTGCTCAATATTGTGCTCAATATTAAAAAACGTGAGCCATTCTTCCGAAGAAGCTCGGCCGAACAGGGATCCCACATGTTGGAAAACCCTGTTTGATTTCCATTACTATGGACTACCAAACATGAAGAAGAGAAAAATTTTGAATTTTATTTAGTCAGAGCTCATGTGTAGTGATGGACCGAACTGTTCGCCGGCGAACTGTTCGCCGGCGAACTATTCGCGGCGAACATCGCATGTTCGCGTTCGCCACGTGTCCGCGAACATATGGCGGGTTCGGCCCGCCCCCTATCTTTCAACATTGGTGAAACTTTGACCCCTGTGAGTCACAGACAGCAGACATAATCCAGCCAATCAGCACCCCCCACCTCACGGACCATCCCACCCCCTATAGCATAGCAAGTAGAGGACACCATTTCACATGCTGCTGGAGAAGGAGAGAGTCAGATCAGAGAGCTGCTGCGCTGCATAGGGAACTATTAGCTAGGGCAGTATTGTTCTACAGTGTATTCTCTCTCATTGCTCTTAGTCTGCTGTCAGGACAGAGTCCTGAAAAGACCCCAAAAGCCCTTTT
>CM070036.1:40276948-40298608 GCA_036250615.1 Ptychadena robeensis | reverse complement strand
TAGTGAAATATAAGTAAATAAATACCACATACAGAAACCGTTCGGTATTGCAACCTTTAACAACTGATGTAGATTGATATAGCCAGCTTTCGTTTTCTTGCTATCTTCTATTTACTTATCCTTTCTCTCTGGAGTTTCATAAGTTTAGTGTCTCATTAACAAAATAGAACAAATTGGTATGGTTCCTTTTTAGAAACATCATTATTTTAGACAGATGAAATGGTCGTGTTAGTTCCACAACAAGAATCCACATTCATTTTAAAGGGATGGTCAGTTTTACTGATATGCACTTAGTGGTTTTAGGTATCATATGCTGCAGCCTAATTGCTATCATTAAAGCCTTTAAAACTTCCCCTTAAAGCCCCCCATACACCTTCAGATTCCTCCATACAACTTTCATGAGACCTACCAACAACTATGTAGTATAGTGACCTCCCTGATAGAATACATAGTGATTAGAAGGTGTAGAAAGGTCCTCCTATTACATGGTTTTAGTAGAAGAAAAGTTGGTTGTACAGAAGTTGCATGGTAATTGTATGTGGTGTATGGGGGGCTTTAGACATAAGGCTCTCTTCCTAAAGGACATCAGAGAACGCTTTTACAGCAGCATTACTAAAGGCCCCCATACACCTTACAATCGTACCAAACAATTTCTGTATGATCCACTTTTCTTCTACCAAAACCATGTAATAGAAGGACCTTTCTAAACCTTCCAATCACTATGTATTCTATCACGGGTGCCACTATACTACATAGTTGTTGGTAGATCTAAAGGAAATTGTATGGAGTGATCTTAAAGCCCCCCCCATACACCTTCAGATTCCTCCATACAACTTTCATGAGACCAACAACTATGTAGTATAGTGACCTCCCTGATAGAATACATAGTGATTGGAAGGTGTAGAAAGGCCCTCCTATTATATGGTTTTGGTAGAAGAAAAGTTGGTTGTACAGAAGTTGCATGGTAATTGTATGTGGTGTATGGGGGGCTTAAGATGTATGGGGGGTTTAAGTTTTAATATTAGGTTGATTATTCAGGTAGAGCAAATTATGCTATGCTCTTGGTTAAATACATCTATAGGACACTGGTAATTATGAAACCAAAATCCACATTCATCCTAATGATAGTTAAGAAACAACAATACCCACTTTGTATTAATGCACCAATTAAATGAATTTTGAAGTACCGTATTCTTCGGACCATAAGACGCACCGGACCATAAGACGCACCCAGTTGTTAGGGCAGAAAACCAATAAAAAAATATTTAATAAGTTTTCACATCAGTTGGGATAATGCAATAGATCAAATTAATGCAATATTCAGCCAGCAGGTGTCACTAGCAGCAGTACACTCACAGCGCAGAACAACGTCATCTTCCTCACTGACTGGGAGGAGGGGGGGCCAATAGCTGCAGAGTCTCTCCTCTCCTCTGCTCTCCCTCTTCCGATCTGGCTGTTCCTGTGTGCGTGGGAGCTGCAGAGTGATTTCAGTTCCCACGGACAGGAGAGAGGGATAGGTGGCAGTTCATCTCTCTCTCTCTTCATTGCTTATGCCAGCAGAGCTCTGGGCTCTGTTGGCATAAGCAATAATATAGTACAGAAGGGAGATCCAGACACTGGCCAGCATCTCTCAACTGACAGCTCCCCGGCTAATCTCCATGCTGGGAAACCTGGCAGGAAGCCAAGGCACAACCATGGCCGCACATTCGGACCATAAGACGCAGGCACTCCCCCCCATTTTGGGGGTGAAAAAGTGCTTCTTATGGTTTGAAAAATACTGTTAACCTTTTGTGTGCTTGAAAATTAATTATTAAACACAACTGGTATTTTACAAGGTGTCAGATCTTTTAACCATATAACATATCAAATATTTGCTGCAATTCACTCAACCTTTCTTTTC
The DNA here is from genome assembly GCA_036250615.1 of Ptychadena robeensis. Lineage (NCBI taxonomy): Eukaryota > Metazoa > Chordata > Amphibia > Anura > Ptychadenidae > Ptychadena > Ptychadena robeensis. The sequence goes on along the minus strand of CM070036.1, from coordinate 40,296,708 downwards.
ACAGTCCACTACTACTCTAGGTTAAGCTGGCCATACACCTTTAGATATCTCTGTCAGATATCCTTTAGATCTACTAACAACTATGTAGTGCCGGGTCCTCTGCGATTGAACACAGGTAGACTTGATTGTTTAAAAAGTCCCTCATATTACATGGTTTTGATAAAACAAAAGGAGATCTTAAGGAAATCTACCAGATAAATCTAATGTTCTACAAAAGGTGGTCTATGCTATAAGGACACCCTGAGCTGCAGCAAGCTGGCCAAGACCATACAGTCATATAACAGCACAGGTTCCTCTCAGAAAATAGACGTACATGTGCTGCTGGCATTGCTGCACAGAATAAAAGGGGGGATCAGCCTGTCAGTGCTCAGAATATACAGCACACACTGCATCAAATTGATCTGCATGGATTTTATTCTAATAGTTAGTTGTTATCTGTAAAGCCCCCCATAGACAGGCAGACTCCTCCATACAACTTTCATGAGACTTACCAACAACTATGTAGTATAGTGACCTCCCTTATGGAATACATAGTGATTGGAAGGTGTAGAAAGGTCCTCCTATTACATGGTTTTGGTAGTAGAAAAGTTGGTTGTACAGAAGTTGCATGGAGGAGTCTGCCTGTCTATGGGGGGCTTAAAGGACAACATAATGATTTGCAGCAGTTAGGCTATGTTAGTCAATTACACAAGAGCACAGGATCCTGCCCATCCATTGGCTTCTTTAATCACTAGTTAGCATCAGAATAACCTTGCCCTATTGAATATCAGCAGCTCTTTATATGATCAGCAGAAATCGCCTGCTGTCCATTGATTATTCTTAGCAACAAGGTAAAATGTAACAACAAATGCCATCTGTAGATGGAGTCTAAGTTTATCTTATATATACTGAATATATACCATATCTATACATCAAAGTGCTTAGTGGTAGAGTATCCACATAATTGCTACTTTCCAAGTCCCATCTGCTCACTAGGAGAGGCTTATATTCATGTTATTGGGTAACTATGCATTTTATGGTTAATAAGCGGGATTATACGGACTTCTGAGCCGTTCTAGCTAACCAGCATAAAGGTCATTTTTTTTTATCACTGATGACATTGATCATTATGTCCGCATGTAAAAATGATTTGCTGCTATAAGCAAAGAGTCAAGTGTACTCAAATGACTGAACCGCGCAGGAGTTTTCTCATTTGCCTTCTTCCATTGCCAGGATCCAATCACGTTTATAAATTCATCATATGTTAAAAAATGACCCCTGAGTTTCATTATCCAGCTTGTGAATTTATAACATCAATTTGTGAAAGTCAGCTTCCATGGCTATGTATGCATCACTCATTCACCAATCCTTATCTCTGGAAATGCAAAGCCACTTAAGCATTTGAGAATATTACCATTATTTATTTTTCTTCAAACAACATATATCATTTGCTTCCTCTTGGAATGTCACAAGGCTGCTACAATTCATCATCATAAGGGTGTTTGGGCTTTTATTTCTATCTAACAAGGATTTATTAGGATCCTCATTTTGTTAGTGAAAAGTTAGCTTTTGCGTATGTGGAATGCCGTATACAATCAGTACAGTAAGATGATGCAGACCAGACCTAGATTTTTAGTGGCCACAGGCTATAAAGCATGTGCATTCGTACTTCTATAAATAGAAATTGTATGGAACTTACCTGGTACTATATATATATATATTTATAAAAAGGTTTTTTTAATACAATGGTATTGTACAACACACTGTACAGATATACAACAGATTCTTTCATTTATTCCTATACTGTTATCTAAATGCAAAGTGGTCATTATGTTTTTTACCTGATTAATCTACTGTAAATATTTAGGCATGTTCTAAAATGCAATCAAATAGAATTTTTTTTTTTTTTTGTGATCAACCCCCAAATAATTTTTTATGTTATGCAAAATAATTATCAAATCAGCTGCTTGATATAAAACACAAAATAGATCTGTGTTTATTGTCTAAATGTGCACAGCAGTCAATCATTCATCTCTTTGTGCAGGGCTGAAGGGAGTAGGTGGTTAACCAGATTTGGTCAACCTTGTCTTAAGCCCCCATACACCTTCAGATTCCTCCATACAACTTTCATGAGACCTACCAACAACTATGTAGTATAGTGACCTCCCTGATAGAATACATAGTGATTGGAAGGTGTAGAAAGGTCCTCCTATTACATGGTTTTGGTGGAAGAAAAGTTGGTCTTACAGAAGTTGCATGGTAATTGTATGTGGTGTATGGGGGGCTTAACTCCACTATGCTTTAAAACCCTGCGTTTGATGTATGATGTTGATTGAAAGTCAGTGGATGTGTCTGCACATCCGTTGGTGTGATCCGTCAGCTTGTGATGCGTTTAAATCAATGCAGAGCACTGTGTTGACATTAACACAATGTAAGCCAAAGCAAGTTAGAAAATGAATTGAGTCCGCAATGGAATGCGTTTTTCAATGAGTTGATCAATTTATTCATGGTAAAAAATGGACTTCAGCATGCATTTCACTTGCTGAAGACAAAGCTGAAGGGCCCCATGAACAAGCAGGAACTGAAGACAGTTACAGTAGAGGCCTGACAGAGCATCACCGGGAATGAAACCCAGCATCTGGTGATGTCTATGCATCCCAGACTTCAGGCTGTTATTGAGTGAAAAGTGTTTCCAACCAAGTATTAAAAAGGGAAAGTTTGATTTATGATTATTATTCTGTCCCATTGCTTTTGGTCTCTTAACAAGTGGAATGGCACATATACAAACTCTTGTTATTTCTTCACCGTTCACCTGATTTGAATGTAAATCAAATTAAAGCTGACAGTCTGCAGTTAAAGCACATTATGTTTATATACCTGACTTTATATACAGATCATCATCAGAGAAGAGCAGGGAAGCCAGTTGCACAATCGCTATCGGCTCCATCAGGCCCCTCTGCGCTAAGCGGAGGGGCCGTTAGCATTGCCAAGGACCCAACGGAGCCCATCCACATTACCTGCCTGCAGCAGCGGCTGTTCCCACGGCATTCTGCCAATTCGCCAGCCAGAAGGTCAACGTACTGCAGTACCCCAACCTCCAGCCGGCGAATCTGCCGCTGCTGCAGGCAGGTAATGTGGCTGTCAAAACATACCCTGACTTTAAGGAAGCTTATCGCTTTCCATTTTAATGACAGTGCCAAAATTCCAGGGGGTAAGTTAGTGTATAAATAGTGATCCAGTATTCTCCATTTGCAGGACCCATTATTCCTCCTAAGTATTACTATATGTCTATGAGGAAACCAACCCCTATGCTTGGCCAGTGGTAAGGCTAAAAAGAGGAGACATTCTGGATAACCCTTTTGACCAAATACGCTATTTCAATATTTGCTTGCATGGGGCAATTTGGAGCTTCAGATATGATAAAAGAGGACAGTTAGCCTTAACTGTATGCATTGTGAATTTTCAACAATGTCATCCATTGGCGGTTTTTTCTCACCTAGGTTTTTTTCACTTCAGAAAAACTGTTGGGTAGCAAATCAAGGCTTCAAAGGGTTATCACTCTCTCTTAAAATGATAACCACTAAATACTGATCCTACAGATATAATGATTGACCTATAAAAATAGCGGATAAAGACATTACTCTTGTATAGATATTGGACTTTCAAATAGATTGCTCTTGCCAGACTACTAAACAACCAAAAAGTATGATGGCTGCGGTTTCATATGGGAAAGGTCAAATCAGAGATTGTCACCTCAAATGATCATGAATAATCATTTCAGGTGACAAATATTGAATATCTGTATGAAGCTTAACATCTAATGAGTGTTAGATTGTGGTGCTGCAAAAACACCTACAGATGGTCCTTTTGCTATCTAATACTAATTTACATTTACATTTACATCTACATTTACATTCATAAAATAGGATTCTGTCCATCCGTAAATATAAATGACCATATCTATAGAAGGGCCTGTTGGTTGAGCATGTAAAGGTCAAGCCTAATTATGGTAAGAGGAAGTCAGACTGTCCTTGAAACCTATTGTGAGGGATGTACAGATAGAACATGGCAGGCAGCATCCCATGTCTTTATTGATCTCTGCTACAGCTACCAACAATGTCACAATGCCTTTCTGTCACTTATGTGGCAATGTATATTCATAATTTTGAACCCAGTTGATATCACACTTCATTGTGACAACCTTTTATAACATAGCTTAAGAATGAGTATTTCCCATATGTGTAATAGTGTAGTCATGCTTATTGATATGTATTTTAAATGTGTTTCTTTGGTGACATATTCATATACTGTAAGCGACTGGAACGAAATGACAGTAAGTAATAGCAACATTATATAGGAAGCAGATGCTAAGACATAAAAGCAAAGCTTAAAACAAATGACTGCAGTGTGCAATAGTGATGAGCGGCATAGGCAATATTCGTATTTGCGATATTTTACTAATAATTCTACTAATATTCGATTCAATATTCACAATCTGAGTTTATGACGATGGATTACGAAAATATATTTACAATTATAATCGCATTGTAACCATCAAAATGAATGGTCTGGTATTTATTTTCACATTGCGAATATAAAATGGCAATGCATGGCCACAAGCTTCCCTATGCCTAACATCACAAATATTTGACATTGCGAATATCCGGCATCATATTCGCGAAAATTGCAAATTTACAAATAGCCAATATTCATCGAATAAATTTGCAATTCAAATATTGGAACTAAACACTAAGTGTGCAATACGGAATTGTGTCACCATTCGATGATGTGTTGTCACATCAGTAATTTTATTTGGTAGGAGAGGCTTTCTGGTACACAGGGACTGAGCAATTTGCCCCTCCAAAACCTTGCCAGTCAGTCCAAGTTAGACCATATCCAACCAAATATTAACTAAAACATTTTCTGTAGTAAAATAAAATAAAATGTAAGAAAAATATGATGCTGTTCTGTTGATGTTTAAAATGTATTGAAATGTTTTTGCTGTCTGGTTAGCTGGATAGAGCAGTGGGATAGGTAGGTAATGTGCTCTGTGGAGAGACCTCTTCCAGTTATAACCGAGCCACTATACAGAGTATTGGTACACTTGGCCATTACACCTACAGAAATATTTAAGTCATTCTATTCTGAAACCATTTGTATCATCAATATGTAGAAGAGATTAGCCCTGTTTTTGGGTGGATAGTTACACCCAGGTCCCTGAAAGAGACTACTAAATTGGCAATTGCAGGCACCACAGTTCGTTATTAATTAAAAAGGTCTTTACTTTGAAGTATCGAGGACCATTATGGTTTAAGATTGAAGATAACATTTTACATATTAGAACCACATTTGGTTCAAATGGTTGTAGTGTCAACAATTTTAAAAGCACCAAAACAACATTGAAATCTTGGTGTTACGAATACATCAACAATTTAGTTACAACCAAATTTTTACAACATGACTTTGTCACTGATCTGTTGATCCGCCGACGCGTTTCGCCCCATGGGCTTCCTCAATAAATAGAGACCTTTTTAATTAATAGCGACCTGTAGTGCCTGCAATTGCCAATTTAGTAGTCCCTTTCAGGGATCTGGGTGTATCTATCCACCCAAAAAACAGGGCTAATCTCTTGGCTAGGGCATATCCAAAATACCCTATGATACTGACACACCTTACCCCTTAGTGAATATTTTTCATCATCAATATGTAGTCCAGTCCTCTCCCTCTGCCTTTCAGCCACAACAGCTTCTACTCTCGATATTTATATTTTATATCTGCAGGAATTTTTGACTAATTATTCGGATGGTCATTCTTGAGGTCTATTTCTTAAATTGGTTTTGTTCACAATCTGTGTTCTAGTCCAACCGAAACGTTTTATAAGTGGTTTAGATCAGGTTCTGTATAGACCAGGTGGTGCCACACTTTTATGGCTTGCAAGCTATTTCTAAAATTTTTAATTTAAAATGATCTCTAAAGGTCTCCATACACACTGCGGCCGATCATCCGCTAATCTATTGGAGAAGCCGATCCATCTTGGCAAAAAACTCAATCGGCCAGAGAACAGACATGTCTGTATTTATCTGGGAGATCCCATTACTTTCGATGGGGACGAATTTCGATTTCAAAGTAATGGCCGGCACACAAAGGGTGGTCACTGATCCTCTGAGAGGCTGGCTGCAGCGTGAGGGTGTCATCACGCTGCAGTCGGCCCCTCATGATGGAGAATCTGCCTGTGTATGGTTACCTAAATGAAAAAAAATTGTGAACCTGCATGTAAGGTTGCTTCGATGACACCAGTGTGAAGCGTGAAGGAGTGAGGGTGGGAAATAACAACATATAATTGTGTAATCTGCTTTGTTTATAAAAAAAAGCAGTACAGGCTGACTGACTGGGGGGTTAACATGTAACATGTACAGAACAATGCAATTCTGTAAATTCTACCCTCATTGCCTTTATTATCTACCACAAGATCATTATCTACCTTTAAGGCACTCTGTTATAGTCTCTGTTAAAGCATTTAAGGCAGGGTACAGATAATATGCCGCTATCGCTGTACATGACTGTTAAATACGGCCGATGTCCGTTGCTTTACATGGAAACCGCGGGTCTCCAGGTAAAGCATCGGCTGAGCTGGGGAGAGAGCAGAGCTGTCTTCCCAGCTCCGCCAATATCTGTCAGCAGCGTGATGCGGTCATCACGCTGCAGCAGGGACCATCAGACGGCTCAAACATCGAGCCGTCTGTACCCTGCTTAAGAGCAATCTGAAATCTGTTCCCACAAAGGTGAAAGTAATCAATTCTTATAGGATGTCTTGATATGGTAAAGTATTAACGCAAACCTACCACCTGGTAGGTCACTCTGCAGTATTGGCTGCAGTTTAGCCGATACTGTAGAGATCCCTGACTAAAAAAAAATATATATTTCTGACAGCAGGAGGGGTTTCTTTTTTAGAGACAGCCCCTCCCACTGTGTTACATATCGCAGGGGCAAGACGTAACAAGCCGCAAGGGTATCTGGGAATTCTGTCCCTAAAGCCCAACACCACACGATCCGGGAATATGTGCAGATAGGGATCCTGGACCAACAGAGCCTGAAACTTGTTGACCCTCCAAGCGGATGTAATTGCTACCGAAAACACAGTTTTCCAGGTAAAATGTTTGCTATCCAAAGAATTGTCGAAAGGAGGTTTGACCAAAGCATTCAGCACTATGGACAGATCCCACAGAGGAACAGGTATAACAGAGACTGGCCTAGATCTGACACCTCTCTGGGAAAACAGGCAAACAAGGGCTCCTCTGCTAGTCTATGGTCCATGAAGTTGCTTAAAGTAGACACCTGCACCTTCAGGGGGCTCACTGACAAACCCAAGTCCATGCCTCTTTGCAGAAATTCTAAAATGTTAGGCAGGGAGCAATTGATATTCTGATCTGTACAAGACCGGAACACATTTCAGACTTTCTGGTAGATTTTCCTGGTGCACAACTTATAGCTGGCCAGCAAGGTGGACAACACTCTAGTGGAAAAACCCTTATTCCTTAGGAACTGTTCCACAGAAGCCATGCCGTCAAGCACCAGGATTTTTCCTGACTGCGCTGAATTGGGCTCTGACACAACAAGCCCATCCGATCTGGAAGGCTGTAAAGGGAACCCACCGCCAAGTACAAACCATGCCCTTTTTAGCCAAAAAGGGGCTATCAAGATAAGATCCGTGGTTTCCCCCCTGAACTTCTGCAGAACTCATGGGAGAAGACTAAAGGGAGGAAAAGCATAGAAAAGGCGGAAGGGCCATGGGTGACTCAGAGCATCTAGGGCTAAAGCCTGATCCCCCTTGTAATGGAAAAGTAACTGGGACACTTGGCATTTGCTGAAGTTACAAATAGATCTACTTCTGGTAAGCCCCAAAGAACTGAAAGGGAGTGAAACTTTTCCGGATTCAGTCTGATGCCCTGATCTGGTGAAGGCCCAGGAAATCAGCCTTGACATTGAGAACCCCTTTGAGATGGATGGCTGACAGAGACACTCCTGCCCTTTCTGTCCACCAACATAATTGACCCGTCAAGACCCTGAGGGGTTGACATCCGGTACCCCCCTGCTTGTTTTGATATGCTAACATGGTGGCATTGTCTGAATAGACCTGGACCCTTTTCCCTGCTAGCATTAGCTGGAAAGTCTGCAGGGCATGATTACTTTGATTTAATGTTGAAAAGTAAAAAATTTTTTTGACTGAGGTACATGCAGATGCTCATCTCTAGTAATGCCCTAACATTAGAAACCAATGTAAAGATTCCAGTATGAATTGTTATAGTGTATAGATCATTATATTGGCATATTTACATCAAATAGCTAGTTTTCTCTACCACTACTGCAACGTTTAGCGCCTCTTTCACTTTCTCATTGAACATTGAACACGTATTGTCATCTTACTCGGTGATGGTTATTGTTTCATGTAAAACTCTTCAATACTATCAAATGTTTTTTTCTTTTTTTATAGTGTAACAGCATGATTCTTGCCACCTAATAAAACCCAACATTCCTTCACATTATACTGATTTATCTATGTGGGGTGTGAGTTATGTGGGCTGTTTAAAAAAAGAAAATTAAAAAGTAGATTTCTAGAGCATAAAAGCACCATAGGGAATGCATCTATTAAATATCGCATGTCCCGTCATTTTATAGAAAGATATCAGAGCAACTCATTTAATCTCAAACTGACAGGTTCGGAAAATGTTCTTTCATTGTAGCCACAAGGCAAAAGATTTAAGCAGCAATGCCAATAAGAATTAGATTACATCATTCAGACTTTTTTCCTGGAAGGCCGAAACAGATGTGTCGATGTTAGTGTATTGGTCTGACGCTTAAATACATTGATACATCAGCTTTACATTAACCAACACAGGAAAGGAAATAAAAAAACTATAATGGCTAGCGTTCATTTTTTATTTATCATTTAAATGATTTAATTTTGAATTATATTGTTTTTATATAATTTTTAATTGCGTAACATTCAGGTTACAACAGACGAGAGGTTGTCGAAAATTGGGTGGAAATCTACAGCTTAAAAGTGAAATTTGGGCCGAAATTTGCCGCCAAATCAATCTAAGCCATTACAGACATGTCTGTAATTCTTAGATTGATTTAATAACTTTGGCTGGTGACCAGCATCCCTGTCCAAAGTAAGGGTATGTCTCCACTGCTTTCTTGGTGGAGCCGATACACATTACCTGTCTGCAGCAGTGGCTGTTCTCACGGCGTTCTCATGATCCGCTGGCCAGAAGGGAGATCAGTAGAAAGAGACCAGCTGCTGCTGCAGACAGGTAATGTGGATCTTTACTGTGGGTATGGTTTTCTTTTGGTGATGTGCAGTATTGTATAGTATAGCAAAATGAAAGCCTTTACTAATGAAGAAAAACATCCAAGCCAGGATACATTTTGCAAAAATACATCTGAAGTCTACCAAAACATGTGAGAAAAGGTATATGGGTAAACCAAGGTTGTAATTTTTGGCCATAATGCCAAAGGATATGTTCGGCACAAGAACAATACTGCACATCGCCAAAAGAACACCATACCCACAATGAAGCATGGTGGTGGCAGCATCATGCTTTGGGGCTGGTTTTCTTCAGCTGGAACTGGGGCCTTAAGATTTATGATGGAATTATAAACAGTTCTAAATACCGGTCAATATTGGCACAAAACCTTCAGGCTTCTGCTAGAAAGCTGAACATGAAGAGGAACGTTATCTTTTAGCATGAAAAATCATTAAATCAACAAAGGAATGGCTTCACCAGAAGAAGATTAAAGTTTTGGAATGGCCCAGCCAGAGCCCAGACCTGAATCTGATTGAAGATCTGTGGGGTGATCTGAAGAGGGCTGTGCACAGGAGATGCCCTCGCAATCTGACAGATTTTGAGTGTTTCTGCAAAGAAGAGTTGGCAAATATTGTCAAAATGAGCCATACTGATAGACTCATACCCAAAATGTGTCATGCTGATAGACTCATACTCGAAATGTGTCATGCTGATAGACTCATACCCAAAATGTGCCATACTGATAGACTCATACCTAAAATGTGTCATGCTGATAGACTCATACCCAAAATGTGCCATGCTGATAGACTCATACCCCCAAAAAACTGAGTGCTGTAACAAAATCAAAAGGTGCTTCAACAAAGTTTTTGTTTTTTCTTCCCACCACCTAAAAGATTTCAGTTTGTTTTTCATTTAAGTGGTACAGTTTATAGGTCACATTAAAGCTGGAGCAAGTTCTGAAATGATTTATCTTTGTCTCGTTAACTCCCGTCACTTATGAAACATAAAGAAACAAACAAACTCTGCCCCTACTTTATTTAGCATTGTAGTAGATAACACTGCCATAACTGGCACATCTGAAAATTACCAATTTTTAACAAGCTCCCTAATTTAAATTATTACTACTGCAGAGTCGCTACTCAAATAATAAACAATATATAGTGTCTTACACAAGTGAGTACAAACCTGACATTTATTGGACAACACTGAAGATATGACATATAATGATACAATGTAAAGTAGTCAGCAGGGCCGGGCCGACACAGAGGCTGAAGAGGCTCCAGCCTCTGGGCGCTGGTCAGGTCTGGGCGCTACTCAGGGGGTTAAACTTCTGACGGCTCCATCTCGTCCTGCACTTTCTTCTCAGCAAATGTGTAAGCAGATCATCCGCCAATTTGCATATGAATGACCCGCGGCACGAGACATTCATATGCAAATTGGGCTGGGAGAGGGGCGCACTGGGGCAGCTCAGCCTCTGTTGTTGGTGGACCTTGTCCCGGCCCTGGTAGTCAGTGTACAGTTTGTATAACAAACAAATTTGCTGTCCCCTCAATATAATGCAGCTATAGCCACAGCACACAGCAATGAATGTCTAAACCTCTGGTAACAAAAGTGAGTACACCCCTAGATCAGTGTTTTTAAACCTTTTTTGGGCAAAGGCACACTTGTTTCATGAAAAAAATTGGAGGGCACCGAGGATACGCATAATCGCGACGCATTTCCGGTCCCCGCCGGAAGTACGTCATCAGCATGTGCCCCGCTGGAACGCAGATGCGTACCAGCAGAGCAAAAACACCGCCCCTGGTCTGTGGGGACGCGTGTTGCTAAGCAACCGTATCCTCACAGAGCCGGATCGGCTGTATAAGTCTTATAGTATAAGTAATATACTATAGTATATAGTATGCACGGACCGGCTCTGTGAGGATGCGGTTGCTTAGCCCTCCTATCTAGCTGCCTCTTATAGTATAAGACTTATACAATAAGAGGCAGCTAGATAGGAGGGCCGAGGGTGGGGTCAAAAACCCACGGCACACCAGGCAACATCCCGCGGCACACAGTGATTGAAAAACACTGCCCTAGATGATAAGATAGCCAAATTGTGCCCAATACGCCGATTCCCTCCCTGCAAAGAACTCTATGAGGATCTGAAAAAAAAGACTAGATGATCTACATCAGTGGTTGCCAAACTTTCCCTGCAGGGCCTCCCTTTCCTAGGTAGGAACATTATCAAGCTCCCCCATACACATTTCAGATTGGGGGCGATTTTGCTGCTAGTGTACTAGTGTACTAGTACTAGTGTAAACTGGCCCCCAAACTTTATTTGAAGTACAACTCATACAACTTTATTTGGTTTTCACACCAATCATACATTCACATAGACATACCCTACACTCATGCAGAGACATGAATCATTCACACAGAGACAAACCCATACAGACACACACATACACACATTGCATGCACTCTATTAAAACAGGGAGCAGACGGCTCGATGTTTGAGCCGTCCGATGTTCCCTGCAACAGCGTGATGATGTCATCACGCTGCTGTCAGATATCGGTGGAGCTGGGGATACAGCTCTGCTCTCTCCCCACCTCAGCCGATGCTTTGCATGGAGACCCGTGATTTCCATGTAAAGCATTGTACATCGGCCGTATTTAACATGTCATGTCCGATATGGCTGTTTTCAAACGGGATTGATTGGTCCCGCTCGAAAACAGCGATGGCCACATATTATATGGGCCAGATAGATGTCCGTGAGCGCTCACGGCGCTCAAGGGGACTCTCCTTTCAAACAATAACCACCTTTCATTTCATCCAATCTTCCTCAAAGCTAAAGATGTCAACTTGAATGGTGATTAAAATGTTTGTTTCTGGTAGGCTTGACACATTAAGGACCCTCTTACACATTAATTTTTTAAAGGCATGTGTTTCTGCATATATACAAAAATGCGTGTGTTTCTAAAAACGCAACACATATAGTGTGAAAGGGCCCTTAAACTTTTTTTGGGTGAGAACGCCACAAAGATGCGTTTCTAGTAATTTATATGTATCAAACATTTTATTATGAAAAGGTTAGATAAAGGGTGCTTTGGGAGGTTCAGGGCATATTATACGCATTTTCATTATTTCTTATGGTCTTAAACCCAGATGAAAACATGAAAGCAAATGTCCAGCAATGGTGTCATTAGATTGTCTGGTGGGGAATATAGCTGCTTAGTTGCCGCCTAAGAAAATACAGATAGGTGATGCATTTGTAATGGATCACTTTCCCATCCTTCTAACCCAGTGGTTCATATTGTTTTTAGATCCATGGGCCCGGAAGCGAAGTGTCACTTTCTGTATACAGAATGTGGAAGTGACTGGGCAGAGTGTCACTTCTGCGTTCCAAACACTGAAAGTGAAAAAGTGACTCTGCTATGTCCCTTCTGGTGCAATCAGGTATGTGTAATGTCTCTTACCTCCACTTCCTTTGCACACTGGGAAGTTAGGAGGTTACTCTTCCTTCTAACTTTCCATCCCGCATGCTTGTAAAAAGCAGCTCTGATGCTTTCAGTAAATGTGCAACACCTCTGAAATGGTCCTCCTTGGACCCTCGTGGGGGTCCAGACCCACAGGTCGAGAACCGCTGTTCTAACTCATTCCACAATCCTGGCCTTTTCAACTTAAACAACACTGCAGTCAGAGGATGCCATGCAACCTTTCACAATCTGTCAGAATATATATCAGTACACAGCCCCCTGCCATACATGTATAATAATGTTTGTTGCATTATGGCAACATTTTCATCTTAATGGGTTTCTGACAAATTAAAATACTGTATAAGTGTTTGTAGGTCTATAAAGGTTGCAATTACCTATTGTAGTTAATAAACACAGATTTGCAATTTGCCAATGGTTATCCTGCATAAAAATATTGAAAACAAGAGTTGTGATTTTGGTGAATGTGTAAATATTTATAGATGCAAAAACCCTAAACCTACAGAGGACATAAAGGACCCTTACCACTTGCTCAGTAAACATTTTGCATCTTCTTTGTGTGGACAGGATCACTTCATGTAGGTACTGAATCTCAGATGTGTACAGATCAATGCAGTTTGCCCAGCGCTGGACCATTATGTCCTCAGGCATCCTGAAATTGTTGTATATGTGTTTGGAGCGGCTGTAGAGATAATAGACATCTCTGTCAGGTCAGCACATTCACCTATATAGTATGTGTAGCAATTTAAAGGGACATCAAAGCATCCAGAGCATCCATCAGTGTATTAGGAATACATCTGGGGAGGGATTTAGTAGAAAGGGCAACACAGATTACAGATTAATTCCAGAAAATGCTCCTCAATGCGATGTTCTTTTGATTATTAATAATCAAATTATTAATTTTTGGCTTTTTATCTAGAACAGCAAGTCTGGTAAGGCATGTTCAGTTTATATTTGAAGAATTTGGTTTGGTAAGACACAGTGAATGCCTTGTAAGCAGTGTATTATCAGTTAGCTGGGGTGCATTGGGTTAAACATGACATCATTACACACACACTCACACACACACATCTTTCCAGCCAGCTTCTCCATCACACAGCTCTGACTGCTGGTACAATACTAACCAGGTCTGTTCCAGATCAGGGGGTTCCACAACTACTGGTGAATACTGATGATGAACATGTGTTTATGTTCTGATCAAACATATGATGTTTGACAGAATACCTGTCATGATAGGACTATGGAGAGCTGTCACTGCTGACTAAATCCAGGGTAAGTATGTAGACGAAAAATCATGTGATGTGTGTAATGAACTATATTACTGGCACATGAAGATCACATGTGTATTCTTACATGAAATATGAGCAATGGCAGCCTCTGTGTGCCTATGATCACAATGGAATATGAAGGGAAAATCCAATAAAATGATGTGACTAGTGATGTGAAATGTCACAGTGGGTGGTAGTGTGCGTTGCCTGTGTGAGTGTGTATTTCCTGACAAGTAGGACACAATCAGTGTGTGTTGTGTAGATGTACAGTGTTTACAGGGGAGCAGTGACGTCTGCTAATAGAGATTCCCATACCCGCCTGAGCACATTATGAATTCCGCTCAGCACTCGATGCTGGGAAATCCTCTGGAGTGACAATCATTTGGCTAGACGTCAGAAAGATGCTGCTCACAGCACAGGATCGCAGATAGATCGGGCGCTCTCCATTGGGTGGTCAGAGCTCCGGAGCAGTGCGGCTTCCAGCCTGCAGACGGCAGCGGACTGTACGTAAGGCGCGTTGGTGAATAGCAAGGTGAGCGTACACATAGCGTGACGTAGTGTGGCAGCCAGGCTGGGAGACGCAGAGACCGCAGCGGGGAGGGCGATGCAATAGGCAAAGTAAACAGAGAGGAGCGAGCGGCGGCGCTGCCTAGTCCCGACAACCTTCCTATCGGATTAGGAGCACCGGAGCAGCCCAGACCCGCAAAGTATGTGCCGGGACCGATCTCCGTGCCATCCCCTGAGCGGTAAGACACTCGTCCGGTGACCTTACGGCACACAGGTGCACAGCAGCTGATCCCCCATTGATGGGGATGGGGAGGAGGGGGGTGGTAGCCATTCTTGGCCATTGCTGCAGAATGGTGTGTGAGGGAATGGCCGCAGATACATTGTATCATCATTTCATCTAGCCACCCCCTGCAGTGTTCCAGCTTTGTGTGATGAGGTGAGGACCAGGGGTCACACAGGGGGAGTAGATGAGGACAGGGATACAGTCATCCCGGCTGCTCTCCCTGCCACAAGCTGCCAGGACAAGCATATCAAGTGGGAACCTAGTGTTAAAGTCACGCATGACATCCTTTATTATCCACACCACCGTATATAGACATTAGTGTACACTGAGATCAGTACAGTGAGATCAGTGCAGGCAGTGCTTGTCACTGATGGATCCCATGTATGCAGCACTGTGGACATGGGGTCACCTCCTATAGTTACCCTGAGAGGTGCATGTCTATTTCTGTAATACACGAAGCCTCAGCATTGCTAACCCCCATTCCACTTCCAGATACTGGACAGATGACGTCACTGTCAGACTGGAAATAAAGTGTGTTACATCAGCGTTTGTACACACAGCATCCTTCAGATAGTGGAGGTTTCTATATATAACTGCGGAATAGGCAATGGCTCTGCTCTAGCACCCTGACATCATTGTTAGAAAACTGCTTGCATAACACCTCCCCTCTGATATCTGTCAGTTCTGGATGGAAATAAAATACTTGTTAAGCAAATGATCATGTTAGAAGATGTTCCTCAAATTAGCAGGGTATGGTGTGAGTGATCTGTCAGAGGATAAGTGTTTGGGCTTTGTCAATGTTTAATGTTTCTCCTAATGCAATATGTACAAAATATGATGTTATTGTGATAAATATTGAATTTTGATCAACAGCAGCAATCCAGTAAGTATTCAGTGTTTAAAGTTGAGGCGCTTAGATAGGTAGTACTGCATAGTGAATGCCTAAGCAGTAGCTGGGATGCATGGGGTTAAACATGACATCACTACACACAGATCTTTCCAGCCAGCTCCTCTATCATTCAGCTCTGACTGCTGGTACACTTCTAACCAGGTCTGATTGTTCCAGATCAGGGGGTTCCCCGACTGCTGGCTTCTGGGGAGACCTAACACACTGCTGTGATGATGAACACTCAGGATTGACTTTTATAGTATTTCTTCTGTATCTACAAATCTGTTTATGTTTTCATCATAAAAGGGTTCATTCAATGGTTGTATACATGATGCTTATTTGTCTCATTATACTTAAATGGTGCTACTATAAATCATGATTGTCCACCATGGCTTCCAGGTTTAGGAATGCAAATTGTGATTGCCACACAGGACACTGGTGACCAATAAACTGGTACAATAAACAAGTGTTGGCCAATAAAACCCTAACCTTGTATAAGATAGCATCAGGAAGAGCTTATATACCGTGTTTCCCTGAAAATAAGACTTTGTCTAATACATATTTGCTCCCAAAGATGCAATACTTCTTATTTTCAGGGAATGTCTTATTTTTCCACGAAGAAGAATACGGCATTGGGGTATCAGGGTAGGTAGATCCCTTAAAATGACACAGGGGGGATCAGAGGGCGAAATCAAAATGGCAAAGGAGACTCAGAGGGGGTAATACCATTTTGGTAACCCATTCTCCTGTGTCATTTTGATTGTCCCCTCTGATCCCCCTGTCCAGAGTTACAGTACAGTACCTTCAAGGGTGCCTTATTTTCGCAGGATGTCTTATTTTTGGGGAAACAGTATTTATTTTCTACCAAGCACCTTATCTCGTTTATAAAGCAAGACAAACATCCTTCTGTTTAAACAAGAAAGCTTCACAACTGCTTTTTTGTAGGTGTCATTGGGCTGGTACAGCCTTCTTCTCTCATCTAGCGGATCCTCATTCTAGGGATTTATAGGTAATTATATGGTGTCACTGTCTGCAGAATTCTTCTGAGTGCGATGATGTGCCACCAGGGGTGGGGATCTGACACCCTGGGCTCAGAAGGAATCATTGAACCTGTAGTATTATCTGTATTGTCTTAATTTACAGCATAAGATAATCAACATTGCTTCTGTACTGCATGTACCTGTCATACAAGGATTAGTGCAGGTAAAGCCCCCCATACACCTTAAGATCGATCTATACAATCTCCATTAGATCTACTAACAACTGTGTAGTATAGTGGCCTCCCTGATAGAATACATAGTGATTGGAACGATTAGAAAACTCCTCATATTACATGGTTTTGGTAGAACAAAATTTGATTGTACAGAAATTGTATGGAAAGATTGTAAGGTGTATGGGGGCCTTAAGACAGGGTCTCTGATATGCTCTGATTAATAATAAAAAATACAATTATAAACTGAGTTCAGGCCAAATATGAACTATAGAAAACCAGAGCAAACTTCCACAAGCAAAATTATCATTGAACCCACAACCCTAGGCAGTAGAGACACAACCACAAACTATTATCAGTTTATTGGGATTGCAGTTGACAGAAAGGAAAACGCAATGGAATCAAAAACTAGTGACTATATCAGACGTATGCAAACTACAGCCCATGGGCCAAATCCGTCCCTTTATTCTTTTTAACCTTGATGTCAAGATGCCCTGGCTCCCCTCCCTTAATTCTGAGAGGATAATTGTTATTTTTTCCTTCTAGAGGCTATAGTTTGCCCATGTCTGCAATAGAATGTTTAATTTTTTTGTAATTGCTATGGAAAATGTATTTGTTTTTCACGGTTATCTGTTTAAATTTCCCGCTCAAGCTGGGGGGACTTGGGAACGGTGGCCCCTACAGGTTCTTCGTCCGTCCCATCTGTCAAATTTAAAACCCATTGAGACCCATGAGTCAAGTAGTTTGATCCTGGACAAAATGACTACAAGTAAGGAAAGCAAAAATGTGAGGAGGAGGGCAATGGACAGCACAAATGAGAAGGATAGGTGAGGGTGCCAGTAGACCTTTTAAACAGAAAATGAGATGGGTTTAAGATAGAAGGTAAAGTGTATGATGAAATTTTCACATTCATGACTGTATACAGATGTGAGGCTGGAGTTTTTGTTTAATGGTTGCATGCTTGATGGTAACCATTCCTTTGCATGTTCAGGGAAATGTGAAAGGGTTGCTTGACTGCCCCCTCCTAAGCAGCATACAGGATACTCCCACTCCATACAGCACATTATCAATGTGATCTACACTCAGTGTATCACACATTCCTAAAATACAGCTAGCTTCTAGTAAATGTAAACCCCACCGCCATGAGAATGTATGTCAATCTGTAATTTTTTAAGGATGTGATTTTTTGAAAAAGTAGTGTCAGGAAAAAATCCAGACTGAAGGTACGTTATGTTATTCTACGTGTGTGAATTGTACATGAAGTAATAAAATTTACAAATAAATGTGTAAATCCAGACTTAGAAGATCTGCGGAATAGGGACCCTGGTTCCTATCCAAAGTACCGGCAATTGACTAAAGAAAACTGGACATGTCACTTCAGTCGGCCGCGAAATTGCCCGTGGATATATGCGTGTATGGGATGCTTTAATGTCACCATACACGGGTTGATTTTAAGTTTGATTCCTGAAAAATCGATCACCATGCACGTTTACAGTAATCAATTGTTCACAAATATCGAACACGGCCACCCTTTCTTCGAGGCAGATAGATTGAAGTAAGCTCGATCGAACTGGGAACCAATATGTTGGTAAATCCGTGCTCGATTGCCATTATTTTTCATAGGGATCAGGGACCAACCCAAAGTATTGAACAGGAATCGATTGCGTAAAGTGGTGCGCATCGATTCGCCAGTCAATAGACGAACGCTCAAGTGCAGCGTGGTGATGTCACAAGCATTAATCGATAGAGCGGTCATCGACCCATGTATGGGGACCTTAACAAATGGCTCTTCATGGTGTAAACATTTGTCAGTGATATCCTACTAGATGTTACTTGTGTTGCTTAAACCATGTGGAACATTTGGTCCACATCAGCTCACTTTACCAATTACTATATTTTTTTTCACCATAAGACGCAATCCATAGTTTTAGAGAGAAAAATAGAAAATGAATAATGTATCAGAGAAAAAGCCATTCACATATAAAGTGAATATACAGCATGTTCCAGCAAAGTGGGCAGGGCTGGGTCATGCCTTGTTCACTCTATATACCTCCAGCCGAGCCAAAAGACCAGTGTCCAGTAGACAAGGCTTGTATTCTATTAATATTACTAAATATTTAAAAAATATTTGAATGTTTTGTAAAATGTAATTTTGTTAAAAAAAAATTAGGACACCCATACATTTATTCACACTTAAAATGCCTCAAATCACAGAAAAGTGTATCGCATCCGGTGCAGATGATTATAACATTGTTTCATGGTGATGGCAGTGGTAGGGGTTAGTGTGTTTTGCCACAGTAGGACCTGGCCAGCTGATTATCATAGATTCCACCATGTATTTTATTGTGAATTTAAGCTGAAGCAGAACTGGAGTTGCAACATGGTGATGACCGTGATCTGAATCCCATTGTGATGCTGTGTGATGATAAAAGACTGGTAGATTTCTAAGAGAAGCATCTTAGTATATTATTTTAACCAAAACGGTAGCTCTAACTTTAAGGGTAACTTAGGGGGTAGGATGTGCTAACTTTTCTCTCAGTTAGAACTCAAATTTTTTGTATATTTTGAGTTATGATTAAAGCAAGTTTCAAATTAATGCTTCTTTTCCAAAAGTAAATTACAATAATTAGACATTGATATGTGAATATTTTAAAAATGATTAGATATTTAATGCAGTGTCCTAATGGCAACTCCTGTCTAGAGCTTACTACTCCTTGCTAAGCCTGCATTGTACCTTGATTTTTGTAAGTGCATCATGTCATCTTTCTTTTCCTTTAACAGAACTTTGTTGCACTAGGTCATGCTCCTTAATGTCCATATTCCTATCTGTCTTTTACAG
>CM070036.1:40221769-40260818 GCA_036250615.1 Ptychadena robeensis | reverse complement strand
AATAAAATTATTCCTCAAAAATACCACTTGCCTAATAATTCTGCACTCCCTGTAGATTTGTTCCCCAATCACATTAGTGATGTCCAGAGCACAACGTGTGCCCCAATCCTCTGATTGACCGGCTGCAGCGTGATGACATCATCACACTTCAATTGGCTGGTAGAGAATCAGACGGGGATTGTAACGTGTATAGGCCGTATTTATATGCTATATTGTGTTGCATCTCAACTCTAATTTAATATGTTGCCTCTATATAAATAAAATATCATAATAATTCAAATTAGCATTTCTGTTATCATGGACTCTTGAATTTCCGTAAGTAAAGTAGGGGCTCTGCCTGGCAACATAGAGGTATTGAGAACCGGGAACACAAGCATAATGAATGGATCTCATTTCTCAAGTGAGCAGTTTCTAGGATTATGTCACAAAGGAAAAGGTCATAGCACAGACCCAAGCCACAACGAGTACCTATGTTGGCAGAGGTGCGTGGTATTTATCCATGGTGTGGCCAACCCGAGGGGTATTGCTATTGTTTTTAATTATGGAGAGATGTCCTTTTTAAATCTTTTTTTTTATTTTATATATATATATATATATATATATATACATTTTGCTTTCTTGACAATAAAAGGAGTTCCTTACTTTATAATGAACCAATTTTAAAGTTAAACTGTGATAGAGTTTCACGGTATTAAATACTTCAGTTATTATTTAACAGTACACATTCATAATTAAAGTTATGAATAAAAAGTCCTATAAATCCTCCCTTATTCTCTTCATCAAAATTTTATGTGTTATTACATTGTTGGTGAATTTTCAGTGCTGAAGCTTATGTTGGGCCAGCTTTTTTACTCTCCTTGCGGGTAGCAATTGTACATGTGTGCATTGGAGATCAACCAGTCTGCTTCTTGATGGATTAAGGATGCTGCCCTGTTCTTCTCTGGGTACTGTCAATATCTTTACATTTGGTAAGGAGGTTGGTTTATTCATAATTTTAAGTAGAAATAAAACACGTAATTGTCACTGGGTTGTCCATGTTAAACTGGCCTGCGCTAGCTTATACTCACTAGAGGTTACACCACTCTTTATCATACAGTTATTCCCAGTTACTTCCTAATCCAAATTAACACAGGAAGTAAAAGTCAGCTAGACCAGTGGTCTTAAAACCTGGGGCGGGCGGTGGAGATTGCAGGGGGGGTGCACCATCAATGGTATTTGAACAAAGCTTAACTCTGGCTGGTGACATGTAAACAAGCGGCATCCATCTTGTGGACATTTGACTTATTTTCACTAGAGATGGAATTTCATTTAGAAAATGTTACTCTTTGCGAGTTTATAACAAATAACTTGGTATTATCCCCACAAATGCTAGAGATATCAAGAAGGATTAGGAGGGAGGAAATGTTACCCCAGGGCGGGAGCATTGTGACATCACCTCCGGGAAAACTTATTTTAATACGTCTATGCGGGTATGAGATGGGGTGCCTAGGTAGCCTAGTACACAGGCAAGGGGGGCCTGTTGGGAACCACTGAGCTAAACTACGTAAACTTATGTATGAATGTACTATGAAGAAGTAAGAATTATACATTTATTGTTAAAGAATGCTCTGAGAACCCCAATGTGTAATGTTTACCCATCTAAAAAAAGTAAAAAAAAATTAAAAAGCTTATTTTTTTTACATTCATTAACAGGCATCTTTAAAACCATTAAAGAGGTTCCACAAACACTGTTAAAGTGCACCTACACCAGAAATCTATGTTTTCATGAATGGCACTAGAAGTGCTAATAATAGTGAGGAATGCAATAACCCCCCCCCTCCCCCCCAAAAAAAAAACAACTTACCTGTAATGAGCAATTTAAGAAAATAATCCTGCAGCTCTCCCTCACTCCCAGGTTCTGGTCTATAGGCAAGACGTCACAAGAGTGCTTTGTTTTCTGGGTAATCTTGTAATTCATGTATTATATTGAGTAAAATTCTCATAGAAGATCATTGAACACCCCCCCCCCCAGTGGCCACCCACGATATTGCACCCCAGTTCAATGATCTTCTATGAGAATTTTCCTCAATATAATTTTGTGAATCACAAGATTACCCAGAAAACAAAGCGCTCTCATTTTGCCATGCCGAGACCAGAACCCCGAAGTGAGGGAGAGCTGCGGGATTATCTTCTTATATTGTGCATTACAGGTAAGTTTTTTTTTTTTTGTTTGTTTTTTTACTGCATTCCTCCCTATTATCTGCACTTCTAGTGCCATTCATGAAAACATAGATTTCTGGTGGTAGGTCCACTTTAAATAAAATTTAAAAAAATACAATTCCAATTCCAGCACGGTGATTGATTGTGCTTGAA
The DNA here is from genome assembly GCA_036250615.1 of Ptychadena robeensis. Classification (NCBI taxonomy): domain Eukaryota; kingdom Metazoa; phylum Chordata; class Amphibia; order Anura; family Ptychadenidae; genus Ptychadena; species Ptychadena robeensis. The sequence continues at coordinate 40,258,466 of CM070036.1, read as the reverse complement.
TCAATCATCCTGTGTATGGCCAACTTTAGATGGCTTCTTCTGTACAGATAAACAGGTCAGAATAAGACATAATAAGCCCACAATAGGGAAATCTGCACAGAGAGGCCACAGACAATTTTTTTAGCATATACACTTTAAAAGCTGCAACAGACAAATTACACACAACATACATCATGCATTGAATACTCTGTAATGGGAGCAGGGAATATGCAAGAGGGCACTTCCACCCAGTCCATAAAGTCTTGTATGTTGAGTGTCTAATTACCTATACCCACTCTTGCACTTGGAGTTGTTAAATATGAAACCACTCTTCATGTCGCTGAATGAAGCAAGGGGTATAACTGTAATACAGCCTATATATCATATATAAAACAGAACATACAGGGTACCATCTTGGCTATTTCTGTAGTTCTGTAGTTAAGATCTTAGACAAAGATAACAAGATATGTATAGGGGAGTATAGATCCTTTTTACTTTAGCTCATTTATCTTTTGTTCCTAAAATTTTAATGCTGGTGGAAAATTACATTAGATGGTTACTTGAATTATTGATTTTCTCATAGGCTGAGAAATCATTCTAATTATCTTTTCAGGGAAGGCTCTCCTAGTACTTACGTATACATGGTTATTCCATATTTCTTATAGATGACCTTTTGGCAGGAGCTAGCCAGGAACAACATGCTTGTTATATCACAGCAGGTATGCAAACCATATATTGTCCCTCTAATCTACACCTGTGTTCCATTTTTAAGGTCATGATTTCTAATGTGTATTGACAGTCATTCCCAAACCCATTCTTCGAAATATATTGCTGTTATCTAATTGAAAATGCACACATTTTCTAAAAATATATAATATATGTTTTAGGTAGGAACATTTTAGATTTCAGTGATTAGCAAATTATTTACATTTTACACTCCAACCTAGCATTTTTAGAAATGAATGTGTTGTAAAACTATTTTTTTTTATTTTTAAAAACCTGCAGATTACCTGCTGATCATAAAAAGACAACACTATATATGCAACAAAATGTAAATTGTGTGTAGACTATTGGGACTGGCTGTGAATGATCTGCAGTTGGCAAAACATTAGATGTTCTGGAATTACGTATCCTCTCTTATCAGCAGTCTTGGTGTTTCCGGACCCGCCATTACGCATATATCCCTGGCCATTTTCCCATATCTTTCCTGCTTTTTCATTAGACTCACTTGAGTGATTAGCTTTTCCATGCATGACTTCTATTGCCTGTAGATCAATGTAATCCTTTGCCGGAAGGAACTAGTGTATTCAAATGAGCTACCTGGAACTGAGCCATGCTCCTACCATGCATCAGCAATACAAATGAACAGAGCACTGCAATGTTTTCTCAACACTAGGTACTAAAAGGAATGTCCTATTTGTAAATAAGCAGTAAACAACAAATCCTGTTTGCCAACCCAACACTTATTTAGGGCTTGTTTCCATTGTACGCCGGGAGCCCTACGCTAAGCGTATACGCGTAGCTGGGGTCCCGACGTATCTCACAGACTCAGCCTGCCGGCGGATGGTCTGTTTACACATCCGCCGGTGTAAAGGCTGAACGTGCTCGACTACGTTCAGCCTGACATCGGCGGATCGGCTCAGTGCAATGAAGACAGACCCATCCGCCGAGCAGGTAAGTCTATCTGTTACGTTGGGACCCCCCGCTAAGCGTGTACGCTTAGCGGAGGGGTCCCAACGCATTGGAAACAAAGCCTTGGACTAAGAAAGTTGATTAAATGCACTTGTGCTGCCAGGAAGGTGAGTTCTGGTTGTATATGCTACTGAAAATCCTTTTTTTATTGCATGAACTTTCTACTCTTTTACTATGAACACATAATTCAGTCTACCCACAGTCGAGATATGTCGCCTGGCCTGGTTGCAATTGTCACCACCCCTTTTAATGTAGACGGGTGTAGAAAAAATGAATGGAAAATACAAGACAAATTTAAATACTGTTAAAGTGTGAAAAGCAGTTGACTTCCTAGATCAGTTGTGGGCAAGTGATTTGATATGGAGGGCCACAAGTGCGTACAATTTTCAATCTATACTGACTTGTATAAGCATTTTTTATGGAAAAAATTACATCATGCAGAGCTAGAAGACAATATTTACAAAAAATTTAAATAACAAAACTTGTTTTAAATTATATTTCAAGCATTAGGAAACACTGATGATATATGACACATACATTACCATACTACAAAGGTTATGTGCCTCAAAGATATTAAAGCCTTTGAGGATATATATGGGGTACATAACCTTTGATTCAGAGGTTAAGTGCCCCTATTCTGTTCCTCTCTTCCTGTTAAAAAATGAGTCGGGGAATTGGCAGACAAGTGATTTTCTATGCATTAACAGTTAGGTTTTGGGGGCTGCATGGGGAGGACTGAGGGGGGCCGCGTGTGGCCCACGTGGCGCAGGTTGGGAACCTGGGTCCTAGATAGTGTTTCCTCTAGTAATGTTAAACATCAGATTCATCATAAATTTACTAATTTAACACAATGCGAAAGATATGGGATTGAGGTCAGAATAAGCGGTATTGGCCACTATCCTCTTGGGATTCTAAGAATTTCAAATATTATTTTACAGTGACTCCATAAGCAGAAAGAGTCTTGGGACTGCCCAAGTCCCACAATTAGAGGATTTAGGTGTGACCCAGATCAGAGGTACCAACCACAAGGATAAATGTTGCAGACAACTCAAATTTGAAAAAAATATATCACATTTTATTTAAATAGATAAAAAAAAGAGAAAGAAGCCAAAAGGCTTAAGCCAGGGCAATGGTTAGCCAATCAAATCCACTCCACGCCGTCTCTCCCATGCGTATAGTCATATCCCTCATGTCCCAGATTCTAAAGACAAACCAACAATGTCCATCCTGGGTCTTCTTACTTGATACATGTATTGGCTGACTCACCCAATCCCTCAAACTAAAGAAAGGGCTAAAGCCAATGGGAAATATAAACAGATAACAATGTATTCTTGTACCACTTTCAGAAAACAAACAAAAAAGTATTTTTGTAGGCATATACCGTGTTTCCCCTAATATAAGACACTGTCTTATATTAATTTTAGGTGCAAAAAATGCACTAAGGCTTATTTCTGGGCTTAGAAAAGACAAAACGCCTCCTGCAATGTCTTTTCTAAATATGGAAGCTTTCTCTGGGACATGGAAGGTCTTATTTTTGAGAAATGGCTTATATTAGAAGAACAGGGGGGGGGGGGATAGCAGCTAGGTCTTTCGGGGGAGGTCTTACTTTCGGGGTAGGTCTTATATTAGGGGAAACAGGGTAGGAGCAATATTTTTGGTAAGGTGGGAGTAGACTATGTGTACAGTACAATGAACTGACTGGAGCAATGTGCTATATATAAAATATAATCCAGTAGTCTGATTATGTTTATTACAACAAAGCAGGTACTTCATATTGTATTACTAAACAATATAAGACTTGTACAGGGTGAAGTGGTGTTCACAGATTATATCCCTTTCATGTGGTTAATCAGCAGGTTTCTGGACCTGTATAAATCATGAATCTAATGGAAGTATTCCTGACACAATAGATGATATTCTGAACTCCACAGTAACTACACTAGGTACAGCTAGAATAATAAGAAATGTAGTTGTATGGAATAGCTTAGTTAATAATTTACCTAAGCAAGGACAGGAGTGAATAAACGCCATGGGAGTTTAGAGTGCCCTACCACAACACAGTTCCGTTGTAATTATAGGAGTATAGGACAATTTTCCTATAATTGGCTAATCAAAGGAATGCTAATAGTATAATCTTCGAAGTGAGACTGGCAGGATCTAAAGTATTTATATTGAATATCCACTGGGAATCATAGCATGGCATTATTCCAATGAGATCTTTTTCTCTGGCGTTTCAAGAACGTGGCGTGTAGAAAAATATGCAGTTCATTTCTTTGTTGTGTAGACTATAAGCTGTATTCTTTCTAATCTGTAAATAATATACTATTCCATCTCAATACATATATATATAATTGTGCCATACCTGTCAACCCTCCCGTTTTGGCTGGGAAAGTCAAGTTTTTTATATGCCTTTCCCGGCCAAATTCTGATTGCACAAAATGACTGATTTTGAAATCGGGAGGAGGTGGGGGGAGGTGGTGTCACACTTTCCCCTAAGTTCCCACCCACTTGTGCTGGGTGGGACATTACTAGGGAGAGTTTTGCCCTCCTAAGTTAGAAAGGAACTGAATAGGAGGGAGGGGACTTTACTTTCCCGATACCACATCTAGAGCGCAGAAGAGTCTGGCAGAAACCAGAAGTGATGTCACGTATTCCCAACCAGTGATTTTGACAGCTATAAATTGTGCTTGTCTGTGCATGCATGGTCTGTATTCCTCGAGTCTAAATTGCTAATACAGTAGACACACCTTCTGACTTTATTCTCTAATGCCCCTGTATGGCCTAGTCTTCACTGCTCGTGGAGGAGTACCCACAGACACATAAGCGTTTAGTTGCCTTGTGTGCCCCACATGTATCATTTTTAATGTGTGAAAAAATTATAAAAACACAGTATAGATATGGCCTAGCTCTGTGGACTTGAGACACGCAGAGGTTAGAGCAGCCAGTGTTAATGAAGGGAAATGGCATTATATTATATGACCAGCAGACCTAAAACATTGGGCTGTTATAAATGACAATATACTAAGTAGCCAAGCCATGCTCTCCAAACCAAAGGACTCATAGTTTTGTATTTTTACAATGTAAATGTAGACTGCGGAGAGGTCAGAAATCCTCTTTTGCCATTATTTTGTTTTAAGCCAAAGGGTTTACGTGTCAGGTTCTCAATGATTGACTTTGCTCAGGGGTCCAAAAGAACGAAGGGCCCATCAAAAATGTGAGGAATATGATATAATATAAATGGCTTATGATTGATGCAGGACAGCTAGGACTATAACACAGTGCTTCAATGCCTCTGCACCATTGTCTACCTCTACCGTGAACAATACATTTTTATATCTAAAATAACATATTGCGATTATGGCCATTTAGAAAGCATCTTTAAATGAATCCAAGCCAAAGTGAAAGAGACCATGTTGGAGCTGCATGAAAAATAGGTATGACAATGTTTTCCTGGTTATATGATGGTATTTGGTGGTTTATTTCCTTATTTATTGAAGTAGTGAATTTAAAACCAGCTTTTAAGAGATTCTCCCTCTTCATCAGGTCAAGCAGTGCACTTGTTTCATTGTTTCTCAGCGGTGTGATAATGGATAGTATGGAGTGGGTGCTGTGTACAGATTTCATCTCCCTGAGGCACTTCTGTCTTTTACCAGGAAAGTTGCTTGTAGCTTAGCAACCATAAATAGTACGTAATTCATATACAGGGTCAGTAGAATGAGTACTAAGACTTTGTTCCCATAAATATCCGATTATTATACTTTTTCAACAACTAGATGGAAGCCTCGGCAAAATATGAACTCCTTGTCTAATCCATTTATCCAAAACAAAATAATTAAATGTATTTTAAATATCACAGTAACTAAACCTCCATTTAATATGGTCTCCGTATCAACCTATGAGCCTTTTACAAAGTATTACTATCATTGGATATGTACACAATGATAGTTGTACTCAAGCCTCTAAATCTACGTATCACCCTCTTACCTCATCCGTTGACTACCCGTTATAGGCACACAGCCTTCCAAGTCCACTACTTTAACCGCCAACTGTTTCATGGACCTCTTGATCCTAAGTTTTAGTTTAACTTTTTAGCTCCACTTCAACTTACCATGCCTTTATGTGTGCTCTCTCTCTATGATTACGCTTATACTTCAGTGAAAGGCGTAAGAGGGGTAACCTCCATGTTGGGGGTGGCACAAAACTCACTGTATGGATTTTAATTAAGTTGAATAAAGTGTGTGATACAGATTGCTTTAATCCCCGGAGTGCGGATGCATGGTTTCTAAAGTCGTGCGGTACTGGTCAGAGTGGGACAGGCTCTGTTTGGTTTACAGCCAAGAGACATCCCCAATATTATACTTTCACGAAGCCTAGAGAGACTGATAAATAAGAATCAATAATGTGCATATACGTTGATTGTGGGCAACTGTTTTCTTAACTTCATGTGTAATATTTGATTTGTAGTTACTGATCTTGACATGTTTTGCCATTTTAAGACAGGTTACGTCAATCTGCTGTTTTTGCCAAATAAATCTTTTAACTGCAAACTGAAATACACAAATAATGTTTTTTTGTTTTGTTTCATGTCAACATGCCAAAGAATGTGATGTTAAACTGAAGAATTATCATCCTTAAGTTTAGAAATGCCCCTTAGGTATGTTCCATTATCAAGCTCATCAGAACCTGAGGCGTTACTGGGTATGATTGAGGAGCAATAGGTTGAGCTTCGAAAGCTAAAGAGTGCTGCAGGGAATCATTGGTTGACCCTTATACAGCTATTGTGCATCTCCATTCAAGTCCCATTGGTGGGGGTGTGTTGGAAGATTGCCTTTTTTTATTTTTTTTATTCCTTACTTGCTCACATCTTACTTGTCATATGTTGTATCTATGATGTTTCTTCACACAATAGGATGGCACTCACTGTCTGTGCAGCTGGGCCCAGTGGCATGGTGTCTGTTATACATTTTTTCTTTTGGAAAGGGCATACATTCTGCTCCCACAGCTTCTTTATTGGACAGGCCTGCTCTTTCAGTAATGATGATATTCATTATGAAAATGCTGAACATCCGGATTTTTTTTTAGAACTAGTACAGTATTTATTGTTGTTGACTTCCCAAGCAAATTCTAATACTATACTTGGTATAACAATCCCTGCACAAATCTGGTGAGCATTGATAGGATCCCTGCCATGACAAACAGCTTGGACAATTGGCAGAGCCTGTTGGCTTATTTACTAATACTAATGATCTCATTATTTTATGGGTAGATAAGGCAAGTAGGGTATTTACATTTAAACATTTTAGAAATTTGATCTTTTCTCTGCAGACTTTTAGAATATAATTATGCCAATTTATACTTTGAAAAAGGAGATTTTGTATTGATTAACTATATGCTTTTAAAGGGGTGTTGTAATACACAGTTACATACTTTTTATTTACAGTAAATGAAATGTGCACAAGATAAATGTGTAAGCCCTTGAAAGTCACTTGTAAATCTACACACATGCAGTTTAAATACTTGACGACCTTAGCCCATCCATCGCTTTCCTGTTAGAATAGCATTGGACGAGCCCTGGCACTGCAAACTTACCGATCCGCACGGCTCAGGTGGCTCCGATCTACTGAACAGGCTTCCAATACAATTCAAAATAAAAAAAGAACACGAGCCACATTTCCAATTAAATGTTAATTTTATTATAAACAAAAAACAAATATAAATACATACTGTTTTGAAATCTTTCATACAAAATAAGTATTTTAGAGATTTTATCATTAAAATAATATCTTTTTTATTATTAATTTTTTACGTATTTATTTGTTTCAAACATAATTATGTTCAAGATGTATGGACATATTTTGGGAAGTTACAGCCCTACAACAAAAATTCCATTAAAGTCTATGATGCGCTTTTGGTTAATGTCACCTTTAAGGGTTTTTTTTCTGTTTTGAATGTTAAACTAATTCAGGGGGTAGTACCTCCACACAAAGCCATGGTTAATATTTCCTAATTATGCTTATACTGGCATTCAGTGGGAGTGGTAGGGGTGCATGGAGGGGTTCTTTCTAGCAATAATGCCTCCCCTCCTACAGTACAGATGTCTTAGCTCTTCTGCATCCACAAGTTTACTGTGATACCACATCATACATTTAGTTGGTTTAATGGAAAGACATTCCATGTTTATTTTGTTGAAGATCAATCTAGGGTCTAAGTGACTAAAGGTTTGCAGAGGCTTCAGTTTATACAATCATAAATCCTAAACCAGACATAGGCAACTACAGCATGTGGGCCGTATATTTTTTTTCAATTCAGCCCTTTGTTACATTAGTGGCTGACTTCATTTTCCAGCAGGAGTTGGCACCTGGCCACACTGGCAAAAGTACCAAAACTTGGTTCAATGACCATGGGTTACTGTGCTTGATTTGCCAGCAAACGCGCCTGACCTGAACCTCTTAGAGAATCTATGGAGCATTGCCAAGAGAAAGATGAGAAACAAGAGAGTGAACAATGCAGAAGAGCTGAAGGGTGCTATTGCCACAGGCTGATAGCATCCATGCCACGCCGCAAAAGTAGCTTAAACCAAGTGATGAGTCTATATGCATGATTATATTTTTCAAAGGTCCAAAATTTTTCAAATAAAATCTTTGTTTTATTGATTTCATGTAATAATCAACTTTTCTGAGATTTAGGGGTTTTCATAAGCTATAGGCCATAATCATCAAGATTCTAACAAATAAAAGGCTTGATATATCTTGCTTTGCATGTAATCCATCTAAGTCATATATTCGTTTTACCTTTTAAATTGAATTACTGAAATACAGAAACTTTTAGACAATATTAACATTTTTCGCACATCACTTGTAGCTGCTTGTAAACTATAATGCTGTGTTCCTTTTGTCCCCTCTCTCAAATGTAACAACCCATTGTGGCCCACATGTCAAAAAGTTTGCCTATTCCTGTCTTAGGATCCCCACATATGTAACGAGCCATGGACGATTTTGCCGCGGACCAATATGCGTGCGAGCTTGCACCCGTTGGTCAGCAAAATCGGCTGCGGATCGTGGGTACCCACATGGTAATAGGAATGATTTATTGAAAGGAGAGGAAAATAAATCAAGTGCAATCATCCAGATGTAAACCTTTTATTTAGTAAATCAGATGGCTTCCAAAAGGATCTGAACCCAAAACCACTGTGTTACAAGCAAGCTGTGGTATTCACTGTATGACATTAGGAAATATTTGTACTTTCGTACTGAGTCGAGTCAGAGATATTTGTTCCCCGTTATTCTCAGCTTTTAATAAGCGGGCCAAAGAATTATGTTTCTGCATGAAAATTTAATAGAAAAATATTTTGTCTTTTAGAGAAATACATTCATGTATATAATTTGATTTCACTGGCAGGTATTGCTTTATTTCTCTCCATTTAGTACAAGGAAATCTTTATTAAGCGATAAATATAATGTTTTGAATAATAATGGCCTGTAGGCAGCGCGTTTCACTCTGGTATTAAAGCCGGGGGCATTATACCATTCCAAAAATAACATGCCTTTCAGATGTAAAATTGCCCTCCTCATTTTTCCTGCTTGCAGCTACAGTAGTAATCTGTTTATAGCGCTCGTCTTATATAATAAAATGTGCAGGCTTACACACATATAGATAGGCTGACAGAAGGTATTGGTGTTTAATAACTGGGTATCAGTCTGTGGACGTCTGTAACACTGCGTACCTGAGGACTCTGTCACCTCCTATGAGTCCTGACCTTACGGCCACTCATTCTTTTTACTGTAGTGGCAATTAAAATATTACTCAATTCTCCAGCATTATAAACATGGTAGCCATTCAGACCTATTTGCTGCCTTTTGTTGTTCCCAGACTGTCTTTTCAGGAAACCAGCACTTTTAAATATACAAATTTGGCTGCAAGGATCATTACGTTACTTGACAGTGTCTCTTTGGAGAATGTGACCACCTCTGATGTTCACATACATCTAAATGTAACAATAAATGCAAACATTACAGAAATCCTTCTTTTTAGGCTAATCACATGTCCATAGCTGCCACCTTTGGAAAAACAAAACAAAACCGGGTACATACAGGAGACGTTACTTCCAGTATAGCGATCTAAGTTCTTCCACGTTCCATGTACCGGAAGTGACATCACTGACGTCACTTCCAGTGCCAGACTTACTTCTAGGCTGATCTAGCCCACCCCACTTGTGCTGATAATGGGAGAGGTGGGACATTAGTAGGGAGAATAACATTCTCTCCCTGCTAGATCAGCGCAATTTCAAGAATCTGGGAAAAACTGGAACGTTGACAGGTCTGCATGTCCCTTATACCAGATCATTAGTTGACTATTGCTCTTTTCTATGGAATATTTTTAGCAACTGAAGATGTGCATTCTGACATATGTGCAGTGCCTGGATTCCCTGACCAAAAGCTCCAGGAAGTAATAACTGCGCCGAGCGTGGGTATTTAAATGTGGCGCAAACACAGGCTTTTGTTTACAATTGGCCTGTCTTCACAGGCAAGTCATTCCAACAACACGTCATCACTTCCGCAACATGTCTTGGGCATGCCAGGTGACAACCCCATGGTGCAGTTTATGACTCCTATGGAAACATTACCCCCCCCCCCTACACCTTTAGATCACACCATACAATTTCCTTTAGATCTACCAACAACAATGTAGTGCTGGGTCCTCCCTGATAGAATACATAGTGATTGGAAGGGTTAGAAAGGTCCTCATATTACATGGTTTTGGTAGAACAAAAGTTGATACAAAGAAAATCTGACAGAGAAATCTAAAGGTGTATGGGGGCCCTAAGGTCCCAAACGATTGTTGTACGATCAATCGAGCAGTGCGTACACCAAAAAAACTGAGCGATCGTTTGGTAAATTTATGTGCACTACTTTGGGTGTTCGATCCCTGGCTGATACTTTGGATGGGGATTGAGCTAGATCGAACGCTCAAGGTGGGGAGTGAGTGATGTGCACGGGGATTGATCGTTTAGGAATTGAGTGCAAAATTTACCCATGTATGGGTACTTCTATTCACAATCTTTTGTGGGTAAATACAATTAACAAACTAGTCTTCCCTACAACTACAGTTCTTCTAATATGGCAGCCGGCAGGAGCTAGAACCAATAAGGGTGCATTGAAGATAAACTGGGAAACTACTGATGATATGAAAGTGTTTGTCTTTGTACATTCAGTGAGGCTGTCAGAGGAGCGAGGGAGTTAGGAGAAATGTATTGCTAGGGCGGACAAGAAATTATTTTCAGACCTGCTGAACAGATGAGCCACAAACTTTGTGATCTTTATATTTTTTTTAATTATATTTTTTTTCTTTGGCATGTGCAAGACACTTATTCAACCAACTGCAATGTGACAGATACACAGAAATTGTTCATCTATCTATATATATATATATATATATTGTGGGTGTTCACTTGAAAGAGGTAGAGCCACAAACCAGGGATGTCTTTAGTAGTGATGAGCGGCATAGTCAATATTCGAATTCGTGATATTTCACGAATAATTCTACTAATATTCGATTCTATATTCGGAAATTCGAATATTCGCGGTATGACCATGTATTGCGAAAATCATATTCGCATTGCGAAAATAATATTCGCATCGCAAAAATCTTTAAAATGAATGGTCACATGCTATGTTTATTTTCGCAATGCGAATATTATTTTCGCGATACATGCCCATATTGCGAATATTCGAAATTGCGAATATTCGCTGACATATTCGAGATATTGGCGAATTCTCGAATTGCCGATATTCGCGAAAAATATTCGGCATTCGAATATTCGAGCTCAACACTAGTCTTTAGGGCTTCCTGCCCATATATATTGTTAAAACAGTTCAAGAAAAAGAGTTACCCTTGCAGGGTTTAATCACGTAGCGGGTCTCCCAGCAGCAACAGGCCTGGGTCCGACACTCCTTGTGAGCCCCCCCTATATCCACTGTTTAAGGAGTTCACAGTCTCCTACCTGGTCAGAAGCCCTGACACTCTGGTTCAATGAGGATCTGTCATGCACGCTATTGCCCGTTATAGCCTATGTATTCAGTGTGCTGGGTTTTATACCTGTCTGTCTTCAAGCGTCTTTGATGCCAACAATCACCTGGCCTGATTTCCGAACTCTGCCTGCCCTGCCTTTGGATTGTCCACGACCACACTTCCTTATCTGTACAGTCCTTTATTTCACTGACCATTGTGTATGACCCAGGCTTGTTTTCTGGATCACCCAATGAAGCCTGTAACCTGTTGGTTGTGATTGTTTGCCCAGGCGCATTATTGGTTTGTGATAAAATATCAGTGGTCCCTAATATTTGATGTAAAAGAAAAACCCAGATGAATGTAATCTCTGTTTACTATCTCAAAAATTACTATATGTGATGTAAACACCTGAACATTTGTGAATCTGTGGAATTCTGCAGCTTTATACCCATATGGGTTCTGCGCTCACCTTACATTTCGCCTTCATATTGTCTTCAGTAAATAGTTTGCATTGATTTTTTCTTCTTTTCCATTATGTTACAGTTCTTGGTGAATGTCACAGCAAAAAACACTCAACGTGGTTATCGATAAAAGGCTAGAGGGATGAAAAGAATTCATTTTATAGCATGACGTGTCTATACTTTGTAATTTTCTTAGCAGTTGTATGAGGAAGAGAAATGACTTTCAGACTCACTTCTGTACACTACGTAGCAGAAAATACCAGTTGTGGGTTTCATCTATAATACTGAGCTAATATACCTTCTTTTACTTGATATTAGCAAGCAAGAGGTCTGCAACCCTCAAAGTCATTTGTGAATAGGATTTGGTGCACATAAAGTTTACAGAACATAAACACATAGTACTAGCCCTTAATTAAGGGCAAGAGAAGCCACTTCCGGATCGAGTCTCTGTCTGTTATCGATAAACATACAGGGAGGGGGGCACTCGGGTACATCCATGAAGCTGTCGGCTGAGTGAAGAGAGGCTTCTCACTCCCCTCTTGACAAAGTCTCACAGATGTGATGCTGACGTCAACATCTGGGTGACTTAGCTGGGGTGAGGTGACTGAACAGGGGCTTATTGGAGAGAATTCCCAGTAACCCCTGCTGCTTGTTAAGTCTTGTCTAGGCGAGATGTAACACAGTGGGAGGGCTGTCTCTAAAAAAACACCCCTCCTGCTGTCAGAAATTGTTTTTAATTTTTTGTTACCAAAACCATGTAATATGGGGACCTTTCTAAACCTTCCAATCACGTCAAGTATTCTATCAGGGAGGACCCAGCACTACATACCGTAGTTGGTAGATCTAAAGGCAATTGCATGGAGTGATCTAAAGGTGTATGGGGGGTTAAGTATTTATTATAGAACATTAGGTTATTAGGTTTTTCTTTGTGTTCCTACTAGGAAGTTCAACCTCATATTTGTCCTGATGACATTCATCAGTCATCACAAGGACAGACCGTGAAGGGAGGTCACGACATCCAGAGAAGACACCTCTCCTGGTTAGAGCTAACTCACATGAATTCCCCTCTCTTTACAGCATAGGAAGTAATAGAAAGTACCGTAAAAAGAGAACTCTGTCAGGGGTCATTTGGGCTATACACCTTCTTTTATTTCATTTAAATGCAGGAAAACAGCAATTTACTTTTAAAATACATTTTTAATAATTCCATTGGTTATATCCTAGATCATTTTATTTTTTACAATACATTTTAATTGTTTTTGTCAAAAAAGAAAGGTAAGTATACGTACAAGGACCAACATAGTCACATCTCAACTTTGTTGTGTCAACCTGAATTAATACCATGTTTCTTACACTGCGTTAGTGTTCTAGGAGTGTCCATATATTTAAAAGAAGACTGGACAAAGTTTTTTATTTGTAGGTATGGGGGGAGGATGATGGATTTGGAGTGAGCTATAAGAAATAACACAGATCAATGTATTTTAACATGACCAGTAGTCCTACATTGTAAATCTGACTCTGGAGTTAGGGTTAAGTATCAATTTCTTCTGCAATTCCCGCTTTCATGGCTAAGGAAGACATTTAATAATGTCTTCTCACACCACCCACCTCTGTCACATAGCTCCTCTGTGCCAGTATGACAAACTTAGACTGTGACTACTATATGATTGCATCTATATTTATCATAGTTCCGGGATTCACATTTGCTTCAACTTATCAACAAATGCCAGCATCTGCCACCTAATGAAACATTCTAGAGTAACCATGGATAGAAAGGGATTTATCCTATCGTGTGCAAGCAAAATTATTTGTTGTTTGGTTTTATTTTCATTTCTTTTGCTTCTCATTAGGTATTCAGTGTGAACCGGGCCTTACTTTATTTACTAAGCTAATACAAAAATTGCTTTGCTGAGAAAACATTATCTGTTACTTTAATAAATCAACTGAACAAAAAATGGATTTTGCCCACAGAGTTATTGTACATAAAGTAAAATACATAAAGTGTACATCTTTGTACAAATGGAGTCTTAAAGCAACCCTACAAAACGCCCCCTTAAGAGAACCGAAACGTATACAAGGAACTTATGTAACTTTATCTCATAGTGAAAAGGTTTAATCTGGCTGTAGCTTTTAAAATAGTTAAGCTTCCTTTTGCCTTTTTATACTAAAAAAACTAAAATAAATGTCTTATATCCCCCTGAGTCATCTACTGCCAAGGCACCATGGTGACTGCTAGTGCGCATGGGAGAGCATGTCATTAGTTGAACCTTTTTTTCTGGTTCTTGTTTGTAACATCTATGACATCAGCACCGACATCAGGCAGTAGCTGATGACTAGAAGTACAGTGCCGCACACAAGATTGCACTTTCCATACATACAGTGGCCATGTTAGTTTTCATGAATACTTGCTGATACAACCAACACAGCTGGGGAAGCAACATTCAAATGTGTGATACTATAAATCTCATTCTAAGTTTTAAAGTTTAGCCCTGATTTAAAGTAATCCTGTCACCACTGAAAAATAAAATATAAAAGAAGGGGCAATACACATCTCTTTCTGGTAGACTGTGTTTTAGAAAGCTGTCTTCTCTCTCTTTCTGGAGCAGATTGATACAATTATGGATGAGGTTAAGTACCAGTTCTAGTGCACCTAAAGTCAAAAAACAAAACTGAATAAAAATTCCTACGTTTTATAATCGCTTCCTGATCTTTAAGAAAAATTAAGAAATTACTCTTGTCTGTGGCAGCCACTCTATAAATGTCTTTCAAGGGTTAATGAATTGCAGTAATGCCTATGACCACTGGAGGCAGACAAATGTATTGTTTTCAATGGGGAAACTTGGCTCCATAGACTTGGAAAAGGGGACATGATAAAGTGAATGGTTTCTATCTCCCAAATGTAGAATAGAATAGCCATAAAGCTAGGTGTGCCCTGCCACAGTCAGTGGTTGTCTATATACACTATGTCTATATATTGTCTATATACAAAATGTAGGTACTGGTGGGAGAAACTACAGATGCAGGTGTTCTATACATCTGTGGGCCATCCTGTGTCCACTATCTATAAATAGTGGAAGTCCACCAAAAGTTTCTTTTGGTCATTATTCACACACAAGGCGATTTCTCTTGCTATGTGAAGTATGCTAGCACCCCCAAAAGCCCCCCAACACTCAACAACTTTTCTGGGTCTACAGAGGGCCCCATGGCAACAATTTTGCATAGGGCCCCCAAATGATAGAAACAGCCCTGTGTACATAATAATGATAATAATAATATATCCTCACAATTTATATGGCATATAGAAGACATTTTGGGATTTTTTGAAGAGTATAGGCCCCTTGTCTAATTCATATTGCTGCTTGAAGAAGGGATCTGAGACATCCACACTTATATCCCCTGTGTGGCTCTGTTAGTACCAATGCCAAGATGCTGAACATGTACCGTAAATGTAACGAATATGGTGATGGGAAGCTGTAGTTGTTTAAAGATGAGTGCATTAAAGAAACTGACACGATTTCTTTCATCTAATGCTTTAATAATTTGCTTATGCAATAACTTGTCCAAACATGGAAATGTCTGTAGGATTTGTTGCATTCTGAGTGGTTGAAAACATTCCTTTTCTATGTGTTGTAACCAATAAACTGAAACAACAAAATATAGTTCTTGTTAAACTTGGCAGCACAAATAGATTTTTTTTAAATGATATGTGTCATTTCTTTCTCCTGGATCACTTCCATAATAAGCTGCTAGTTTAGACTTCAGATACGTCAAGTAACGTCATGCTGTCAGCAGAGGAAAACCTTGGCAGCTCCTTCTACTAGGTCTGGCATTAAATTGCAGCAAATATCCGACAGGGAATTCAGAGCTTGTTCATCAGTTAGTTGAAAAGTTTTGCAATGATCATGCTGGAGACGTGAAATTGTTCCCTTGTTTGTTACTATGACGACCCAAATTGCCAATTTATATTTTAGTTTACATATCCTGCATTTATGTTAACAAACTGCCTTCTGTGGCAGACTAAATATGAGTCAAATTAATTTTATATGAGGATAATAGCAGTCTTAGGGGAGATGTAGTGCTCTAGGCTGGGGAACCTTAAGGTCTAGTCTCCATTGCATCGACTGTAGGGAGTTTTGGGACAGGGAAGACGCTGCCCATAGTTTCCCACAGACATATGCCTGTTTACACAACTGTGTCACAGCCTGCAACATCACGCATAGCGTAAATAAAAATGCGGAATATTGTTATTGTTATTAACGCCGTTCAGCGTATATGATTTGGGATGCATCCTTGGAAAATCAATGGACGGGTCAAGTGACACGTACAATACACGTCCGTTGTTTTACGTGACCATAGGTTTTAAATGGCTGCATTATCGCCACTTTACAATAATGTTGTGATTAACGCACCTTAAACCAGGGCAAATTGTGCTGGGTAAAATGTGAACAAGTGTCTGCGTCATCTTGTAAACATTTTTAAAGCATTTTATTAACAATGGTGGAATTTCTATTTAAAAATGTTCTGACTTTGCAAGTTAATAACAAAGCACCGATCATGGTATCATCCCCACAAGACTGAACCCCAGCATGCTCCTGGGTCTACGGAGGAGTTAAGAGGGAGCCTCCCGGAAGAGGCGGGCTCACTCAGAGGCTGCTGCCAGTGAGGATTGTGCCTTCCGGAGGATCCATCAACTGTGCCCTACCTGCCCTGGTGGTCGGTCACACCGATGTGGTCCCTGCTGACCTAAGGTACTGTTCCTGTATGCGGCCGCACACTATGGTGCTGAACTTAGTGGAACTGTTACCCGGTGGACTGTTCACTGTTTAGTTGTAACCTGTTTACGCTTTGCCATGTGTTGCTGAAGTTTGAGACCCCTGCGGGTCTCAGTGTTGTGTTAATAAAAGTTTAAAACCAACCCAGCCGCCTCTGCTGCCTTGGTTGTCTCCTGTGTCGATACAACACTATTATGGCTTTATTGCAATGGTTCTAAAGTGTCAATGTTTGCAGAATATTTATTTTTGCACTAGCTTTATATATTTACCTTCCCGTATATAAATATATACAATTGTACAAGAAATTAGAAGCTTTGGGCAGCACTGTGATTAAAACCTAAAGTAAAGTACACATTGAAGAGCCCATCAATGGCCTGCTGCTCCTTCACAATCCATTCGCAGACCAAAGTATTTATTTGACTGTAGTAGGTAGGCCCCTAGCACTGTGTATATGGGCCAACAAGAGTGTATAGGTTAGAAATAGGGCTAATCAGAACTACAAACTTTTGGTCATGCAAGACTGTTAATAAAAAATGATTTGCTTGAGTTAGTGATTTAAAATAAAATGTACAATACCGTAATACCCAGTGCATTTTTTTTTTATTCTTAGCAACACTGAAAAGTGTTAACAATTTATCAAATCGGGCAGACAAAAGGCACACTCTATTTCATTGGCATTCCTTTCTGCCATTGCTTAGTTTCACTGGAATTTTATGGCATTACGGACAGAGGCCAGCTTTCATGCTCGGTAACCGTCCGTCCATAGGAATCCACAGCAATGCTCTGTAAGTACAGAAGAGAAAGATTGTGTTTTCTTTCCCTGGGTCTACCTCTAACAATCCAGGAAAGCTCCTCTTTCATCCCACTAAGATAGGCTGGAGACAGCTGAACGATTATTTTGCTAGATATCCTAGAGAAGACAGGGTGAAGTGGGGGAGGGAGGCAAGGGGAATGCACATTGCAGCTTTGTGATTGGTGGACCCTGCAAAGGCATCTGTCTTCAGAACTATACTGGTATGTGAAACCAAATCACTTGCAAGTTAAAGATAGACACAGAATATTCAGCATCCCCAGCCAAAATCTATGCTAGAATCCAATGTTCACCAGTCTCTGTGTTGGCGGTCAGGCTGCTTTTGGATCTGTTACTATTCTGGCAGTTTTAGGTCTTATTTTTTCCTGTCCTTGAAGTGTCCGAGTTAGTTTCAGATAGTATTATCTTTTGTATGAATTGTGGAAACTACTAAGAGTGCAAACCTTGTACTCACTCGTCATGGTCCAAACTATGGGGTAAGTAACTTATTCTTTGTCCATGTGGTCTAGTTGGGTGCATAAGGGGGAGATGTACAGAGGCAGTGAGAGTGAAATGTTGTTTGGACATGTGGTCTTGTGTTAACTATTTATGTACCACCACTAAATTCAGTGGAGGACATCTAGGTGAAGCAGGTGCATAGAGCAGACATATAGTGTCTGTGTAAAAGCAGCTTTAGGGTACTTTGTGGTATCTGCTAGATGTTTGGTTTATTTCTGATATTTTGTTCTGTGCTCACTATTATAGTACTATTATATTGAATAACGATTGTTACATTGTATTGTGTTTATCTCAACACTTTTGTCCCATTTTTTTTTTTAAATCAAAGGTATTATTGATATATATGATACACAAAGGTGTATTGATGGAGCTGTGGTATATCAGCACTTTTGGGGATTTTTTATTTATAATAAAGTTTACTTTTTTTTCTTCTACAGAGTGCAGGGACAAAGTGCAGTCATTCTATAATTTGTAAATGGATCTAACTATGGTAGACTCAATTCTCCTTGTTTCCAGCGGTTAATGAGCGTTTTCGTTTATGAAGCTTCCACTATTTAGGATAACATTATAGAAATCATGTTACTTTGTTGGGTTCATTACATTTCTTGTTGGATTAATTAAGCTTATTTCAACTTGAACCCCATTGATCTGTGAATGGAAGACATTGTAGTGGGTAGATTGGATTGCTTCAGTGCTGTGTGCATTATTTTTAATTATGAGTCTGTAGTTTTAGTATTTCAGTATGTTTTGTTTGTTTTATTATTTTGATGTATAGATGACATTTGAGAATTTACCTCCGTATTTCTCTATGACTGGTATCTCAGGAAGGACCCACCTGTTGTTGGATTCCCGCATACAGTGAAACTAGTGCAGATCCTTTCAATTCTGGTCAGACACCAACTGTGCAGTTTTATTAGTGAAAGCTTAACCCCTTTGTTGCTGTGAACTTACACTTCAGATAAAGACTCTTTAGTTTCCAATAGCTAACATTTGCTGGTTGTACCACCACTGTTGGCTTTCACTTTTTCCATCCGTCATCACTGATAAAGGATGCTCAGAACTATATAAGCAGGTGGCAGGAAAACGCTAAACCTAAACAGCCACTGCTCTCAGTATCTCCAGAAACATGTAAAGGAGAGGTATGGCTAAATTTAAATACATTTATTCTATTAGTGTAACTGGTTCACAAATGTTGGTGATCATTTTTACCTGCATAAATGGTTTTAATGACAATGAGATAACATGGTAATTACTGACTATAGATATGGCCCTTTGTATGATCGGTATCTGCCTTTCTGTTGTTTAATCGCCCTAGCGTTAGAGACGGAGACGAGAAGGTGCCGTCCAGTGAACATCGGAGCACCGACAGCGCATACTTAAGCTAGCCACACATGGTTTAATTTTAGCATTCAATCAATGTTAGATTAGATTTTGTAGTTCGATGAAAAAATCGAAAATCGATTTTAATTTAATCGATGTACACCACATGGGGAGTACGATTATTGTAAAATTTCTACTGAAAAATTCAACGAAATAATCCTAAATCGTCGATTGAATTCCTCTTACGTTTGTAATCAAAAATCGTCAAATGAATTCCTCTTGTAGTTTGATGATTGAACAATCGACCAAAATTTTCCAACCTGTCCGATCATGTTTCAATCGACGATTTAACAAAAATCGATCAATAATCGTCGATTGTATTATGTGGGCAAATAGAAGTAATGGTGCATGTCACTCAGACCCTAGAGGGCAGAAAACGATTTTCTTTCAATCGATGGAATTTTTCATCGAAAAACTTCAATTGAACGCTAAAATCTAACCATGTGTGGCTAGCTTTACTGTTTTGCACTGTCCCGGTGTCCCTGATGCGACATGGCTGCTGGATCCTCCATCTCACCCCACCCATCCTACGATGTGCCAATTTGCAGTAACCCTCTCTTCCCTGGTGTGATTTTACATCACTCACACCAGGTTAGAGAGGGTTAACTGCAAAAAGGCATATTTGGGGCACCAGAGACTTTATTTTGGCAAGATTTAGAACATAGCAGCATAGCTTTGTGCCCTAATTTTTGTGTTTTCTCATCCAAAAACATTATTTTACATAATTGTTTCAAACATTATTATATTCATGATGTCTATTAGACCCTTGTACAGAAGTAACAGGCCTACAACATAAAGAAAATTTACCATTGAAGTCTATGGTGCACTTTTGGTACAGAAATCTGGACCTCAGCAGTGCGCTAGGGAGGTTAAGACATTAAAATTGCCAAATTAGCAATTAGCAAAACAACCATTGCTTATGGAATGTGTATCATTGCATCAATGCGAAAAAAGCATTTTTTGGAATAGTTGTCCTACTGATCTCCTCCAGTCCCCTTGCAGCTATTTCTTGCCTGCATGTATGCGCTTTAACAGTGTTTAGGTCTCATTACTGAGGGTGGGTTTCCAATCAAGGTTCAGCAGCCTGATTTTTATGAATCGGGCAAGTCAAAGTATGCATACTGAAGAGCAAAGGTAATGGAGAGAGTGATCTGATTTCTGTTATAAATAGGCTCCATGGTCTCCATTAGAAACCCATGTGTGTAGTTAGAATACAAAAATATAGCGGAGAGACAGGGACAGAGTGTCACCTTGTAACATAGTGTAACCAAAGGCCTATATATATAGATCACTATTATTTAAAAGCAACTTTTTCCACCAAGAATTATAATGAATTTATCCCTATATTGTCTCATGCTCTCCAAAGTTTTAGATTTCTGTGCCCACATCCCAATAAATGTATACATGAAAAAACAGAATGAGGAGAGGAGGGATAGATGGATCTTCCACCCCATATGAAGACCGTCACTCTGGGACTACAAATACACAAAAAAAAAAACTGGACGGGTCAATAAATGATTAAAAAAATTAATTTTGTACAACTATTCAACGATTAGTGCCGTGATGGGGAACCTATGGCAAGCGTGCCCAAGGTGGCAAGCAGAGCCCTCTCTGTTGGCACTTGTAGAAAGACTTTGTATTGGGTGTATCATAGAAAGTACAGCCACGGTCTCAAAACTGGCCGTTAATGATGATACAGTAACGGCGCTGCCACGGCAATAAGGCCGCCGCAAGTTCCTCTTAAGTCTTGTGGGGTTTCCGAGCTCCTTGCTTTCTACTCATTCCAAAATCACCATCTCAGTATTCAGGTTAGATTGCCGTATTGGCACTTTAAGATAAAAAAGTGGGTTATGTGTTTCTGTTTGGGCACTCGGCCTCAAAAAGGTTCGCCATCACTGAATTAATGGTTCATTCAATGGTATTCCATTAGACAAGTGTACAGAAATAATAGGGGTTTGGGTGCCCATTGTCATCTACTGAAATTATTAATGAAGTACAAAATAATCTTGTTCTGAGTGAGCAAAGATGGGCTTTTAAATAACAATCTCAATCCTTATCAATGCCCTCGATGTTATGATCCTATTGTCATGTATATTCCTGTACTATAGATACATAATTTAGTATCTGCCTTTTTTTTTCTTAAGCATTTTGTTCCTTCAAAATTTAAATGAATCCCATAATATAAGAAGGTGTGAGTCCTGAGGCTGGAGGGAAGAATTTCACACTTTTTGTGTTGTCAAACTGCACTGCAAAATGTGTCTCGTGCATTCTTTGGACTAACACTTTTTGCTATGTATTCTGCCTGCATGTGCATTTCCTATTTAGTTCATTGCAAATACAAAATACACAAAGCAGGGCATTTTAAAAAGCTCGTAAACCACATTGCTTTATTGTGAATGTTATACTTTTTTCTATGTGGAGCGTATACTACATGCGGGGGGCAACACACACAGTGAAAAGTGTGGCGCAACACTGAGAAGAAGGGGACACAAAAGATCGCCCAAATTTGTCTGTATTTGACTTCAGATACTTCAGGGAACAATTCTTCTTCACTTCAGTGTTCAGTGGGGTGATTAGGTATCTTTAACCATCTTCATTCCATGAATTCTATGTAAACCTTAATGTTTGATAAAGACGTACATGTTTTTATGTTATGATTTTAAACTTTCATAATATATGAAAGATTGTATGAGATTTAGTGATTGGGTTTTTACACTTAAAGTAAATGTGTGAGTCACGTCTATGCTTTCAGCTGCAACGCTGGATAATACAGAGCGACCTACACTTCAAACCTCTCCAGCTCTCGGCTTCCCTGCTGTGCTAATAGGTTGGAGTCGATAACTTTTCAGGTACTTTAGGTCAGTCTTTTCAGGCAGTTCTTCATTTCACAGGTGCTGTAAGGGCACAGCTTGAGATTGTATTGGTATAAAATCAAGTAAATTAAGTTGTCAAAAAAATGTCAGCTTTCCACTGTTGTGAGTTATAATATAAATAATATTTAATGCAGGTTCGCTGTGTAAAACGAGCTGTATGTAAAATCAGGCGTGAAGTTCTGACCTAATTTTCTGGTTTATTTCCACACACGCGCACACTCATGGCGATGGATTGACGATCAATTGAGTGCTGCCCACCCTGAACAATCGCCCAAAAATCTGATAGAACCGTGATCCGACATGTCAGGTTTTTTTGGTTGATTGTTTATCAATCGAAGTACGTTGGTGGAGAAAATGGACCACTTCCCATGCGATTGACCCATAGTTCCCTATGTAGCAGCCTTTTCAATCGGTTTTGAGGAATCTGCCTTTTGAGTGATCGTCTTCTGTCAAAATTGACCCCAAATCAGATTCCCAAGGTGGTGTGCCATCGATTGCAAAACGATCAATCGTCAATTCCTCAATCGCCGGGAATGATCGAATCGAGAATTGATCGCAGACAAATCGATAAACCTTACCTTGTATGAATGGTCTTTAATCCCCTGGGCGTTATAGGCTTTTCGTGACATTTTTTATGGCACGAAAAACCGATGCGCGGGCAATCGCGGCGGAGTACACTTTATTTCATCGTGATTGCCAGCTCTCCCCACGGCTCTCTACACACCGCTGGCGTCAATTAGATGCCAGCAGTGTGTGGGGAGAAAAGCAATGCCCCTCTATTAACACGGAGGTCTATGGTGCCGCCCCCCCCCATGCCCCCTTCGGCATCACCGATGATGCCAAATGCACGGGGCCTTAACCTCCTTAGTGTTCATCACAAGCCCATCTCGTCCAGAGTTTGTGTGAAGAACAAACTCTGGATGAGCTGGGCTCCCAATGAAAGCCGCATATCCCCGGAAAGCTACGGCGATGCTGCCTGTACCACACTGTTAAAAACGGTGCGGTGCAGGCGGTGCGGGCGGTGCGCTAGGAAGGTTAAAGGCTCAATGTGCCTGCAGCTATGTAGAAATGCTGCAGGCACACGAAGAGCCGGCGGTTGTGTCCGAACCCAGCATGGCGCAGTTTGATTCACGATCAATCTGCATCCGTACTGGCTTTGAGCGTAACACCAGAGAGGTTAAATGTGATTTGAAAGTTTTACATGATTTTCCTTGAAAGCACCAAACATTGAGAAGCACAGAATTAAAACTTCAGAGAGTTTATGGTCTAGCATGCATCCTGCTGGTCAGAAGATCTGTTTAGTAAGCATGCAAAATGGCAAAAGTCATCTCCTATTGCCGCCTCCTTGTACTGTGCTACATAAGCATGTTATAGCAGAGCTGAATGGTTCGGCACGATTAGGTAATTGCCTATATCAGTCTCTGTTACATACAGTGACAGCTGAAGCAGAACAATACGTTTTATCATCTTTCACTGGTAACATTTTCTTTAGGCTCAGTAGCGTGACACAAAAACTTTTAATGGCAGCCTGTCATTTCTCATCTCTTTAAAGGAGTATTTCCTGGCTGGCCGCGGGGATGCAGGTCTACTTTGTTCAGCATACAATGCATTGTTCTTCCATTCCAAAGCATGTGTTCATACATGCTTGGCAGATGTCTGAGCACTGTGATGCCTTTCTTATTAGTGATGGGTCAGATGTCCTTTCAGTATGCTAATCCCTTTTCTGCCAGTACTGAGCCGGGCATTGTGAATCTGACTGGCATCAGAACGTTACATTCCTGAATTCTTCACTGTCGCTGGTTCAAGGGAAATATTTCACTACCCGCTTCAGGCGCCTGTAAAATTGGCTAAAAAAAAGGTACATTCTGCACTGTAATCCTATTCACTGTGGACAATGTAACATTACTGACGATTAGAATTTTTATATTGGAAATGTTTACTGGCTGGTCTTGTTCTTGGAATTTAGAAATTTCCGTTACAGCACTGTCTACTTTTTAAATGTAGAAGTGTATACTGTGGACAGATAATTGGAAAAATTCATTCAGATTGGTGTGAAGGGGTTACCACCCCGGTATCTTCTTCCTCTTAGCAGCACCTGAGGCATAACTGTCAACCTTCCCGTTTTGACCAGGAAAGTCACGTTTTTTGTGTTGCTTTTTCTGATTTCAACAAATCCCAGATTTTTCCCGGATTCTTGAAATCGTGCTAGTTTCATAGGGAGAGGAACGCCCTTTCCCTGCTAAATCAGCCGAGAGCTAAGCAGGCATACTGGAAGTGATGTCAATTACATCACTTCCTGTATTACCCCCTGGTTTTTTTTTTTATTTAACAGGTATGACCGGAAGTACTTACACAGATACGTACCTGTGAAATCTGCCAAAATGCGCTGGTGCCCCTCCCCTCCTATGACATGCAGCCGCCTCTGGCCGCAAGTGGATATTGGTAAAGTAGACGTCACTTCTGATGTCTGCCTCCTATAATCACTGTGTGCCTGGCAGCCAGCCATATCTGAATCCAGACCAGATTCAGATCTGGATTGGTGGAGAAAGTGAGACAGGAAGAGTCTCACCCCTTCATCTTACATGCTGGAGGACAGGACACTCCAGGCATGTTGGAGCGAGAAAGGGGGAAAGGTAATTATGGGATTTTTCTCTCCAGGGAACCCATCTAGGTAAGTAAATTTATTTCTTTGTTTTTTTTTGTTTTAAGTTCAAATCTGCTTATACCAATGTTCTGCCTTCATAAATTAGTAAAGTTCAAAGTGAGAAGTGTCTTGCATTATTCCAATAACTAAATCATATGTAGTCTTATAATATCAAGCTTACAAAAGAAAATGGCAATGACAAAACATCTGATGTTAAGAGAAATAACAACTTTTGAGTTCCTTTAACACTACACGTGCTGCAATTGCAGTGCAGTATTCACAGGCAATTTGCAGGTACATTAACCCTGCATTAATGCCTGCTACTGAGTTGTCTCGCATACTTGTGTATGGAGAGAGTGGTAATACCGTATCACTTCCGTATCCAGACTCTCAGTATTCATTGATGGCTAACACGATACAAACGCTCTACTAATACTGGTGTATGGCAGACTCTGCAGAATAAAAATGTGTACTGCAGGGTGTTTGCATCAATGAAACACAGCAGGCACAGCAGTGGAAGGTACAACACAGTGGAAATCTTATATAAACACAGTCCTCATTTTAGCATTTATGGCAAAGCATCACGGCTGCAACAGGTCTAGTGTGAAAGGTTCCTCAAATAGTTCCCAGACTGTGATGCTGATGTCTAGGTTCAATGGAATCAGAATCCCTGAAGAAGTTGATGACCTGGAAGAACTTGGAAGGTTAAATATTTCAACATCATGTTTGCTGTGGTCCATGATTCAAAACTGCTTTTGGCTTTTTACCTAGCAGCCTGGCAATTAAAAATATTTTTTATGAAATGGCTGTCTCTGATTGGTAATAGTTGCTTAGCATACAGCTCCCCTGGAGACCACATTTCTAGTTTTTGCATGATTTAAATACTCTCTAAATATTGTTTTAGTGTTGTATTTGGCAAACCTGCTATTTATGTGTGGTTGTTAAAATGAATTGTATAAAATGTGTAGGCAAACAGTTCTTCTGTAATTCCACTTAAGTGGTTTAAATATTCATTAAATTGATGCACTGGGTATTGCATTGTGTAGCTCATTAAATGCTAAGGCCATAATTTTCCACTGGATTTTCTTGGTAAAAAGATAAGGATCATATTCATAGAAATATCATTTCTGGGAGTACTTGTTAAAGGCGGATAACTATTTCTTCTATGAATTTTTCCCCCATTATTCTTAGTAACACATCGTGGAGATTTTTCTGTATAAATGTCATATTTAGATGTTTGCAATCCTAGCTGTTTCCGCACTGCTAACTGCTAGCTTACTGCTTTAGCTTGCCAGAAAATTTGTACATACATATACATATGTACATGTGTCCAAGGCATTAATCATGTGATCTGTGCTAATAGGAAATACAGTAGACTTTCTGTTATCCAGCATTAACAGGGATTGGTAAATTTAGTTATTTAATAATATATAAATGAATAGGGCTACAAGTGAATCATCACAGTTCTAGAAATACAACATTTTCCCAGTACTGAATATACAACAATATATAACCACATATAACTAGAAGTACAAAAGCAATGCCAGTACAGTGTGACTTTCAAAGTTTCAACTGATTTTGATTTGTTTAGGCTTGGATTCTGGTCTCTTGAGTTGTGAATAATGAAGTCTAATGTGTTATGGTTTATAGTCGTTGGATCTTCTCCACTTAAGCAGAAATCTTGTGAGCCTGGGCCTTTTGTTGTATGGGGAATACTTAAAATATACATCAATACCTTAGTTGACTTTCAGAAATGTACATATACAAAAGTATATATGCATATATTATATTTTATGTGTCTTTTGTGGGAGTTAAACATGCAAGATCTTAGTGTCTGAATTGGCCCTCAGATTTGGTATTTGACTTGTATTATTGATACATACCGACCATGCACAGCATGTCCTGGTGGATATTTGCTTTGTCAAAGACTGACAGACTCAGCAGTTTAATGTTTTTATTTCAAGTTACAGACATAATTGGCTATTCCCTCTGTTTTCTCTTAATTAGAGGAGATATGCCATCGTTATCAGTAGATTGTTCATACTGGTCAGTTAAGTGAGATGTTTGGCCAATGCCAACAAGAACAGCTGAGAGCATTGAAAATCTATGACGCAGATTTGTGCTTCAGATATCTTGTTGAATGTAAGTTAAATTTTGCAGTATTTATTTATTTTTATTTGTCAAAAATTGTGAATTATGGCATTGGTTTTGGCATTGATATGTGTATTGTTAGTGCAGAAACATGAATTTTAAAGGTTAAATGTTAAAAATGTTGAAAGGATTTCCTAAGACATTGAGGAGCTGATGAAGGGCTGTCAGAGCAAGGCCACGCATTGCGCATGATAGAGGAAGGTCTGCAGGTCATTGTAGCATGTGTATCTGAAATGAAGCAATACAGAAGATTTTCAAGGTTAGGAAAGAAACACTGTATATCTGATTTAAACAATGTGGACAGGCAGTATATGAGGGAGTACAGCTTAGCTTTAAAGAGAGAGGATAACATGAAAAAAGCATCAACCGCATAACAGAAGCTGTGTATATTTTCCATTGTAAATGTGTGTACAGATACGTTCAGGTATTAAAGCCCAAATCAGAATAATGCTGGGCATACTTGGGTAGATCCCCGTGTGACCGATGCGCAGCAGATTATGTCATCGAGCTGCGCTGAAGCTTCATCTATATTGAGGCGCAGCACTGCTGCATCATTCATCCAAAGTAATGGAAATCGAACAAGGTTTTCCAACATGTTAGAAACCTGTTTGGCCGAGCTTTATTTGAGTGGGATCGGTGCTCAAATTTCGTAACAGATTCAAGCAAAATCGAGCGCCATGAAGGCGTACTGCGCTCGATTTTGCTCCTATCTAATGCGAAATCGAGCGCTGTATGCCTAGCTTTATAATGGATAAGAATAGTAAGATTCCCAAACACAGAATTAAATTTTTCTAGACTTGTCTGTTATGACAAATGTTGACCTTTCATGGTTAAGGCTGCATTTTTGCAAGGACATGGACTGTTTTTAAATTACCAGGGTGGTGAGTAGTCTGTAAGAAAAAGTGTACATTAGTGTTGTGTTACTTTAATATTGGAATAGTTTGTTAATCTGACATTAGACATTTGCAACATGCCAACCCAAACATCACCAAGCCTGAATGTCAAAACGTGTAGAAATACATTGCAGGTCACACATAATGCTAGAATCTTGCTTTACACCACTGAAACTGTTGCAATAAACAAAGCTGTAGCATAATAATTCAACTAGAGCTTAGGTCAGGGGTCTGCAACAAGCCTCCCCAAAATTGCAATCGGCTCTTTAGCCTTCTTGTTGTGGTTCTTGTGCTTCCAGCAGGCGTCCTCCCTCCATCCCACAAGCACATGCATGAAAGAAGGAAAAGAGCTGGTGTGAAGGAAGCGAGTATGTGCCAGCAGCCAAGCAGAAGCAGCTGTAGCCCCTGGTTCTCCTCCCTCAGTCCAATACTAGAGCTGACAATATAGTAGTATTAGTATAGACAGTATTGCAGAGGAAAGACCTACTCCTTCCTTCACCTCAGGACACAGATGCTGGTGGAAGAGTAGAAACCAGGAGAGAGAGCCTAGAGAGACCAGACCTGAGCCACCGGACACCTCAGTTAAGCTATCCAGCAGCAATGAGGTTAGAAGTGTGGGTCCCTAGAAGGGGAAAGGGTGTTGTAGCACAAAAGGGGACCCAGCCACACATCCTCCTCTCGCCAAAATCTTTAGGACACTTGCCTAGAATAGGAGAGCGGAAGTCTTGATAAGTGTTTAATGCAAATATTCGAATCACAATTTTTCTTTTGCAAATATCGGCACTTCGAGAATTCGCGCATATTCGTGAATATAGTGCTAGATCTTCATAATCGCTAATATTCAAGAATTTTTACATCAGTACCCGGGACTACTGTGCATTGTGTTCCCTATATGTGCATGTACAAGTGCTGATTTGCGCAAGGTAGGTGATAAATAGTGTTGATCTCGAAAATATGACATTATTTGCACGTTTCATTGCGAAAATATTTTGTGCAATGAAGGGAATAGTGGCTGGAGATCACGAATTCTCAAATTTGTTGAGAATATTAGGCGAAAATTTATATTGCCTGTGCTGCTCATCACTAGTCTTGATCATGCAACAACTCCAAAGCATTATGGTAGCGAGCAAAAGGTGTTAGTTGAGGATTTATAAAGATATTAAATTATTTTATTAACTTTATATAGAAATATTTTGTCCCTGCAGAAGCCATAGCACATATAACCAAGCTTGAGTTAGTATTTGGGAATCCTCCAGTTTGTCATGCTATGTAAGGAAATTAATGAAGCATTGTTCAAAATGCCTGTGAATGCCAATGTTTATCATCAGCAGAATGTCTTCTTCATGTAGCATTTATAGCATTCAGTCAGCGTTGCTAAACTTTAAAATAATTGCAGGCTACAATTGAACCCTCTGTTATGTCTTCCTGCCTTTTGGCAGCAGTATGTCGATTTACTCCTTCTGTTATACTGTATAACATCTGATCCACTGATAACATTCAAACCTAATGCCCTCGGCTCCCATCGGCCAGAGATTATCGGACATGTCTGCTCTCTGGCTGGCCGAGCAGTGGGGCGACAGGGATCTGTCGCCCCATGTGGGCACATGCCGATTAGTGGCCAATTTTTAACCTTACCAACAGCGCAAGCACACACGTCCGTCGGTCAGGTTAAAAATCGGCCGCTTATCGGCATGTGTATGGCTAGCATAATTGATGTTCTCGCCCTTCTCCCTATTTATCCACCTTGGCCTTTCCTTGTCCGGTTATAAGGTCACAATATGGGGAGGGACAGCTTGGGGTATAGTATATTTTACGTGTTGCAGCATTCTCTCTGTACTTAAGCTGGGCATACAAAATTCAGCATTTCTTTTCGATTTGACTTTAAATACGATTGTATTAAGTAAAGTGTTTAAAGTTTCGATCATGATCACATGATATGATTAAAACAGATCAATTCCTTTCAGTAGTCCTGTGTACGTGCTCCATAGTACCAAATCCATTGAAATACCAAGCAAACCACCAAATTGACCAACATGTGTAATCTCTGCTCTATCATTTTATATTTGATTTTGATTACATTTGGTTGATGTGTATGTCCACCTTAAGAGAACTCAAGGCAAAAGCTATGCATGCTCTAAAACAACCAAAATATTCTTATGAAATACGTTGTTCTTCACATAGTTGAACTGACAACAAAATCACACAAAATGTATTAATGGAAATTAAATGGATCAACCCATGGAGGTCTGGATTTAAAGTCACGCTCAAAAGTGGAAAAAAACACTACAGGCTGATCCAACTTTGATGTAATGTCCTTAAAACAAGTCAAAATGAGGCTCAGTAGTGTGTGTGGCTGTATGACCTCCCTACAACGCCTGGGCATGCTCCTGACGAGGTGGAGGATGGTCTCCTTGAGGGATCTACTCCCACACCTAGACTTTAATTTTGAGTGTGACTCCAAATCCAGACCTCCATGGGTTGATGCATTTGATTTCCATTGATAATTTTTTATGTGATTTTGTTGTTGGCACATTCAACTATGTGAAGAACAACGTATTTAATAAGAATATTTCATTCATTAAAATCTAGGAGGTCCTTTTTATGTGTTCCCTTTTTTGAGCAGTGTGTATTTAGGTAGATATATATCTTCGCTAAGATTTATCAAGCAACCTTCCTTTCATTGCATCAGTATGAGCAGTAGCACCTGGACCCTTAACCCCATTAGTAGTTGGTTATTGATCCATGAAGCCTGCAGATATAAGGTTCATCCTGCAGAGCCAAATATCTTCTGAATCAGATGATGGTGCAATAATAGTATAACCCCAACAAAACAGTTTTGTTCTGAATATTTTTTTCTATCTATCTATCTATCTATCTATCTATCTATCTATCTATCTATCTATCTATCTATCTATCTATCTATCTATCTATCTATCTATCTATCTATCTATCTATCTATCTATCTATCTATCTATCTATCTATCTATCTATCTATCTATCTATCTATCTATCTATCTATCTATCTATCTATCTATCTATCTATCTATCTATCTCATTCATTTATACTGCCCTGTTCTCCAAAGGAAACTTTGTAATGAAAAGAAGTAATTACAGGATTATCACATAGGCTGATAGACTTGCTGTACATTGATGTGACTAAAGACTACGAGACAGGCCTGGCTTGTATTATCACAAGAAAACATGTCAGGGAGGAGCAGCCATATTAACTACAAAGGAAAATATCTGGAGATTTCCCTATCATCACCAAGTGAAGTGTTAGCAATGAGTGTTACTACCACATAAAGCCTGCAGATAAATTGCTTCCCTTGGTGTCTGGAGAGGTTTGTTGCCGTCTTGAGATATGGCGGTAGCCTGCGCACATGATTACTAGCGCTGCATTTGGCTTCATCTACCCTCCAGTCCTTGGACCTTTTGACCCTGTTCCCTTAGTTAAGGTTAAGCACAATGTGAATTACATGTTCCAGTATAGTTTCATTCAGAGCAGAGGTTATACAAGATCATAAGGTTAATGATATATTTTTTTTCATATCCAGTGATTTATAGCTAAATTTTATGTGAACAAGAAGGTCTGTTTTTATTGCTGTTACATCAGTCTGAACGGCTTGGCTAGTTCATATGAAAGTGTTTAAATTAATAGCCAATCATTTACCCTGACTGCGCCTTGAATGTTACTGTCACTGTTGCTTCACTAACACAGAGGAATGTAACACCCAGAGATCCATTGTTGTAATATTACAACATCACATTTAAGGCTACAAAGGTGAACCCCCATTTTCTTCTTTTTAATACCCCATGTACATTGCTAATAGGTCCTATTTTTCAGCTCTGCAACACTATTGGATAGTTGGGTAGAGTAGTGGTTAAGGGCTGACTGCTTTAGGGGGCTTTTCTCCTCTTCTTCTTTAGTAGGCGGCCATCTTGGGCCTGCGTATGGAATGGGGGCACTAGCGCTGCTTACTGTGGGAGACACGCACCCTGGTCCAGATAGGTAGTTCACACAGCTCGGATTCACACAGTTCTGTTTGTGATAAGTATAATCACGACACAGTTCTTCATTCAGTAATAAAAAATGTCCACACACTATTTGCTGTTAAACTGCGGGCTACTTTACTAAAGTAAAAGATATTGGTACACGCAGCACTTTCTCTGGTCCCAGAGAAAGGGTCAGTTCTTTAGGAAAGTATTCAGTTTCAAACAATGGATAGTCAATGCTGCAGCACAATTCCTTGAGAGGTGTCTTGCTATAAACTTGCTATAAACTACCCTAGCCAATTAGGGGAATGAAACTACTAACATCGCAGCCGGAGCATCCTGCATACCCCAGGGCTCAGGCTTGTCCTATGGGGTTCTGGCAGGGGAGCTCTGCTGAAGCTGGCAGGCTGTATCCTTCTCCAGGCAAG
This sequence comes from Ptychadena robeensis, assembly GCA_036250615.1. Classification (NCBI taxonomy): domain Eukaryota; kingdom Metazoa; phylum Chordata; class Amphibia; order Anura; family Ptychadenidae; genus Ptychadena; species Ptychadena robeensis. The sequence continues at coordinate 40,225,883 of CM070036.1, read as the reverse complement.
ACTAGTTAGGCCCCTCCTATAATTTAGGTTATATGACCTCTTGGGGATGAAGACACCTTTCTTGGGATGGGCTAGCAGCCAGAGAAACAAAGAGATGAAGTTAACTTATACATTTATTTTGTTTTCCTGTCATGGCAACATTTATGCATGGATTTTTCTGGTTCTTTTGTCGTATTTCCTTATGTAGAGCATGGCTATATGCCGGTCCTTGAGTATTTTTGGCTACACCTGCACACTTTCAGTTTAGGAAGACACTAGTAATCCTGTAGGCTTTGTAAAGGAACCTTTATTAAACCCAAAAAAATAGAAAAAAAAGAATCAGACACAGCCATTCACATATAAAGTGAATATATACAGCATTTCCAACAAAGTAGGCAGGTCTGGTCCATGCAGTATTCACTCTATATTCCTACAGTCAAGCCAGAAAGGCCAGTGCTAGGAGGCAGATAATAGTTCCAGCAGTGTCTGCATATGTCTATACACTAGCAGTACCCATTCTCTGAACCCACTTACCAACTTATGGAGAGACACATTTTACAATGTATGCAATGCACTAAAAACTTACCCATGGTCAGCTGTTTATATTTAGGAGGAGAGATGAGTCTGTGTCACATAATTTATTTATTGCAATGCAGAATGTTAATGTAATATACAACTAATGCAATCCAATTTTAAAATGTGTATCTCCCTCTAAAGCTAGTCATACACGTGTCGATTCCTGAGCGATCGATCGACGCTCCGATCGATTCTGGTGAAGCCACAGGCGTCAATCGATTGACCATACAAGTCTGTGCCTACCACCTTAGGCCACCGATTCCTGGACGATTCTGTTACCAGTCGATCGATTCACAAATGTCAACGCCCCTTGATGTGTGCCAAATCAATCAGAAAACACCAACAGGTTGGTTCTCTGGCCGATCCGATTTGGGGGCCATGTCGATCGGGCAGGGTCGATCGGTCAAGGTGGGGTGCACTCGATTCCTCATCGATGGATCGGCGTGCACGCGCCCGGTGATCGATCGGCCGGGAATCGTGTGGGAAATCGACCTGTGTATGGCCACCTTAACAAACAAAAAAAACTATAATATTTTACATATTCGGACCATAGGTGACGTTTTCACAATGATTTTAATCTTATAGTCTGGAAAATAGCGTATCTAAGTTTTGCTAGTTTTATTCCCTAAAATCTTTTTTATGTTAGCTTAAAGTTTTAAGTTTGGATAGAGTAAGGAATGGTTAAAACTGGTGGGTAATAGGTATATTGATAAATATAACAGTAAAGGAAGGCAGATAATGTTGAGGACAAAGGCAGCATAAAAACCTAAACAGTTTAGTACATAGCATCTTAAAAAATAACACCTAAATGCAAACTGCTAGGATTTCAGCTGTGTTTGTAGCTGTTTCACTAGTAATATCCCTCACATTCAAGATTACAAAATGTATGATTATCTATCTATAATCATACTTCCTTAAAATTGTTTCTCTGCGGGTATGTACATTGTGTGGATCACTTTTCAAAATAAAGGTTTATTTCTTAAATACTGTTTATTGCAAAAGCATTAGCCCGTACATCCTGCCAGGTGCAGACTCACAGCACCTACTACATATCAGGTGTACTAGCAGTGGGATGTGAGAAACTTTCCAAGAGAAGTGTCGTCTGGCACATGGCTCATCGGCTTCTAACATTTTCTGTTGTTAGGGTTATGTAAGGCAACTCCGTGTACTTCACCTCAAAGTGTTTCCAAAACATGCCCCTTTCAGGATTCCCTTTTTAATTGGGAAAATAAGTAAAACACTCTAGTACACTATTCTGAAAACACTAATGCTTCAATGTAGCTGCATCATTTTCAATATAGTAAAGTATGCATTTTCCCTATAAATTGTCATTTCTTAAAGGCTCAGGCATATAACTGCAGGTTTGAAAAATTATTGGCAGCCCAGTAAAGTTAGTGTTAGTCAAGATGAATAAAGGCCCCCATACACATTTAAATTCGACCTAAACTGATCGATTTTTAAGTCAATCAACCAGAAATTCTGTTCACATGGCTCGATTCACCTAGATCGATCGAAATTGACAAAAAAAAAAGTGATCAGACATGTTCGAAAATTTTGATCGATCAAGTATATCGAATGTTATTTTGTTGTGCCCGACCGATTTGATTTAAATAATTGGCATACTTATACATCAGTTGGCATACATTTTGGTGTGTTTACGATTGACCCTCTTTAATTATGTTTTTTGATCAATTGCACCATCAACCATTGATCAAATATCAGTTTCTCCATGTGGGCGTTCGATCGATTGTCGATTCTTCGATCATAAATTATGATCGAATCTCACATTGATCATAGGTAAATCGAAGCATGTATGGGGGCCTTTACAACAAATTATATAATAGCTATTGTTGTCTCTATAGATGTATGGTCCATTTGCACCTTTGTGTTGAGGCCTAATGTGTTGTGCAAGTGTTACTTTTGTGCATAGTAATTGTGTTGGCATATTTCAAATAGCATTCCTAGGTTCAGATGGTCAGTTAAGAACAACCCCTTTGGTGCAAGCACAAACCACAGCTGGCAGATGCTGTTGCATATTACCTGTGGTGATACAGGGATATAATGGGGGTTTGTATGTGTACTTTGTAAGTTTAATAGATAACACTAGTACTCCAAATTTGTGTTCTCAGGCAACACAAAGGGCCCACAGAAATGGAACTTCCTGAGCCATTTAACTATGCACATTATTGTAGAATTCTTTCTAATATTAAATAGAAAAAACCCACAAACAAGTATAAATTAATATCCACATTTACAATTTTAGGGTAAGGAAGTAATTGCTTTGCGTACAATGTAGTGCAAAAGCCTGCTAGATTGGATACAGACTGATTAGATAGTTTAGAAAGCACTTCATAGCCCAACCACAGATTACAAGAAACTTAGATTTTACATAATTATTCTAATTGTTATAATGGGAGTACTAGGGATCTGCACAGTATTCCAGTCACATTTCCTTGACACTGAATCCTATCTTTATTGGACGTGGTAACTGGTTTTGTATACCAACCAAAAGCTTGGCTATACATGGGTCAATTTTGTTCTGCGATCAATCATTCGGGAATCACAAGCTGCCCACCTGGAGCGATCAATCCCATTCCAAGAAAGTGCCAGATGAATCCAGAGGGTCTTCATCCAGTATCGGCCAGGGATCAATTGCCAAAGGCGGTGCGCATCAATTGGTTAGATGACCACATTGCCATAGAACTTTCCCCCGATCGCACGGGGATTGCCACCTGTATGGCCAGCTTTAAAGTTTTCGGAAGTATTCTGTAGTGGGTGGGACTATTTGTCCCCTCCCACAGCTCTGCACACTAGGGTGTTTAGGCATATAGTTAATTGAGATTTCCCAAAGATTACCTATAACACATATGAAAAATACTATAATTGCATGTTTTAACCCCACACATTTAAGCAGAATTTACACTGGCATGGAAAGCGACTGGCAGGTCCTGTGTTCATAAACTCCCAGGGTAATCTTATGAGTTGAACAACCAAAATGCCGGGTAGCAACTCATGTCTTAATTTCTGGGCAGCTGCTGGTTTCAGGGATGGAAATTAGCCCTATACACCGCTTTTTATGATAGTAGAATTTAAGCAGTGTCTAAATTGGTGGTTGCTATTGTCCAGGCCTTTCACAACATGCTGTGCTTTACCTTATGTGCCACATATTTCCCATTTACACTGTTGCAGTAAGTTAAGGATTGTGTTGTGTTCAGAGCAGTTCTTTCATTTTAATGGGCGGCAAAATGCATAAGGGCTCATTAGAACCTGGCAACATATTCTTATTGTAATTCCAGCTTAAACTTACTTGAACTAAATGCGACATTTTCTAAATTTTGGTTAGCAGTGGGGAAGTGTTAAAACACACTGTATTTACCTTGAAGACTGTATTTACAGTGGTGTGCAAAACTATTTGCCCTCTTCCTGATTTCTTATTCTTTTGCATGTTTGTCACACAAAATGTTTCTGATCAATCAAACACATTTAACGATTAGTCAAAGATAAGTCAAAGATAACACAAGTAAACACAAAATGCAGTTTTTAAATGATGGTTTTTATT
>CM070036.1:40210674-40221669 GCA_036250615.1 Ptychadena robeensis | reverse complement strand
TTTAAGTGATTTCTTGATTGAAACAGGTGTGGCAGTAATCAGGCCTGGGGTGACTACAGACATTGGACTCAGGTGTGATAAACCACAGTTATTTTTTCACAAGGGGGGCAATCACTTTTTCACACAGGGCCATGTAGATTTGGAGTTTTTTTTTCTCCCTTAATAACGTAAACCGTTATTTAAAACTGCATTTTGTGTTCAATTATGTTATCTTTGACTAATAATTAATGGTTTTTGATGAGCTGAAACATTTAAGTGTGACAAACATGCAAAAGAATAAGAAATCAGGAAGGGGGCAAATATTTTTGCACACCACTGTATCCAGGAAATGTGAGTTCCCAAATTATTGCACAAAATAAAAAAAAATCAGTTAAACTTTGCACAACTGATCCTTGTGGGAATTGCAGGTAAGATTTTATTGTAAATAAGTAATTTCAAATCTATGAAAATAGCAATACACATTCTATCTACAAACCTTATTCTTATTCTTCCGCATGTAGCATTGGACCTTATGCTGGTCCTGCAATGTCATTTGACAGGCAGAGAGTACAGTACAGTATTTCAGCCCACATAAAGCAGAACTACACTAGCTCAGTAAGGGTAAAGCATGCTGGGATATTCAGCATGTATAAACTTCTGTCTGACCTTACCTTTACCCAGCACGCATTTAATCCATTGTAGCTTTTGGCTACACCCTGTAATTTTGCAGCCAAGTCATAAACTAAGAACAATTGCCAGACTCGTAGTGTATATTATCTTGCAAAATATACAATAAATACTGAAGTCTAGTCGCATGCTATGTTAGTGGGATAACTATATATAGAGACTGTTACATCATTGGTATTGGTGTATGTGTTCTGAGATTTTATAAGAAACCTCAATAATATTAATAAAATCATCAGTTGTGCTTTTTACTTCTGGATATGCTGGGGGCATAAAATACATAAAGAATTTATATATATACACAGGGGTGCGCACAACTTTTTTTTAGCAAGCTACTTAGATGAGTAGCCAAATATGGTGTGTGGTACTCACCCCATATGTAGCATGGTTTTAAAAGGTTCCTTCTTCCTCACTCGCCTCTGTGTCAGATGGACCTCCCTGTTCCTGATTCCGATTAGCTGTCTCCATCCACAGGTCAACGGCTGGCTTTGGGTCAAATGTAACTCTCACAGTACAACATGTTTGAATCTCATACTTTAAACAGTAGTGAAACTTTTCTCTTGTCAAATTTTACCTATGTCTACTCTGACTTTCATCCCCCAGATCTCTAAAGGCCCCCATACACGGGTCCATTTCCCATCGGATTCTGGGACGATCGATTCCGGGCGCGTGCACGCGAAACGATCGTCCCGGAATTGCGTGAAGCCCACCTTGTCTGTCCGATCACGTCCGATCGTTCGGGGGCCCAGAATCGGATCGGACAGAGAACCAACATGTTGGTCTTTCTGATCCGATTCTGCACACATCAGGGGGAGTTGCCATTTGTGGAGTAAGCGATCGGACACGGAATCGTCCAGAAATCCGTGGGACAAGGTGGTATGTAGCGATCGGACGGACTTAATTGGCCGATCGATCGGACCTCCGATTCCCGCTGAGATCGCCGGAATCGATCAGATAGGTGATCGATCGGCCATGGAATCCGACTGTGTATGGCTAGCTTAACACCCTTATAAATCCAATCTTTTTTTGATTAGCAATTTACAACTTGACACCCCTTACTGCAAACTTTTATAGTTATTAATGTTTCCATGTGGTTATCTGAGTGACATAAATTGTATACACTTAACAATAAAAACTAAAGAATTTGGGCAATCTTAACATTTTTACTGAATATATGATACAGTGAAGTGTTTTGTATAGCTATTGTGTTCAAGCTTTAATCTCAACTCAATCTGCAATATCAACTTCAGCCACCAGATGTCACTTGCTGTCAAAGCACAACACAAGCACGGCTTCCTTCTCACACATCAGGGAGAAGGGGGAAAGCTGCATGCACATCTTCCCTCTCTGTGTAGTACAGAGATGCACTAAGTAAGTATAATAACATTATCAAAACATTGGCTAGTTTTAAGTCCATTGTGCATACCAGCGTACAACTTATATGCAGCCCTGTGTATAAATATATAATATATATATATATATGTGTGTGTGTATTAGTAAACTTTGCTTGCTTGTCGATAAAAACTTTATCTTTAGCCCTAAATTATTTTATGCAGTCTATAATGCTAGTATTGTATAATAAATGTGTGCTCTTTCAGTTCCATTTTCTTTGAAAAAAAATCTTGCTATTCTTTATTGTAGGAATTAAGGCCCCCACACACGTAGTGAGCGATGGAGTCAGCGTCATCAGAGTATCGGCAGGCACCCTTTGACGCTGGTCAAACTAATGGCAGCCTCCAGAGATTATGGATTATGTCCTTTTCTGGCCGACCGAGCTTTGGGGTGACCGGATCTGTAGCCCCATGTGGGCACCTGCGACCCGCGGACAATTTTGCCGACAGCCGCAAATGCACACGCACATCGGTCAGCAGAAAAATCTTCTGCAGTTCGCTATGTGTATGGGGGCATATAGTGTTGGGAAAGAATATTGTTTACACATGGCTATTCTTAGTAGATAAGTGTTACATTACCCAGACTGGTCCATTTCTGTTGCAGTATATTTTAGGGATAGTTAACTTAATCTGTTTCACTAGTGGCATACATTACCAAAACCCTTACCGCTCTGCAGAAGCAGAACTAATGTTTTAAAGTTCAGTGCTATCCGAGTATTTTTGAGTAGAGATTTCTAATTGTATTGTGTTATCTAACAGAGTAAATCTGACATGAAATATGTTCCAGAGCTTTCTTGAATCTTTGGCAATGTTTTCTTATTCCATAAAGCCAGATAAAGTTTCTCTATATTAAGTATACATACCATGGGAAAGGGCATACTATTTTGCATGACAATTAAAATTCTTATGAAAAGATAAACTAAATCTTTTTAGAATACCTTTTTAAGCTTAATTCATAGACATTAAACATTATTCTTAATAACAGTGCATCCCCTGTGGAGGCAAGGATAATTTCTATAATAACTTGCCACTTTATTAAAAATATATTCATTAATAAGTTCATAATTTCACTGTATCCTGTACACACAGTAAAATCTTACATGGTAAGAATATCTCAAGGTAACATGGTAAGAATATCTCAAGTCTAAGAAGGCTTTGGCCTAACATGTATCAGTTTTTGCTATCCATAATAAATCAGAACATGAACTCCTTCCTGTTCTCTGCAATCGATCATATATGTGTGTGCAGAACAGCTGACTCCTATTCTGGTTAAGAGTTTCTGCGAGCTGCCCTAACACCGCTAACACTAAACAATACATATTGCATATCAAAGAGGGCCTTTCTAAAGCATCTGATGTCCAGTCCAGTGCTGTAACATAGTTCTGTGTACAGGGACGCCATTAGGCGGGGTCAGGGGCACTCTGCCCGGTCCTGTGTACCGACTCCTGCGCGCTGGCTGACAACAGAGTTGAGAGATCTTCAGCATCCCTCTCTGCCCCCTCCTCCCGATATGTGTGAAATAGCCGGTGACATGATAAATTGACGGCAAGTGTTTACTAGGGACATCTAGTGGCTGAAGTACAATAAATAGCTGTACAATTTTATTGTTTACTGTATACAATTAATGTCACTTAAATAATATTAATAACTAATGTCAAATTGGGAATGTAAATTTCTAATCCAAAAAAAAAAGATTGGACTTCTAAGGGTGCTGGAGACCTGAGGGTTGAGGTCAGAGTAAGCATATGAAAGAGTATATTCTGACAGGTGATAAGCACTGTTTGACTACTGAGATATGAGATCTGGTGGTTCAAACGGTGTTGTACTGTGGATGGAGACAGGTACTACAGAGTACATATATCATGAGTACCAAACACCATCTCCTGGTTATCATGTGAGTAGCTCACTAAACAAGTTATGTGCACCCCTGTGTAAGTATCCTCTGGAGCACTTAGACCTGGGAGCAGGGGGTTAAGGTGGTAAGCATCCTTTGGAGCCCTAAGAAGGGGGGGGGGGTAGTGCTAGTGGTAGGGGGCCTGAAAAATTGCCTAGCTTGTGGTCCCGAAATTTCTGATGGTGGCCCTGCCTGTGTAAGTATTACAATAGACCATGTAAAATAATGCATATTGAGACATATGTCTTGACCTGGTATAGCAGGGGTTTAGTAGATCTTACATATTTATTAAAATAGTTGACAATTGAGAAAGTTCAACGTTGACACATCTGTGAAATTCATGTCTGAAATTAAAGAGAAAGTCTAGCATGTTAAATAAAATACACTGCATGCCAGATTTGGTGTGACACCCCTGTAGTATAGGAAAGAAGTTCTGTAGGATGCCACTACACAAGAGTTCATTGAAAACACAAAGTACAGAGTGTTGTCAAAGTTTTTGTCAGACTGCTTAAAGATGGTATCTTGCAGTGTACCGTTCTGTAATCTTTGTGAAAGTTATACATGCTTAGGCATGTTAAGTATGAACAGTTTTGTGGACATCATGAAGAGATCCATAGTATTTTAGCGTGTGGAAAGAAGAAAACCATTAAGGCTATATTTAATGTATAGGTACTGGTTTCTTGGAAGCAATACCTAGCTGGTATTTGAATATTATTTTTGTGCTTCACTATGGGATAATGCCTCTGAAAGGCATAAGTATTTTAAAAACAAAACGATTACATGTTTTCAAATGGCAAGCTGCAAAACCATAAATTTTTGTGCTATTTTGAAAATGTCAGATATGTTGTGCTTTCTTCAATGTTCCATGTTTAAAAGCTTAACTAGGCTGAGTTTTATAGAATATTTCGTTGTTACCTGTAAAATGTATTTGTAGTTAAATAACCTTTAATTAAATAAAAATAAAATCAGATTAAGGTGTGAAACCTAAAGTACATGTAAAGCCTGACAGAATGCCATTTGGGGGTCCGTATATAAGAATTGAATGGATGAATGTTGCTGTTTTATTAAGCATTTGGCTATTGTCGTCAAAGTGCATTTTTCCACCAAAATTTTTTAGTTCTAGCTCAAAAGTGTTTGAAATTGCAGAAATGATGATGCTTGTATAACTGGCTCATAATTGGTCAGAGAACACTTTGAGACTTCTAACAAGTACTTTTTAATACAAATAAAGGTATAGTACAGGATGCTGAAATGGGTCTTGCCAGACTGGCATATCTCCCATGCATTCAGACTGCGATCCGATAAGTGATGTATCCCGTACGGAGTCTGAAGTAATATTGCACAGTGACTATAGGTTGCTGAGTGTTTATTTTTTAGTTTGGTTAGGGGTCCCTTGCCATTCCACCAGATACACACCGGGGCTTACACTAGTAGGTGAGTTTGCAGTCTGGTGTAACTCATGACCGAGTAGAAGACGGTGTGCTCCTTGAAAAGAAGATACAAGGGGCACACAAGTGTGGGGCCTGGGTTTATATGGGTTTTTCTGAAGCCGATTTAATTTTGTTGAGCTTTAAAAGCCAGGAGTCTTATACTTTCCTGAAATAAGAAGTGTGGCATATGTCTTGTGAAAGCCAGGAAGCTGATTTTGCTTCTATAAAGGTAGCTGGCAGCTGCTTTGTACCGTGGAGCCCTGGGCTGGTGGGCATAACACCACAACTAAGGGTTTGTTTTTTACTTCTAAAAGTAAGATTTTGTGTTAATTCTCATGCTGAAGAAAGCTATGTTTTTTTTCCTTTTTAATGAATCAAACTTTTTGTTCATTAAGCTGGCTGGGCTGTGGTCCCTATGCCCCTGAACTTTACAATATATACATATATATATATTAAGTACATAGAATTATAGAAGAGAAATGGTAGAAAAATATCAAGTGGTCCAGTACAAGGTAAACTTATATGCTGTTGGCCAGTGATGGCAAACCTTTTTGAGTGCCCACACATTACCCACTTTTTTTATCTTAAAGTGCCAATACGGCAATGTAACCTGAATACTGAGATGGTGATTTTAGAATGAAGAGAAAGCAAGGAGCTCGGAAACCCCACAAGACTTAAGAGGAATTTGCGGCGTCCTCACGGCAATGGCAGCGCTATTGCTGTATCTTCATTAACGGTCAGTTTCGAGACCATGGCTGTACTTTCTATGATGCTGTCATAGTCAGACACCTGATACATCATGGCTGTTTGCTGTCCTACGACCTCTACTGGAAATCTATCAACTATCAATCTACTAAAGCATCAACTTTACTTTCCATAATAATGGACTCATGAAGAACTTTTGTCAGTTTGTGAAGTCACAAAGTACTTTTATGAATCGAAAATGGTATCTACCGGTATGTTCCTGATCCCATCCATGTGGCAAATACAAAAGCTAGATGTAGTATGAATTTATTTAGAATGTATGTACCTCTCTTTGAAAGGGTTCTACATTTCTGTGCAATGATTGCCTACTAGAGTTTTCAGGAAACAAAGCTGAAAGATGATCACCTGTATGTGTGTGACATACTGCAGTTTAATGTATATGTGGTGACTTTTATCACTTTTAGCAGCATGTCACTGATTAGTGCAAAGGGATATGCTTACTGAAACGCACATCTTAAGGTTTGTTTAAACAACACACAGCGACCTAGGCAAATATTGTCTTTTTTTTTATTATTATTTTATATTGATTTAGAGGCTACAGGACAACACAGATTGCGGATGTAAATTCTGTGTGGTATGCTACCAATGACGCTGAGGTTTATCATTTCAGTAAATTTGCCAAAGGTATTAAGGGGCCATAAGGGAGTGGTATAGTGAGTCAGAAGGGACATCAAAGATTTTTAGTTTTGTTTTTCAGAAACGGGAGTAAGAAGTATTCAATGTTTTTGAAATAAAAGTGTATTGTTTGCAATTAAATGAGAATCTTTATTATGCATAGCAATGGCTAGAGAGTTACAAATCATTTATTATTTCCCAGCAGCCACCTGTGAATTTGGAACTTGTGGTGTACAGCCAAGATAAAGCTAAATAAAGAACCAGTTATCTGTGTTGTAAGCAGCTGTTTCAAGCTTGTTAGCTATCATCGGCGCACATTAGGAAAACTATGGTTTCTATGGTGCAGGGCAAGGGGAGAAACAAGTCAGAATACTTTTCTGTGCTCTATCAAATCCATCACTAACCATACGGAAGCTGAACATATGATGGAAACGGATAGATCCAGAATTAAAAGCAGATAACATTTTTATATTTTTCTGCAAAAAGTAAGCATTTCCTCCACCTATTGGCTTCCTTTTGGCCAGTCAGGCTGCTCATCTTGAAATTTGCTCCAATAGCCAGATTTTGACAATGGAAGGAGTTAAGACCAAGCTTGAGTGTTTGAAAATTGCACTATGCTATACAGGACTGATGGGAGGGGTCCTGCAAGACCAGCATATTTCCCATGCATTCAGGCTGTGATCCCATTAAGTGGTGTATCCCATAGGGCGTCTGTATAGGTTGATGAGAATTTTTTGTTTAGTTTGGTTACAGGGTGCCAGGTCCCAGGGTCTTGGACTATAGGTTGATGATAACAAAATTATTTTTTTCTATGGCACCAGATTATCAAGAATATTCTTCCTGATGACCATAACAGACTTTAACTGTCGTGATAATCAAATCAAAATTCATAACACTTATACACAGAAATAGTGTGTCAAATCTATTGGTAAATAATTTCAACAGAATGTAGATACTGTTAAGGTACTTTACTTACTTGACGTGTTTAGTGACTTGATGTTGCTTCTTCAAGAGACGACAAGTAAATGCTGAAACTATTTGTATGCTTTAATCCCAGTAATACAGTTCATGTATGGAGGGCCACGGCCCTTTTTGGGGAATGGGGGGTCCTCCCAAAGAGTGCTGCCACCTTGAGCCATGCCCCTTCACACCATAATAACTGAATCAGAGCCAAGTCTATACGACTTGGAACCTTGTATTAGGGCCATTTCACACTATATGCGTTGCGGTGCGTTTTAAAAACATGTGCGTTTTTGTTACCGCACACGTTTTTACATAGACAACCAATGTTACCATTCACACTGTATGTGTGCTTTTTTTTTTTTTTGCATTTTTCATTCATTTGTTCAAAAACGCAAATGCAGATGTAATTTCAATAAGCATGTGTTTTTGTATATATGCAGAAACACATGCCTATAAAAAATGCATGCCTTAAAAAAACGCATATAGTGTGAATGGGCCCTTCCAGTTTTCAGCAATTATGATAATGGGGGTTAGGTGGTGTCAGACTTGTAGTGGTAGCATGAGCTTTTCCATTCCACTCAGAGATACACCAGGGTTTACACTGGGTTGGAGGCGAGTGTGTAGTTGAGTGTGTCTCCATAAAAGGAGCTTCTGTTTTTATGTAAAAGGTTTACCTCCACTTACACCAGAGGCTTCCTATTGGTTAGGATGCCAATCTTGAAATTTGCTCCAAATTTTGAGAATGAGAGGGGTTATCACCAAGCTTGAGTTTCAAGAAAATCTGTATCTATGGGCATCTATTGTTTGATTTAATGCTTGCTTTTCTTAAGGCCCCCATACACTTTAAGGCCCCCATACACCTTACAATCTTTTCATACAATTTTTGTACAATCAACTTTTCTTCTACCAAAACCATGTATTTTGAGGACCTTTCTAAACCTTCCAAACACTATGTATTCTATCAGGGAGGACCCTGTACTACATAGTTGTTAGTAGATCTAAAGGAAATTGTATGGAGTGATCTAAAGGTGTATGGGGAGCTTTACAATCTTACCATACAATATCTGTATAAACAGTTTTTATTCTACCAAAACCATGTAATATGAGGACCTGTCTTAACTCTCAGGGAGCCAACTATACTACATAGTTGTTGGTAGATCTAAAGGAAATTGTATGGAAGAACCTAAAGGTGTATGAGTGCTTTATACCTTTGTCCTATTTTTATTGGACGTCTTTGTGGTAGGTTTACTCTAATGACACTTGATACTTTGCTGTGAAAAACATATGAAGTCAGAGTGGACTACATGTGGACGTAGCTGATAGGTATACCACCATATTTAAGGCTGAAGATGATTATAGTGTTGTATTAGATGAATATAGGTTGAACGTGTTTTAAAGAGCGGGGTGAATCTTGCAATGCTGTATACTCTGTTACAGTGCAACCTCTAGATTCTTTAGGCAGAGCGGAGAGAGGGAGGTGATGTAGATCTGCCTGGTTGGAAGAGTTGACAGATTACCTTGCACCGCAGAACAGGGGAGGGGGGAACCCTTTGTCATTTGCCTGAACGGGAGCTGCTGGATTCAGAATCGCTATAGCAACAGACCACATGATAAGGTGTATTAAATTGCTGTGCTGTGATCATGCTCGCAGAACCAAGCTTTTTTTTTTTTTTTTTACTGCTTTCATTGAAGTTGAAGGTTACCGTGATCGTAACGATCTCCTATCTTTAAATTACATTACATGTATAGATGCCAGGCCTATAGCTCGGAAATTCTAGCCAGGTAAGTTTTTATGTAGAAACTTTTTTTTTATTATTGTTTATAAACTGCCTTCTCTTTATGTAAACATTTTGTATGAAATGAAAGTTCATGGGACTGATAATGGTCTCATTGTTCTTGCGATTAGAGTCACATTTCGGTCTTTGTACTCAATCATTAATTGTTGGATATTTTCTAAAATTCATAATAACTTGTTTAATCACTGATTTTGTGAATGAGCTTCGTTGGGTTTATTAACCTAAATGTAGCCATCCTGAACGCAAGCACTGGAAGTTTCTTTGTCACACAGTAAATACAGATTGAAAATTCATCCCAATTGTGTGCCTTAAATATACGTCCTGTAAATAAATACATGTTAAAGTGTTAAAACTGCCACACTAAAGCAAGTCATACACGGGTTGACTTTTGCATGATCGATCTTAGAAACTAAGATTTAAATATTGATCGCCAGTCTAACATCGATTGATTGTAACACTATACAGTGTGATTAAATTAAACATGATAAATTAAACATGATTGTACTATGGCGCACATGCTCCATGGTGTGATCACATACAAATAGATTCTATGGTCGTCTAAAATTCACTAACATTTCGGTCGATTTTATGTTCGATTTCTATAACTTTTGTCGATCGTATCAGGGAAACTTTTTCAGTACGATCGATAGTTTTAATCCAATCGTACAAAAAATATTATGGTGTATGCCCACCTTAAGTATAAGCTGAGCTCTTTGGTTTTTTGATTCTCTGGAGGAAAGGACAAACAGGTCTGAGTGCAGGAACCCATAGTAATTGATTTTCTATGCCCAGACCTGCCTAATTACTGTAGATTTGGCTGATAGGAGTACTACTACTTATAGTTGTTACCTACATAGTTTGATTGAATAATTAAAATCTCTATGGATAGTATTGGCATTTTATATGTCAGCAAGGGAAGGATGTAATACACTTTATTGTTTAATATTTTTCCAGCATAATGTATGGCAGTGGTGGGCAACTGAGTTGATATGGAGGGCCCTCGGCTCTCTGCATCATTAAAGGGCCGCACATAACATTTTCGATCAATACAGACTTTTCAGAAATTTGTAAATAACAAAACTTGTGTTAAATTATATTTCAAGCATTAGGTAAAACTGTAGTGTGGTAATGCACATTAAGTCAGCAACCGGCAAAGACAAGTCAGGTGGACAGGTGAGTTCCTATGCCCTATGCATTAACAGTTTTGAGGGTCTCAAATGGAGGGCCGCTGAAGAACACCCAAAGGGCCGCATGTGGCCCCCGGGATGCAGGTTGGGCACCTGGGATGTATGGGTTCTGTAAACTCCTATAGTAGAACAATATAACCTTCCATGCAAAAAGCGGACCTACCACCTCGTAGGTCACCCCTTATTATCTGAGAGAATTTGCAATTGAAAAATAGATTTCTGACAGCAGGAGGAGGTTTTTTCCAAGATTGCCCATGTCTCTGGAGGAATTCTGGGGTGGGGGGGGGGGGG
>CM070036.1:40183145-40197542 GCA_036250615.1 Ptychadena robeensis | reverse complement strand
CCCCCCCCCCCCCCAAAAATAATAATAATCGTAACACTTTGAATACAGACAATTTACAGTATAAGCACTGCAGGACAAGAAAACATTCTATATTTGAACTTAACTAGAATTTTCAGTAGGAGGATTGTGACATATTGATGATTCACTTTTCCTTGTCTTGCCAGCTTTCAGTGCCCACATTGATATGTCTATATGCCATCCACACGTATGTGTATGTAATGTCACTGCTGTCCTAGGAACATTGGATCACAAAAGCCTAACTGGGTTAGAGACTAATGTGAATGATTCCAGCGTCTCTATTAATATATCACTTCAACAAAAAAAGAAAGATTTTTTTGCACCATAGAGATTACTTTTCTTTTCTTTGCCATTGTAACATCTTTCTTTTTTCTTTTAATTCATTAAATCTACTCAGACTCAAATGTATACTTTTTTAGAATTAAAATCAATGGGACCATGTATGTGTGTCTTATGGTCTAACTATGTTTTTAAAAAAATACAACTTTTTTTTAATTTCCAACTTCCAGTGAGCAATATCTTTGCATCCTAAGAGGCTAGAATGGGTTCCATACAATATCAACTCACTCCATACAATATCAACTTATTGTTGTGAGCTCAGTAATTTCAGTTGCATCCATTCTGCATTTCAATAAAAATGTATGTGGCACAGACTTCCATCCCTTCTTCCATATGTAAATAGATGCTCATTAGAAAGTTAGAGCCATATTGTAAAATGTGTCTCTCCATAAGTTGGTCAGTGGGTTTATTGAATGGGTACTTCTAGTGTATAGACACAAGCCTACACACTCTTCTGGAACTTAGACCTCTCTACTACTTTAAAATGTCCCCAACTGGGGTACTTGGAAATATTCTTATATAGAAATCCTGGAGAAGTAACCAGTAAAATGTGTATCTCAACAGTTATTAAGAGATATGTCTATGATATAAAACCTCTGTCTTCAAGCCCTCCAAAATCATCCATGGAGAATATCTACTGCAATGACCAATAGGAAACCGTATAGTAAAAGAAGGTGGAGCATATCTCATTCAGTTCCTTTTATTGAAATCTTCTAATCTAATTTGGCATACAACTTTCAGTAAAAGCTTCATCATATTCTGTGTTGAAATTAACATTTTTTTTAGGGGGCTTTCCTTGTGATTTGTTTTAGTAAATGGTATTTTCTGCATGTTTAGCTGAAGGCTTAGCTTGGACTCCTTGGCTTGGAACACATTACACAGCCTACACAGTCACAGAATAAACACTGATCAGCCACAACCTTAAAAAAGCCTGCCCGATATGTTCCATGTGCCACTAAAACAGCTTTTACCTGTCAAGGTCTTTGAAGACCTCTGAAGGAATTGTGATATCTGGCACATAGATGTTGGCAGCAGATCCTTTGAATTGGATTGACAATTGAACTATAAACCTGTACATGGTCTAAAAGAAAACTTGAGTCATTAAACTATGCCACCTTTGCCCATTCTTCCACAGTGCAGTTCTCAAGCTCATTGAATTGTGTTGAAGCGCTTCCCCGGAAGACTGTTCTCTTGCTCCCTTATGTATTCCACGTTTGTTACTGGTGGCATTGTAACAACATAATTAATGTTATGTGTGTCGCATGTAACTGGAGGGCCATAAAGGGCTGCAGATCCAGCATTTTTTTTATTGGAATACATCTTACTGAATAATGGAGTGACACCCCTGGACTCACTGTTGACCCCCATTTATGTTTCTTTAGATGTAAAGTCCTCTTAATTATTGTATTGTTTTGTAAACGGTAGTGTAAAAGAGAATAACAATGCAAAGGTCTTGTGTATTTAAAGGTAGTGTATAATTTTATATACCTGTTTTCTTTTTTTATAGTTACAATTATATAAACATGGGTGTTAGCATGGAGATGTTGTATATGAAATTATATAGCCGTCTTCTCAATCAGCAGGTGGTATTCTGCCCTTAAGTTCCAGATTTTCCTATAAAATTGTTGACAAAGATTCATAGTGCTTGTGCTATGTGGTCGAATAAGTATATCACAACTAGACAAGACGATTGTATTACATCCTAAACAAGTACCAAACCCAGATGTGGAAGCCTTATAATTAAAGAAAAAGAAAATGTTCTCCAATTAATCCAAATCCTACTTGCATCTCACGTCTCTACTACCAGAAACTCCAGCTTACAATTACAAGGCATAACTTATATTATGACTTAATAATCTATGGGTTTCAGTAATGATGCAGATAGCCACACCTCCTGTACATTTCTTAAAATTGGTGGCCACAGTTGCATCAAATCATCAAATTAAATGAACAGGTTTTTTGTATACACATTTTTAGGGTTCTCCTGTAATTTTTGACTTATTTGTATAAGATTGTGTATCTTTGTACATAGATGACTTAGAAATAGACAAGACTAAGAAAATAGTTGTGGCTATCTTTTATTAAGTAGAGGATCTCTGGTGGATTAGGAGGTGTGGGGTGTAATAAAGATGAAATATGGTCAGATTTTATAGAAAGGTAATCATTTAAATCGATTGCTGTTTCAAAGTACATGCACTGATAATTTGTACCCTAAGTATTTTCCTGGATTTAAAGGGACAGCTAGTATATAGAGCCAATATATCATGTTGATTGTTTGTTTTTTTTAAAGCATAGTTACGATAAGCCAGAAAAGCTCCACTGAATTGCTTGGATGAAGTTGATGTGTTTTCTCTGGATTTTGCTTGAAAGGTTACAGTCACTTAAATCAATGATTGCTCAAAACTGCTGTTTTGCTGTTTTGGTCCCAAAAATGTAAAGGGCATTTATAATACATACAGAAGAGCTGTTTTACCTTCTAAATGATTACTGGTAGTAGTTTTTTCCACTTCTTTTTCCTTATATTTACACAGGCAATATAGCTAGACATGAGACCTGACATTTTTAAGAGCAGGTGAGCAGTACCATTGTGTCCTATCTCTGCCTCAATCTGATTGGACAGTGAGGGAGAACACCTTGATGAGCGTATTTCTAATCTTCCCTCCTATGGGTATCTTCATTGTTAGCACATAAGCATGAAATTAGGGTACTTAGTTGTTAAAGCCCAACTACAGTTTTCATGCTCCAGCAGTAATCATACTGCCCCTTCCTTGTGGTATATACTGGTTACCATAAAAAAAAATACTTAAGCTGGTTATGTCATTTTGTTTTCTTCCTTTTTCTCTCATCTCTCAGTCAGTGCTACTTACTGTACCAAGTTACTAGAACTTGAGTGGGTGGCCCTGGCTTCAGATTTAATTTTAAAATTAGAGTCTTAATTATAATTTGTTAAATTAGATTAGATGTGTGTAGACATGCATAAACATGTTACATTTTTGGAGTAGTTTGGAAAATTTAAATATACATTTTTTTTGTACATTCTTTCATATTCTGGTCAACGGTAAGGGCTTGTCCCCACAGAGGAAGTTGGCCGCGCAACGGCACGGTTCTGAGCCACAGACAGCCGCGTCCATTAATTTTAGTGGGCATGCCCCCACTTGCGTGGCCTCTTTTTGGCCAGGAGCCGTGGCCAGCCGGGAGCTGCTACATTGACATGTAGTTTGGCTGCGCCCAGCTTCGCCTGTGGGGACAAGCCCTAAAGGGTGGATTTTGTGAAAGTTGTACACCGACCAGCAACCCCCCCCCCCATACACAACATACGAGTGGAGCTCAGCAACAATGAAGCCTTAATTTGTGCTACAGAGCGGTTTCTTGCTCTGGTACACCTAACATAAGTATAGCATTAAGGAGTCTTGTGCTTTTAGGACTAGCTAAGGTCAACCAGTGCATAGGTCCACACTGTGGTATTTGCATAGGCATCTAAGTGACGGATTGACGGAGGCGGGAGTAATTTTTTTAGAAAAGATAAGAGGCAAAATATAGAATGTCGTGTGTGTATGTTATTGTGAAACCATTGTGCATATGCTTTAACTAAGATCCCTTTGGTTTGTTAAGCCAAAAGATGTTATAAACCATTTTAATAATTACAGTAATGAACTGATTTGCTTAGCATAATCATATATAGTATAATGTTTTGCGATCACTACGTTTCCAAATCCTAATAGCATAATACATTTAGAAATCTCTTTTGTTGCCACCTATTGTTATGTAAATGTGACATATAGCTTTAAAATGAACGACTCTTAATGAGATTAATACCATGCAATAAATATCTTCAGTGCTCTCTGCTTCGTCTGCTTATGCTGTCTCTGCTGTTTCTTTACAGAATGATTGAGGACAGTGGGAAAAGGGCGAATAACATGGCCGACAAAAGGCAGTTGTTTGCAGAAATGCGTAAGTATTTTCATTTATTATACTGAATGTATGGCAGACTCATTTTTGTTTGAAATCCAAAATATTACTGTAAAGAACTGCAATGTTACTCGATTTCTTTATTTATTCCCTCCTAGTATCTATAGTAAGCTTTAAAAGGTCAAGTCACAAGAGAGCTGATAAATGGTGGCCTCTGACTTAAGCTAGGCACACACTGTAGATCTGTAAAGGCTGTCTCCGGCATCTCCATTGAAACTAACGGCCAGCACACAAAGGGTGCCCTCCGATGCTCTCCCCATTACTGGAGTCTTCATGCTCCTGCACTGGATGTCATGGCTCCTGCCTTCTTCCTGCTCAGCCGTCCGCTGTCAGTGTGAAGGGGGCAGAGCCAGCACTCCTCACTCGGGGTCCCCATTTAACGGGAATTGGTGTGCCCATGTGGGGCACATTGATTTCCGTTCAATTGATAACCGATCAATCACAGCGTGGTGACATCGCCACGCTGTGATTGATCGGGGGTTGATTGCCTGTGTGTGCCTAGCTTTACTCAAATGTTTTTATTCAATATGTTTATTGTTGCAAGACAACAGGGACACAAAGAACACAAAGCAATAAACTGCGGACGATTATGATCTAGCCAATAATGGTCACCATTACCAGGTAAACCATTACCATTAAAATCTGTATTATTTGGCTAGTAAATACAATTATGGAGGGGTTTGAAATTCACATTGTAAGTGCATTCCCACTGCGAGAGACGGCATAAAAAAAAACAGAAAACCACATTGTATGATTTTTAAAGAATGCACATTTTGCAGTGCTGCAAATAAGTATTTGAACACCTGGCAATCACCAAGAATTCTGGGCCTCAAAGACCTGTTACTCTGCCTTTAAAAAGTCCTACTTCACTAATTAATTTAAATAATTAGCACATTTAACCCCCCCCCCCCGCCCCTGCCATTCCCGACAGCACCATCCAGTACTGCACTGAACAAGATAAAGCCGGCCAGTGAAGATCGGAGCTCCGACAGCGCATACTTACAGTTTGTTGTCCTTGGTGGCTCTGATGTAACAAGGAGGCTGCTCCAGGAGAGCAGCACAAACCTCAACAGTGATAACTGTATCCAATACAATTCAAAGTTAAAAACACACAACACAAAACACATTTCCAAATTAATAAATTTTTTTATTATAAACAAAAAAAATTATGAATACATACGCTTTTGATCTATCATACAAAATAAGTATTTTAGAGATTTTATCATTCAAATAATACCTTTTATTAATTAATTTATTAATAAATTTTTTTTAAACATAATTTTTTTTACATCATTTTGTGTTTCAAACATTATTACAGCCAGGATGTCTACTAGATCCTTGTATTGGGAAGTTACAGGCCTACAACATAAAAACAAGAAATTCCATTTAAGTCTATGGTGCGCTTTTGGTACAGAAATCTGGACCTCACAAGAGCGCTAGGGAGGTTTAAGACTAGTGTTGAGCTTGAATATTCGATTTTCGAATATTTACCTCGAATATCGGCATTTCGCCATTTTGTGAATATTCGCGAATATATAATCGGATTGCATTCATTGCAATGGATCGCGATTATATAATCATGATGCGATTTTTTTAAACAGAAATGATGGATAATCTCCAGTCGAATATCCGAGCTCCATTGACTTGCATGCATTGCGCATATGTGATCGCAATTGCGATTTTTAGATCGCAATTCATGTCCGCAAGTGCGGATATTCGATATTACGAATATAAAATCGAATATTATGGCGGATATTCGCGAAATTACGCGAATTCGAATATTGCCTAGTCGCTCATCACTATTTAAGACACCTGTCCACATCAAGTCAGACTTCAACTACTAACAAGAGCAAAGAGGTGTCAAAAGACACCAGAGACAAAATTGTGGCCCTCTCTAAAGCTGGAAAGGGCTACGGGGCAACTGCCAAGCAGCAATTAACCTTCTTAGCATTACACCCGAAGCCAGTACAGGTGCAGTTTGAGCGTCAATGAAACTGCGCCCAGGATCGGGCAAAACCGCCAGCTCTCCGTGTGCCTACAGCATAGCTGCAGGCACACAGAGCATTTCCGGCCCTGGGTCTTCATGACAGCGAAGGGGGTGGGAGGGCGGTGCCATAGACCTCCATGTAAATGTAGGGCGTAAATTTTCTCCCCACACACCGTAGGCGTCTTATTGACACCAGCTGTGTGTAAAGGGTTGGGAGAGAGCCGGAAATCACGGCAGAGTACAGTGTACTCCATCATGATTGCCTGGGCAGCGACTTTTCATGCCATAAAAATTGTCCCGAAAAGCCAATAACGCTAGGGAGGTTAAATATATTAACTAACTAATTTTAAGAAAATGGAAGAGGCTAAATATGACTGTTGGTCTCCCTTGTACTGTGGCTCCATGCAAGATCTTACCTCGTGGGGAATCACTGATGATGAGAAAGGTGAGGAATCAGCCCAGAACTACACTGGAGGAACTGGCCAATGACATAAAGAGAGCTGGGACCACAGTTTCAAAGGTCATTGTCAGTAGAATACTAAGTCGTCATGGTTTCAACTCATGCATTGCACAGAAGGTTCTCCTGCTTAAGTCATCACATGTCTAGGCCCATCTAAAGTTTGCCAATGACCATCTGGATGATCCAGAGGAGGCATGTGAAAAGTCATGTGCCCAGATGAGACCAAAGTAGAAATTTTTGGTCTGTAGGAAAAAGAAGGATGAGTTAGTTGCATCCCAAGAACACCATCCCTACCGTGAGATTTGTGTGGAGGAGTGGGCCAAAATCTCTGTTGCAGTGTGTGCAAACATGGTCAAGAAGGGAACGTTGGACCTCTGTAATTCCAAAAAAAGGCTTCTTGACAAAATATTAAACAGTCAAATACTTCAAATACTTATGTGCAGCACTGCAATACAAATAAATTATTTTAAAATCATACGATGTGATTTCCTGATTTTTTTTAATGCTGTCTGTAGATTGCTAGTGGATTGGTCCATGATTACTAGTGGAAAAAAAATCGCAGGGTGTTCAAATACTTATGTTCCTCACTGTACCTGTCACTGGGTTGTAGGGTGTAAAATGAGCGGCAAGCGCCTGCACAGGTTTGCTCACAGACAGGAGTGTCCCGAACAACCATGTAAAGGAAGCCTAAAAGAAAATCAGGGTAAAACGGTGAAAAAGGTGAAATAAGGATAAAAGAAAATAAATATACAGAATACAAAGGAACAATAGGAATTACATTTAAATGCATGATGGGGTAAACAGATGTTATTAATTAGTGTTGATTGCAGTTTTTTAATGCCAATATCGAGAATTCATGATGATCTTGAATATAGTGCAAATATCCACATTTTTTAAGGTAATGACTGAAAATCACAAATTCTCTAACTTGTTCCAAATATTAGGCGAAAAGTTAGCAATATTTTGCAAATACGAATATTGTCTGTGCCGCTCATCACTATTAATAATCATAATCTTTAGCTAAAGTCTGCTTTGAAAAGTAAAGATGTATCCAAGTAGCTTTTTTGGGGGGGGTTACTTTAGGGCTGGTACCCGAGTACTCGATTAAAGAGTAAGTTGCTCAGTAAACTTAAACTGAAGGGCCAGAAATAGTTTTACTTCACATTGTCTTTGGTCAATAACCAACGCATGTTGCGCAATGTTGGTCAGGGATAAACACGATCTGTCTGGCAGGGGTTCCTGGGTCACATGAATGTCTGAATATGATGACCTTCTAGGCAGATTCCTATGTATTTATCTAATCTGTTATCTAAAAAAAACAGATAATTTTATAGTAAATGACTTTGTAGTACTTGACTTTGTATGACTTACCATACATACTCGAGTATAAGCCAAGTTTTTCAGGCCAAAAAAGTGCTGAAAAAGCCCCCCTCTGCTTATACTCGGTCAAAGTCAGGGTCCCACTTACCTGTCCCGGGTGTTCGCCGGTCTCCCTGCAGGCACCGGCAGCCTCTGTGAATGATTCATTGTGTTTCAGAGATCGGCTTATTGAAATGTAAACAAACGGCACTACAACAAACGGCATTACACCGCCATCTAGTGGACACCTTATCCATTTTACAGCAGGTGGATTTTCTATTGAAGTGCCTTGAAAACACATCCTGTAATAACAATAAACCTGTGTTCCCTCTGCTATTGTCTAGGGTGCATTTCCCACCCTCGGCTTATACTTGAGTCAATACATTTTCCCAATTTTTGAAGATAAAATTAGGTACCTCAGCTTATATTTTTGTCAGCTTATACTGGAGTATATATGGTATGTGGATATATATGTTATAAGAACAGCCTTTAAAAAGACATGTCATCATTTTCTACTGTTTACCAGTTAAAATACACAACTATGACCCGGGAAGAGCATGTGTTTGAAGAGTGATTTGCAAAACATCATATCCCTTGTGCTTTCATAGCCCAGGTTACTCAGTCAACACATTTCTATTCCCAGGAGAAGAGCAACAAATGGAATGGAAGGGAATACTACCTAATTGATTATAAGGCTTTTGTTAGAACAAGAACGAATGCCACATGATTACTGAATAATTGCCTCTAAAAGGTGCAGAGCTGAAAACATGAGTTTGAATCATGTAAGTCAGAAGGTGAATAAAAAAACAGAAGCAATACTATCATATTAGTGCCTAGTTCCTCTACAAATGGGATTTTTATAGATTTTTATGAGTGCTGTAGTGTTCAATATATATTATCACAAAGTTGAAAGACTTTACCTGCATCTTCAACACTGCAGCGTTCAAATGTTTTTAGTCACTTAGACCACATTCAATGTTTTTGGGTGCAACACCCCTTTTGAGGCCAGAGTGATGTGACTGGGTGCGGGCAAAACACTTTCTGTGGTTTTACTAATAGACCTTGCCATTCAATGTTCAATTCACTTAATATTTGAACTTTCATTGAGAATACTCATATTTGTAATAGATTCACATTAGATTCGCTATTTTTGTTTAATCTAACTTCAAATTATTTAAAATCATTCCCATGCCAGACAGGTGGACTGTTCTGAAAAGTTTCTATAGAAAGAAGTAAAATCCCTTACTGCGTTCTGTAATAATGGTAGTGTACTGTAAAACTGATAGATAAATACATAAAATAACAACACAAGACAAAAATGCAAATAGTATTACCCTAAAATATCTATATAGTATGGTGTCTGTGCATGTGATCAGGTATCTTGTATCTAATAATTTATATTCTTAAAGGGGCTCAAGATCTGGATCGTATCCGTCTGTCCACATACCGGACAGCATGTAAGATTCGGTTTGTGCAGAAGAAATGTAACTGTAAGTAAATATATACGTATCACAAGATTTGTTTTCATGTATAGTATAGTTATTAAAATGTAAGGTTTACACTATTTTTGGCTGTGAAACATCTTTTATGTTTAACATTAGAGATCCTACGGAATAGTGGCTGTACAGAAATTCAAAATATACAGAAAAACTATATGTAAAGGTAGCCATACACAGGCCGATTTCCACCTGATTTTCGGCCAATCGACCGCTGTGCGCATTCCCACCAATCTCTTGGTCACAAATGAAGTGCACCCACCTGGTCAGTTCGACCAGCATGTTGGATCGCATAGTGATCCGTCATGTCGGTAAATCCCCGGCCAATCCCCATCCAAAGTAATGTCTGGCACACAAAGGGTGCCCACCGATCCTCCGAGGGGCCAGCTGAAGTGTGATGATGTCATCATGCTGCAGTCTGTCCCTCATCTATCAAGGGAGAATCTGCCTGTTTATGGGCACCTTAACATGCTAAACTAGCTAGAAACATTGCATTTGTTCTAATATCACAATGCACTGCCTACGTTCTAGATATCTTTTTCTCGCCACTCTCACTCCCCTCTCTTAATTTCACTATTTTTCCAACACTCTTTCTCTCCTCTTGTCAGGATCTGAACCCAGCGATGGTTTGGTGTAGGGCTGCAGCTCTGTCTGCTGAGCCACCTGAATGTTTAGTACTTTGTTATATAACGTGTACAAAGACACCTGGTTACCAAATTTCTCATTGAACCCTAAACATTTGGCCCCTCCCATGTACTTCCTATAAAAGCCATGTCCTTGCTACCTCATTGACAGATTATTGTGCTTCAGTCAATATCTTGCTCCTGATTCCTCTTGTGCTCTCAATCTCATCATCGATGTACCGAACCTTGGCTTTGTATTAGCTGACTGCTCTTCTGCTTGCTCCATTGATTACCTGACTCATCGTCTACTGACCTTGGCTTGTTTCTGACCAGGAACAAGCTTCTTCTGCTTACTAAAACTGTTTTTTCTTTCATCTGGCCCACACCTGTGTATCCTGTTTCAGCTACTGAACTCTGAGCTTGACCCTTGATTGTTACACCTCTCTTGTTCTCGCCCTCTCTCTCCCACCCATCTCTCTCTCTTACTCTCCACTCTCTTTTCTCCAGTTTGTCTCACAGCAATAACTGATATGCCTAAACTTTAAACTATTAAACAAAACTTTTAAAAGAGTTTATTGGGCAAAATTGTTAACATACTGCATCAAAAAAATTTTTTGAACGGAAACTATTTTCCCCAAATTTGGCCTTTGTGTGCTAGACATTACTTTGAATTGACGGGAATCAGACTGGAATCTACCAACATGTCGGATCACCGTGCGATCCAACATGCGGCATATTTCTTGCTGCTCCCACCAGGTGGGCGCACCCGATTTTCAGCCAAGCCACTGTCGGCTGCTTGGCGGGAATGCGAACGGCGGTCGATCGGCCGAAAAATCACCAAGGAATCTGCCCGTGTATGGCTAGCTTTAAGCCCATCATACACCTTCAATCTCTCTGTACAATTTCCTTTAGATTTACCAACAACTATGTATTGACAGGTCCTCCCTGATAGAATACATAGTGATTGGAAGGTTTGAACTTCACTACAGAAATTGTATGGTAAGATTGTATGGTGACCTTGAGTTTAATCCGTTTGAAAAACAATTGGGAGCCACTCACAATTGTATTAGGGAGCCCAAGTCTATTTGTGCCCAACTATGGCTGCAGAGAAACATGATTGTTCCACCCCAGCCTTATCAATTGTGTCATTTGATAGAAAACCTGCTTGATGTTTGTTGACTTTTTCCTCTCATCACATAATTAATGCTAGCCATACACAGCCCGATAAATAGCCCGATCAACCAAGCTCGATCGAAGTTTGCCGATAAAAAAATTGGCGTTTTCTTGGATGATCTAACAAAACCCCCCACATAGAAAAAATTGATTTTTGAACGATGTAACAGTTTTGATCGTACATCATAGTCGGAGTTTATCGCCATTTATGTCGTCCAATTTTTCATTCAATGGGAAGTAATAGTAATATCGGAGATGATCGGTGTTCATTTAGTCGGGCGCTACAAGAAAAGTAGAACGATGTAACCGGACCGATTAAAATTTTCCAACATGTCCAATCATGTGAGGGCCGATTTTCCGCTAAATTTTGATCGGGAAAGCTCTGTCGGACCATGTGGGCAAAACCCGATTTATGCCCGATTAACGTGAAACTTCGATCGGGCTTGGTTGATCGGGCTATTTATTGGGCTGTGTATGGCTAGCAAAACTTTTCTTCTCATCAGTGCATTGATTCTCTGTATTGTTTGCACATGTTAATTAGCACACCTTGCCAAAGAGGTTTTTCTGATTTGACTGACAATGAATTATGCAACCTGCTCTTTTCAGTAAAGGAAGCATGCATGATCAGAACATCACTTGGAGGCCTTCTGTCATCAGCCCTTTGTAGACACCTTTTTGATTTAAGATATTAGTTGACTCAATGTAGTATTCTGTTTAATACTGATGATTAACATGCAAAAAGAATAACCGTTTACTATTTTGCCTTAGGTCTGAACATTTTTGTGGCATGCTTAAAGTCAAACTTCTCTAACAATCAATCTTCATTCCAAAAGCACTTTAAATACACAATGTTTTCCATTTTTATACACCCTCATACATTTTATGCACCTGCATGCGCAGTCCACAAAATGAATATTGATTAAATTATTACAGTGACATCTTTCTCCTGTTAATTTGGTGGCATACATTAGGTAAAATGTTAGCTTATTTGTACTTAGATGCGTGCAAATATGATTTTTGACCATTAAAGCTTCCTGTACCTGAATTTACTACAATATTTTTTCCCCTCAAACTGTGGTAACTAGATGCTTGGTTAAAAGTATCTTCAATGGTAGACCCTAAGGTCTACGGCAAGCACCATGGCTTGTTGATGCACTTCAGAACTGTTACCCACCTCTTCCTTCTAGCTGTAAAGGTCCCATACCTGCACCAAATAATTGGACTGCACTTCATTTCCTGGAGCCTCAACAGGCACTACCACATCTTCCTTTTTTAATTCTAATCATGAGAAAGAGATTGTTGCAAATCATGTAACCCTTCATGCTAATGGTATTCCTTGATAAGAGTGCGATATTGCAAAATTGTTGATGGTATGAGGAGCATGTCAAAAGCTGGGCGTAGACGCCTCGATGCTGGGCCAATTTCTCGGCAGATCGACCGTGTGTGATGACGTCATCACGCACAGCCGGTTGTGCAGAGAATTTGCTGTGCACCCTTTGTGTGCCAGCATGTCTTTTGGTGAGTTTGGATCCAAAGTAATGAGATCGATCTAAAAATGTCTGTAATTTAGCAGATCGTTAGATTTGTGGCCGATTTCGCGGCAGGTCGATCGCCAGCGCACAGTGGTCAATCTGAGGCAAAATCAGCCACATATCAAACCATCTATGGCCAGCTAAAGTGTTTAAGGCATTGAATTTGCCTCCACAATATTGATCTAATAAAGCAACTGAGAAATGCCAATCTAAAGGTGCCCATACACGCAAAAGGGGTAAAGGTGCCCATGCATGGATAGATATGGGCTAGATCCAAGCCTAGAGATCCACGGTCTCTAGGCAAAGCAACGGACATCGGCCATATTTAACGGTCATGTCCATTATGGCTGTTTTTGAGCGAGATTGATTGGTCCCGCGTTAAAACAGCCATGGCGGCATATGATATGGGCCAGATAGATGGCCGTGAGCGTGCACGGCACTTGAAACGGCCATCGATTTGGCCCATATCTTCACATCTGTACCCTGCTTTAGTCCTGCTTCACTGGCTCAAACCATAATTAAACAAAACTGTGTTGTGAGGTAAGTCAATACTTTCTCAAGTACAGCCCCACAATACTTTCTCTTTCTCAAGTACAGCCCCAACAAGATTTACTTTAACTATGTGATAATGTGATCACTAGTTCTGGCCAACCACCATTTATCTTGCTGTAAATCAGAGGGACGTTTAGGCATTTGGGGTTGCCTTAAATACAGTGTATAAGCAGCTTTTCTATCATAAGACTGACTGGCTGTCAGTTAGTAAAGGGTATTTCATTTTCTTTGTATTTTCAGGGGTAGGAGGGCATTTATGTGTTTAAAAACATTGCTTAAAAATTGTAAAATGATGTGATGATCTAAACCTCCATCTTTAGCACCTAAAATGCATAGCAGAGTGAATATTCCTGCAGAGTATAAAAAATTATTTCCTTGTTATCACAAATTCTGATACTTCTGCTAACTTCACATAGGCAGGCCATATTGAAACTCTCTATTTTCTGTTTGCTTCTCCTGGTGTTATATCAGCACAACACAACTGGCATAGAACCTAACCCTCAGGATATTTACCACAGTAATAGTAATCTGCACATAAATATGCTAACCACATTTGTGCTATATATCCAGGCGTCTTAGCTCGTAAATTCCCTTTCTAATCACAGGATTTAGCAAGCAAAACATATGAATCCACTAGTATTTAAAAATGTGAAAATCTTTTTACAATTCAGTTTCGGGTACATTTTTGGCTCATATATAAAAAACAATACATATATATATAATTGGGGTTTATCATTTTTCTTAATTGTATGGAAAATATATTAACCTATTTCTTATATTTTATATACCAGTGGTTCCCAACCTGGGGGTGCACACCATAAGTCGTGGGGTCAGAGGGGGGTGACACCCTGTGTCCTGCAGCCTCTGACAGAGAGAGGCTGCAAGCTCA